>CM021701.1:34738499-34860894 GCA_011074415.1 Stictonetta naevosa | reverse complement strand
AAGAAAAGAAAAGAAAAGAAAAGAAAAGAAAAGAAAAGAAAAGAAAAAAGAAAAAAGAAAAGAAGAGAAAAGAAAAAAGATAATGTAATAGGAAGAAAAGACTGTCAGAAAATTCAGGATTTTCTGACAGGATACATCTGTAGTACAGTGAGTGTGTGTGGAGTGCGTCAATATCCACGTGATGCTCCAATGAACCAACATTACTTTTAATTAACCACAATGGTCGCCGCACCCATAAATAAAAGATGACACATGGCCTCTGATTTATGAAAGAAGCTGACATAATTAAAGAATAATTCATTGAAATAAAACACCAAGCACAATCTCTGAACTTTCACTCTCATTATTTTGAGAGAGAAATGCTGAAATATATGCTCTTCAGAAATAATTCTGTTAATTTCTGAAGATCTCTATACCTGAAAAAATAGAGCTGCAAATGAAAACTGTATATGATGATATGGTAGTAACAAAGGTTACCTTAATTTAAAACCAAGAAAAAAAGAGCTTTGGGGTATATTGCGACCCAAGTCCTTCGGGCTTAAAGCAGGGTAAAAAAAAAAATGACTAAGGCAAAAAAGCTGCTTATAAGAAAAAATAATTTTCTTTCCTGACTGTTAATCCTCCCTTTCTCCTACCCCAGGATGAAACCAGCCTTAAGCACTGTTTCTGCAAGGCAAAATTTCAGCTTGTTGCCAACCGAAAAACTGCAGTTTTGGGCAAAGAAGCAAATGATGTCTGCAAATGATCTTGTTTCCAAGCAGCTGTCAGTAACAAAAGAAAAGTAAAATAGAGAAAATCTATGAGGCAGAGGCAGGAAGGTGTTAGGGAGTTCAAAGCTTTTTTCACATTTTTCACTGCAGCTACCTTTCAGAGGGCCATCCAAGCCTATCCTGACAGTCTGTGAGGTCTGTAGAAGCAATTCACCACCAAGCTAACCTCTGCTGTTAAGTTTATTGAAATTGAAAGTTAAGACTTCTGTTAAACTAAAAATAAAATAAAAAAAAAAAAAAGAAAATGAAAAAGAAAAAAGGAGCAACAACAAGTAAGATCCAGCACCTCAGCAAAACAAAATGAACAGGAAGGCAAAAGGGAATCTGTTACATTACTCAGGCAGCTGAACAGGCTGCTGAACTCTGGCCCAACGATGGTGCATGTCAGGAATCTGCCATGCACATTTCCTGTTTTGCATTGTTTCATGAATCCCAAAGCATATGCTGTGCCACTGAAGTCAGGAAATGCCTCACCCAACTCATTGTTTTGTACATTATGACAATAAATATTAATGATGTAAAATTAGAATTCTTCATGCCAGGGTCATCAATCTGTCCAATGGACCTTACTATGGCCAGAAATGTATGACAGTCTTTGACTTCCACCTTACTGCTTTAACCTTTTAGATTCCAGTGGAAATTTTGTATTATACTAAATATATTGTGTTATATTTTGCAATGTATTTTAATATAATGTATTGCAATGTAATGTATTGCAATGTAATACAACAAAACAAATGAAATAACATACATTCTGAATTTATGTCATTTAAAGGTATATCACAGTGGAAACATGAAAACTAAGCAGAAAGGTTCTTAGTTTCTTGGACAGGAAACTTTCAAATAAAACTAAACTTTCAGTCTATAAACCCAGTGCTACTAAAGAGTTTTAAACCATGTGAAATACTTTTTTGGGGGGGTCAATATGTCTATGTGCAAATTTTATTGAAGTTTAATATTTCAAGTTTGTAGGCATTTTCCTGAAAACGATGCATAGCTCCTACTCAAAACCTGATCCACCTTCTGCTGAACTAAGGAAAACATTCCCACTGATCTTAAAGAAAGTTGCATTAAACTACGTTTTTATTTGGACTAAATAACTAAAGAGGTGGATTGGATCTTACTTCCATGCTCTTTTTTGAGCAGAACCAAGATTCAGACATATCCTCCCTTGTTGTCACAGAATCGTAGAATAGTTGTGGTTGGAAGGGACCTCTGGAAATCATCCAGTCCAACAGCCCTGCTTTAAGCTGGGTTTTAGAGATCAAAGCAGGTTTTAGAGATCAAGTACTTATCAATCAATGTACATAATGATATCAATCAGAAAAAGTTATTTTGAAACAGGATATCTCAAAGTGCACTTTAAAAAATGGTGCCATTTCATGATCTTCTTATTAAGATGTTATATTCTCAGGTATCCCATGGGACAAAATCACTATTTATTTTTTTTTAATATATGAAATATCCTTTCCTCCAAGAAATCATATTTATAGTTAACAATGAAAATTAATGAGGGTATTTCTCTGAACCTGTAAGAAAACAGATTAAAATATTCTGTATATGAGAATCAGTTTATAGTGTCTTAGGGACAGTGCCGAAAGCTTGTCATAGTGTATAACAATATTTCTTGCTTAGAAAGAAAATCATCTAAAGATTTCATTTTCTTTATTCATCATTTTAGAGATTTCTGTCATTATGAGGTTTGTACTATTCTTGTCCACTAAACAGATTGTCAGGAAGGAGACAATAGTATTAATGGCAAAAACCTACAACAAAAGATCAAAGGGAACAAGTCCTTTAGTAGACTGAGACTGCAATGTTTATATTTAGTTCAAAAATGTTTCAGAAGGAGAACTCTTATACCACTGAATTTTTGGCTATTAGATCTTTGCATGGTATGTGAAAATAACCAAAGGAAGGAGAAAGTGAGGAAAAGAGATGCTGGAGACAGAAAATTTCTTCTGAAATGCTGAGCATCAGGTTGTCAAAGTATACAGTATCAGGTTTTATAAACATGCACAGAACTGCCAAGGATTCCTGCATCTGTACCCCTTTACCACTGTAAAGCATCATGGTTTATGCTTTGGAGACACTGCAGTTGTGTAAGGAAAGTGACAGTCAGAGAAAGACATCTGAAAGAAAAAAAATGAAAGGAGGAACCTATTCTGATTTTTCTGCTGCAAAAATATGGAACAAAGCATGAGTAAAAGATATCTGTAGATCTTATGAAACTTCCTTTGAATATTAAATGCAAGAAGGGTATATTCTGGGAGGTTTTTTTATTCATTCAGCATATCTTTACCCTTATCAGAAATTATCAGTCCACACAAGAACAAAATGAACTAGAGATCTTATAATAGCCAGGCTCTTGTAAGACTTTCGGCATTTCCCAATGAACCACAAGATGTCTAACTTCTTTCCAGAGCTTACTCTGAATTTTTTAAGATTTCCTCAAAAAGCAGTGACTTGGATCCGCTTTTACATCTGGAAATTGCAAGACAATCAGACTGGAATAAAGCAAAATATGTTTAGTGCAATTATCTAACTACAACCCTATAGATGAGTTAGATACCTTTATGACTTTATCTAAGAGGTCAGCCAAGATAAACATTCTTTCATTATTAAAATCTACCATTCTACTTCCTCTCTTTTGCTCCTTTATTACTTTAAAATTAACTTGCAACTTGAATTTAGAATCTCCATTTCTAAGTGTTTTGCAGTTACTAAACTAGAACTGACATGGCATGCTGGTTTTAACAGTGGGCCTCACTTGTACCTCAGGGAAGTGGTAGCTTATTAAATCTTTGAACAATATGTAGAAGTAACCCAAAGTGGTATGAACATTTACTTTCATGAACTTCTCATGTTGAGCCCTTCATTATGCTTACTCCCTGGAATTGCTGTTCAGTCCTTTAAAGTCCTGGTGAATTCGTAACATTTGTTATTCCTTATCTTTATTTGGCTTTTTTTCATGACATGGGAAGCTAGTTGAGCAGTGTTCTTCCATTCAGCCCTCTACATTAGCACTATCCTAATTTCAGGAGAGATTAGGAATAGAAATTTTCCTTCTCAGCTACTGTGAAGAATTTATCTAGATTCAAAATTCTCAGTAGTGGCGAACATAATGTAATCACAGGTCACATTCTTCAGACCACTTCAGCAGAAATTCTAGCCTCTAGAGTAGTTGGGAACAGAGAAGGTTCTTTATACATGCAGAGATTTTCAAATGAATGGGAGGCAAGGTCACAATGAACGTAACAAATCTATATAACATGCACATTGATAAGAGAAGAAACATAAAATTCAACCTGAGCTAAAGTTTCAGTTAAAGCTGAGATTCAGTGATATAGATAGGCTTGTAGACGCCTAATGACTTGAAACTGAGAAGATCTTCAAGATATATATATATATTATTTTGTTATAGAGGTTTGTACTTTAGAAATATTGGCGTTAAGTTATTTAGATGGCCTAAAGTCATTTAGAATTCACAGCTCTTTGGTGTAAAACCTGTCACAGAACTCCACTGAAGATAGTATCATTTTATTATAATGCTATTTATTTATTTATTTATTTATTTAAATCAGAATGTGAGTTTGAGGGGCCCTTCCTGGTATGACTCATTTAGCTTTAAAAACAATTGTGGATTTTCTCAAGTTGATTCTTCACTTTTAACTCTCCTATCTCTTTTCCAGTGCCACAAACCCATCAGCTACCTAGTCAGACCTTTGACCTATGTTTTACAAAAACGATCAGGGATTTCTTCTAAGGCAGATGTCAACAGCTACATGTAAATCCACCTGCCAGTTGCAATGCCATTCAGGGAATACTTGAGCAGATGTCTTTCCTTCTGAGGCTGACAGACACCCTTGTAGCAATGTGTCTCAAGGACAAAAGGACAAGGCAAATGAGATAACTCCAGAAGTAATCTACTAACAGTCTAAAACCTTTTAATAGTTGGAATCCGCTATTTTTCTGGGGACAGTTTTGCCTCTTTCTAGTTGGCAAAATCTGTTGATAAGACAGACAGCTGTGCTATCACTATTTTGAACTAACCAAGAAACTCGTAATAAAAGGGAATGTTAAAATATTTTATTGGGCTTATTTGATTATGTGTGACAGTGGTTAGTGAATCGTGATGCATGCTTTTTTTTTTTTTTTTTTTCTTCCATTCCCCTAAGGGAGAAGAAGCAAGTATTCCATTCAGATATATCACAGATTAATGTTCACACTCTCAGCATTCACTGGCTTCAGGAGTTGTTAATTGAAACTATGTAGCTGTGTCTCAAAGCCAACAACATTCCCCCAGGGTGTCCATTAGACAGAAGGGCAGCACAGTTGTAAACAATCTATCTTGTGAAGTCAACGAATTTGGTAGAAAAGACATCTAAGTAATATTTGTAAATATTTCATATTTTACATCACATAGCTTGCAGGGAGAGAGAAAGAAAAAAAAAGGAAAGAATAATTTAAAAAGAGTTACTCAAGGGAAACAAATCTCTCTAATAATAATCTAATAAGGTTTCATTTATTTTTTACAAAGTGGATGCATCATAGAAGCTCTGTCTTTGCCAGACAACTAGAGTGGGTTTCATAAATTGGATGGAGAAACACATATCAGGATACATCAAGCCAAACAGAGGCAACATATACTGGGAAGTTTGTGTGCTATGAGTGCAAAACCTCTGGAGATAAAATATCTGTGCTGAAACCTACGATAAAATTAGGGCATGAAGAACCTCATCTGTACAAGGTCACAAGCGCAGATGGGCATCCACTGTGGCTATCTATTGTATGGCTGGTGTTTGCTATGTGCAGATGAAGGCTACAGGACTGATGAAGCATTCGTGAACAAACAGACCACATAAGTCCTCTCCAATATCTCCCTAGAAGTCTCCAGTGCATCACATCTGACCTCACAGCTTTAGGGGAAGCTATTGGGGTTGTCTTCTCCACTACTTCTTCATTCAGGTGGCTGTGAATGAGTGCATGATGGTGCCAGCAAGCTCTATGAATATGAGCATTTTGTGTTATTAGCTAATGAGGGTAACAGCTTGATTAAATTCATAACAGTAGCTTAATGAATAAAAGGTGTTCTAAGAAATATTGGCTGTGATATATGTCTCTTTACACACCAACACCCAGCCACCTATCCCGTCCCATATTAGAAGGGAATTTACAAAATTAAATAAAATATATAATAATATTACCTGATCAAAATGTTTAAAACTTCCAGTTTTCATACAGGAAATCATTGGAAAAGCTTGGCATCCGGACACAATTTTGCACCATCCTGAAGTATTAAAATTGAATTTTATAGGATCTATATTTCTTCTTTTATCAGTCATACGTAGAGCTCATCAAAGAATGTTAAATATTCATTAAAAGTAAAGTTCTATAGCTTTAGAAAACACTCTCTCTAAAAGTAATAATCACATCTTAGAGGTGTTCTTGGTTCTTTCCCCACTTTTTTTTTTAAATATTTTTTTCCATCAGCCAATTCTGATTTAGTGAAACACCCTCATTTTATTAATAGTATGACTGATATTTTGTTGTTGTTCCATATTGCATTGTTTCTAAACAGGAAAATAATGAATGGTATTTATAAAAATGTTTAACATATCTTTAAGTCTATATTTGCAAACTTTCATCATCTGTGATAATCATAATTATTTTAATGATAAGAACTAAATACAATTAACATGACCACACCTCCTTTAGCTGTACTGGGTCTGGCTGGGATGGAGTTAACTTTCTCTGCAGCAGCCCATATTGTGCTGTGCTCTGCACTTGTAGCTAGAACAGCACTGGTATCACACCAGTGTTGCGTCTACTGCTGAGCAATGCTGGCACTGCATCAAGACTCCCTCTAACGCCCCCAGAGCCAGCAGGCTGGGGGTGGGCAAGAGGTGAGGAAGAAACATCACAGGGCAGCTGACCTAAAGCAACAAAAGGGATTTTCCATACCATATTCCATTCCATGTCACACTCAGCAATAAAAGGCGGGAAAAGGAAGAAGAGGAGAGGGGTAGGCTCTTGTTGTGAAAACATCTGTCCTCCCAAACAGCTATGTGCGTTGAGGCCCTGCTTCAAGGACGTGGTCAAGCATCGCTCATTTGTGGGAAGTAGAGAGTAATTTCTTTCCTCTGCATGTCCACACAGCCTTTGCTTGGTATTGTTGTTGTTTCCCTTTTGCTCCTTTCCCTTTTTGCCCTTTTGTTAAATTATTTAATTAATAATATTTTTTTCCTTAATAATTATTTTTTCCTTTAATTAAAGTATCTTTATCTCAACCCGTGAGTTGTTTCTTTCCTTTTCTTCTTCCCCTCCCCTTCTGAGGAAGGTAGAGAGTGGTTGTAGTGTTCAGCTGCCCAGCTGGGTAAAACCACCACATTATGTTAGCATTATTTTATGCTAAAATGCACATGTATATTTTCATTTACTTTCATGTTTTATTTCCAAAGCATAGAGCCTAACTAGCTTTACTTGCCATGATCTCGGATTAAAAAAGAAAAACAATACTCTGATAATTTTCAAGTTTATTAAGCCCTGCAGATAATGAGTTTAATTTCAATTTTGGAATGAAATCCAAAATCAGTGTTGTTTCTTGTAGTTTCAAGTTTCCCTACAAATTCCTAATATAAAATGACAATTGTTAGTACTTTCTTGCATGTGAATAGATAATATCTCTTGTAGATAATTCTCATGAGGAAAAGCAGTAGGAATCTCAAACCAGCCACTAATGGTGGTAAAGTCATTCATGAAGCACCACAAATAGGCAGAAGGCAGTGCACGAACCTAATACCTCCCAAATGTGTAAGAAATACAAATCTAGCATTGGTAGCATTGTAATATTTGTTTCTACAGAATAGAATTTTCATCCTGAACATGAGAATGTGTTTCTACAAACAAGTTACACAGAATTCACTATTACTGGATAGTCTTAGACTAGTAATCCAGTCAAAGGGCTGAGCCACAGGTTTAGTTGTTGGCATGCATGTCTTGCTGCTTGTTAGCACACTCTTTTGCATAGTTTTAGTTTGCATTGACTAGCACAATCCCAGGAAATGCCTGGACACCAGGAACGTTTCTCAAAGGAAGTCCTGATGAGGCAAGTGAGTCCAGGAGGCTGCTATCTGTGATGTATACATTCTAGAAGTGACAACACCTCGGGTATTTTATCACCTACCATAACCATAGCCCATGTGATGCAGATTTGGTCTGGGTCACCATGGCATTTCTAGCAAATCACTAAGAGTGCATTGAACAATGTTTATGCCAAATTTCTGATTTTATTCCAGATTTCAACCAGCTGGGAGTGTACACCTAGTACCTCATACCATACAGGCTATAGGAGAAAAATATCTTTAAAAAAATGTTTGAACTGCTGTCAATAGAGCCAGTTTACTGCGTTAATATTCTGTCATGTAGAAAGATCATTTATTATCCAGTACCAAATATCCTAAAAGTAGGTTTGATTTTTGTTTGTTTGTTTGTTTTTCCCCATAAATCATAGCCTGAAAGCTTTTTCTAAGTAAGTATTTTGGGTATATAAATTCTGGGTTTCTTCTGGTCTCTTCTAGTCCTATTTTTCAGTTATATTACTGCAATCATTTCAGCCAAGTGCAAAAATGTACACAGTAGCAAACACTGTTTTCTCTAGCGGTCCAAAGAAGAATTTTCCACCAAGTTGGATCTATGGTAACTATAACTAATGTACACACTCTAAATAGATATATATGTTGTAAGCCGGGGTACTAGGAACATTCATAAACTGAAACTTCCTAAAAGGTCTATCCAAGTGCATCAATATTCAGAAAAACAAAACAAATCAAAAAACAACCACTCTATTGTCTAATAAAGATATAATTTGATTACATTTTCTCATTCCAATTAATCCTCAAATTAATAAACAGGCATGAAGGGAGGAGCCTTGAAGAGAGACTGCCTCACCACTTCAAGCCAGCACCAGCATCTTTTAGTCTCTAAAGATAAATTTGATTTGAATCTTCAAATAATAAGCTAAAAATAGAATATTTTTTCACCTGAGAAAGTCAGCACTCTTGAGCAAGAGACTGAACTGCCACTGTAGTATGAAAGTTCCCTTCTGTTCATCTGCATAATAAGAATCCTAGAATAAGGATCCTTTCAATTAACTTGGAGAGTTACCCATGGTTAAATGTAGAATGTTTCTTGTGGGTTTTCATCCAATGACTTATTCCTTTTTAAGCAAATTTATAAACAAACCATTTACAATCTACTTTGACAGTAGCAATAGCCATGGGAAGAGACATTCTCTTTCTTTAATTTGAGATGCTCTTCTTTCATTAATTCATGAAGCTCAATAGCCAAATTTGAAAAACAGTTCTTAGGTAACTGTGGCTTCTATGTTTAGAAGTTGTCAATGCTTCTGTTCAATTTAATGATAAATGAATTTAAGTGCCAAAGACAAGGCATATTCTAGATTTATTACCATCATTGTTATTTAAATGCAAATTACTCCATCATTCTGTATGGATTTTTCTATCCAAAACAAACAAAAAAAATCCTTTTATTTATTTATTTATCGATTTATTTATTTATTTATTTATTTATTTATTTATTTATTTACTGCTGTTGGACTAATATCCAAACTGCAATATATAGATATATATGTAATATATATATATAAAATATATGTTGCATGAAATTAACTTAATCAGAGATGACATAAGACATATAGGGGTTGTTAATAGGCTTTATACTGGAAGAAGCTACCACAGAAACTTTATTGCAAGTTCTAGTACAGATGAGAAGTAATTAATTGACAATACATTTGAACCTGTGAATGATGGGTAGACCTATCTTACAAATTTATGTAAGAACTGTTTTGTTTTGCTTTGTTTTCCTGCTGCTTCTAAACTAGTGCAATGAACATCTTGGGCCTCAACTCCGGTGCTTATTGACACAAATGTCAGCATTCCATGAAAAGGTACAGTTGGTGTAGGATGTTTGTCTTTTGCTGCCATGTTTTGACTTTTCTACTGATTTTGTTTGTGCTTCATAATGAAATTAGAAATCTGAAATAACTAAGAGAGACATAAAATGAGTGGCAACTCCAGTCAATTACTCTCTTGCTTCATGTATTCTGAATATGCTTGTTTCAACTAGCTAGTAAATAAAGATGTGGGTAATTTACCAATCATTCACATCCTGTTTCAGTGCACACTGAGGTCAGCTGAAAGGCCAAAAAAAGTAAATATATATATTAAAAAAAAACTACTGCTGCTATTCTACTGAAATATTAAGGTAACAAAATCCCACTGTATCTACTGTGTTTTTTGTTTGTTTATTTTGTGTGTTTTGTTTTTTCACAACACACAAGCTCCTACAATCAGGTGATTATTAAAGAAATACCAGTTTTTATTTTAAAAAAGAAAAAAAGGCATATAAAAGCATGTGTAAAAAATAAAGGTTAACAATTTAGAAAGATAATGAAGAAATACCTACAGACATTAATTTTAAGCCAGTTTTGGGGGCTTAGAAGATTTATGAACATTTACAAACTACATATTTAAGGAAAATTGTACCTACACCTTCTCTTTTAAAATAGAGAAGAAAAAAAGAGAGAGAGAGAGAGAGAAAAAAAGCAAACTGGCAGTCCAAGAATATTTTCTCCATTACAGAAAAGTATTATACATTGCTTTGGCTTTGTTCAGAATAGTTAATATCCATATCAGGGTAATACCTCTGCTGATCAAGACATAATGATGCCAAAATTGTTCAAAATGCAAAAAAGGCACTGTGTTGTCACTGTGCAAGTGTGTTTCAAAGCTTACTCTGGTGTACCTACAAAGAAACAATTATGAATTTAAATGTTTAAAAGTAGTAGTGCTATGCAGAACAGTTCAGAAAGAACAGTGACCTCATAAAATCTTTCTTCATCATATGATGATTTAGGAAACTTTGGTCTCTTTCCGAGGTTATATTTTAAAAGTTTTATACATTCATATCTGTTATTTTGCAATACTTCATAACAAAAAATGTGGCAACATGTGTGATTTTTCCCCCAAATCCTATTCAATGTAATGCAATTTCATGAGAAGGGAATTTCAGGAAATGTGTGTTCATGAATATCTAACAGTTCTGCAAAGTGAAATTCTTATGCTGCTTCTTTACCTAAAAATGTATCCAAATTCTGCTGATCTTTTTTTTTTTTTTTTTTTCTTTTAAGTAGGAATGTTGATGTTTTAGTGATATTGTTAATCATATTCACTTTTTATTTTAAATGGATATTTACAATTGCATACACAACGATTTATGAAATTTTATTTAAGCACACTGCTAATTACTGTGTGAAAACCTAATGTGAATTGTTATGAGGCTCATCCAGAAATGATTGCCCATACCCCACGTTTCTAAAATATACAAACAGAATTAAAATGTCTGAGCAGAAATTAAAATATTTTAAAGCAAAAATAATGAAATTAATTCACTTTTTAGAAATAAAATGTTTAAATATTTCTTGGACAATTTTGAAATGAAACAAAATGTTTTTCAATATTTTAAGTATTTATTTCAAAGCAAAGAATGATGAATTCAATGCATATTCACAATTATGTTTTCAATCTAAATAATAATTTCAAGTGATTTTTTTTTTTTTTTGGTGAAAAGACGCTTCTGTTACTTATTTTGTCATTTTCCCTTTGTTATTTGTATGTTTATTTTTTTAATTGAAACTTAGGATAGGGTTATGAACCTAAATTATGTAGTGTACTTTCCAAATGGACATATTGGACTGTTGGTAGTTCACTTTTCCTGCTCACTTTGACCTTTTTGAAAAATGAGAAAAAGTGCTATTATTTCATTGGGCAATTGAGGATTCAAACTTAATATTAATATTAATATTAATATTAATAATAATAAAACTGAGAAATAATACTTTTCCATTTTCATGTATTCAGGTAGTCTATGTTGACTGTGTCCTAGATGGGGATTGAAAAGATTATGAGTGAAGTAGTTGTGTAATAGGTCAAGGTAGAGTTACAACACTCATAATTGCTGGTACACTTGAGTAATGGTTGAAAATGGATCATACCATTACTTATGTAGGAATACATCTATACCATGTATAAATGTTTGCAGCTCCTGTTTATCTCTATATGCTGAATATAGTCAATATTAGAGAAAACCTTGGTAACATATGGATCACTTAGTTTTTTCTGGCTTAACTTCATTGCATTCAACAGTGTCTTGTCACTGCATAATTCTGGATTCGACCAGTATGCTAGTTAGCTCTCTTTCTGGGAGAAAAAAATAAAATTAAATTAAATGAAAAACTATGCAGATAAAAATATGACACGTCTTAACTGTGTTTCTGTTTTAATGCTTGTAATGTTATAGGAATAAGAAATCACAGAAAACATCACTACATAAAATATCTTCAAATGTACAAATATATGTTCCCAATACTTGCTGTTGAGGAAAAAAAAAAAAAAAATAGGATTTTAATGGGCTGATAAATCCATTAAATCTTTAGTGCTTTTTAACAATTTAATTCCTGGGAACTTTGTGGCTGGCATTGTTAAAAATAAAGAAGGAATAGTTTAAACTAACTGCTCTGGTAATGAAATTAAATTAAATGAAATGAAGAGCCATTGAAAACTAAAATACATTAAGAAATCAGAAGATTTACCTAAGAAACAGATGTTTCTATTGTTGGTTGATGCATCGATGTATTTCACATCTGGCATGCAACTGTGTTCTCACCTCTCTTGTTTTTGAAATGTAAAAAGGGCAGTGGAATAGTGATTAGGATAGAGCTGTGTGTGTACTTGGAAAGGTTTCTACAACTGAAATGTATGGCCTATAGAACACAGATGTGTTTTGTATAGGCAACCAAAATTTATTGAAATTTGTCTTACGTATAAACAGTTTCAACATGGTCAAAACTGTATTTTCTTGAAATATAGCTGAATTCCTTTCCATGTCCCTTAAACAGAGTTGTCATAATACCCTCTCATAAATAAGATTGTCCCTTTTACACAAAATATATTTTGCATAATTTTACAGATCTTGGTGTTAGTAAAAGATAGATTCATAAATGTACTGAGCTTCCTTGGCCTAACCAATTCACCAGATGTATCATCATTTCCCAGATTAACAAATACATGTGTTTTTAAGAAAATGTAGTTTCATATGCTAAATCTGTTGCATAATACCAACCTTTTAAAACTGCATAAGGGTTCATTTTCTGTATATCACTTTTTTTTTTCTTAACCACACTTCTTTTGTATCCACTTCTGCAAACTCTGAATGTACCACCTCAATGTATTTTTATACAATAATGTAACAACAACAACAAAAGCATGATGTATTTTGAACAATAATAGACCAACCCTAGAGCCATCACTAGACTTGGACAATATTCTCAAACATGTCTGCACAGCTCTGAAGGTCTTCACTGTCAACTCTCTACCAAGTCTTTAATTGTCATAAGAATGCAAAAGTGGTAGTGGTATGCAAAATAGAAAATAAATATGAATTTAGATAGACACACACACCTCTTTCCAGAAAGATAAACAACAAAAAACAAATAGACTATAGCAGCATTTGAGAGCTGAATAGTGGAACACTTTCCAGGTGCTACACCATCTGAAAGCCACTATCAATACTAATACCATCTTCTGCCTAGAATAACTTCCCAGCTTCTGTGTGTAAAACCTGAAAGCTGGATAAATGAAAATATATAGAACTACAGTAAGAAAGCCAAAGTAAAACATCAATTTCTCAACAAAACCTTTGGAAAAAAAAGAGCAATAAATCTGTATTAAACAAGGCACAAAACAGTAAAAGGCTGCATGACATGAGACAAGAGGGAATATGTGAGAAATAGCACCAAAGACATAGAAACAGCTGTTGCAAGAAATGATAGTAAAACACTTTATCAACTCAACAAGATTCTAAGTGGCAAATTTACATCAGCTAAAGGATGCATTAGCAAGAAACAGAGAAAGACCACAAAGATTGTTTACCATGTCATCCATCTGTGTACTTTTCTGAGCTTCCTCTTTTTACATTAAATTCTAGTTTCTTGTCTTCACTTTCAAAGCGTTGTTTACCTAACATCCTCTTGTTTCTGATTTTTCATCTATAAGGTAGTTGTCCTTTTTTCTCTGATATTTCCACAAATCCTGTCTCTTTGGCCTGCCTGTGAAAGAACTGAAAAAAAAAAAAAAAAAAACAAAAAAAAAAACATCATTGTACTCAGTCGCATCCCTTGCTCAGAGAAAAGCCCTGTAAAAGTATTATGACTGCAACAACAACAACAACAACAGACCCCCACTACATTCTTCTTTTCCTTCCTTATTGCCCAGAATGGGTCAAACTGTATCAATGACATTCTTGCCATGCACTTGACTCTTTTCTTAAAAATTGGTAGGGTCTTCACAACCTCCACACAAAATCAGTTCAATTGTTCATTTAATTTACTTATTTGTGTGAGAGGTAGTGAAGAAACCATTCACTTTTGTTTAGATTTTTTATGTCCTTGAAGATTTTTATTATTAACGGTTCTTCTTGAAACCAGTGGTGGTTTGTTTTGTTTGTTTGTTTGTTTGTTTTTTACAGCCTTTCAACAGACATGTTTCCTAAATCTCTCAGTTTCTGTTTGCCTCTGTATTAACTTATGTTGGTGCACATCATTCTTGAATTACAGTGACCAGAAGTGAACATGATGATAATGCTGAATAACATGTTTTGTACCCCTCCTAGTCATGTTATTCAGGCTTTTCTCTCTGTAGCCCTTTTTGAATATTCCAGTGTCAATTTTGCCTGTTTCACAACAGCATGGATTTTGCTCATTCTTATTCAGTTTATAACAGAGTTTATAATCTAACAAATGGATATACATTTTTTAAGAATGTCTTTAGTTTTACAGATGGCTATTCCTCCTAAACCATCATCTGTGAATTTTATTTGATTTTTTTGAAAGTTTTGAAGCAATTTCAGTGTAAATACAATAAATTCTGATCTGACTCTCTGTTGTTCTTACATCGCCTCACAATATCTTATTATCTGCAAATGCAAGAAACTAGTCTTTATTTCACCATCTAAATCTCCAGTGAAAACAGTGAATACAACTGAACCCAGAACTGACCCTGTAGCACTCCTATGCATAACTACTCTGGAATGAAATAGCTTTTTATCACTTCTGTATCTTTCTTGCTGATTTGGTTAGAGAGCTACAGTATGAGCTCCATATGATTGATCAACAATGCACTGATGTATTTAGATAGATTTTTATTTTTATTTTTATTTATTTATTTATTTTTCTGAAACTAGAGCTCAAAATAAGAGCTCAGGGAAAGAAAGACAAAAAGACTATCCAACAGTCTGCTTAACAAAATAAAAGGCTGATAAATGAAAGAGAAATCTAATAAAATTTCACTGTTCTGAATTCAAATATTAAAAAGAAAGAAAAAAAATAGAAAAAAAAATAGAAAGAAAAAAGCTAAATGAATCAAGTGAATTCTCACACTGTGACAACAACACGCATGTCAATAGGAATGTACAGAAAGAAATAAAATTCAAAATTTAACCATTTTAAGTAAAATCTAGGTGTCAACCTTCAAAACCTTCACCTTTCCTCCTCAAATATTAATTCCACATTTTTATATAGTTTTGAAAGCTTCAAGTTTACCAAGGAGAGGTAGACAGGTATCTAAATAGCTGTGGAAATAAATACCCCTAGAAAGGAAGTATTAAATGAAATTGATCAATAATAGATGCTGAGATACAGCAAAGAGTTTTGTTATCCTGTTATCCTTATCTTTACTGTTATCCAGAATAAGATGGAAATATTCAGACAATGTGCTAAGAATAAATTTATGGAATCTTTTATAACAGGTGTAACTGTAGGCAGCTGGAGGAAGAAGTAAAACTGCAGTTTTAAAGTACTTTAATTAGATTGCGTGTGTCTTAATAGCATATAGTCCATACATACATGGAGGAATTTTGTTAGGAGTCGAAAAAAATGAAAAGGAGAAAGTAGGAAGCAAGACTGAACCTCTCCCTTCCCAGACACTTCTACATACAGGAAAACAACATACTCTTAGCTCTTTGTGTCTGGCAAGTCAGGAAAGAAGATGCGGAATTCCACAGTATGAACACATAATCACAAAAAAGTAGGAGCTACGACTAATAGTAGAAAGGATAATAGAAACTATGTGACCTCCTCTGTCCAGTAAATTAATAGCCTATTATTTATTTATTTATTTTAGTTTTGGTTCATCCTCAGTGCATTCAGCTCCTTGAAATACAATCTTCACATTGTATTAGAAGTTAGAAGAACTGAAATGTGATGCTTCCCGTGTTCTGGCACTGTGCTGAAATAAAGTCCATATTTTTGTTGATGCTGGTAGGATTCATCTTTACTTTGCCTAATAAGATTTCTTAATCAAATATATGTATATGTGTATATATATATATATAAATGATATTTCTTATCCAGATTAGGTTTATCACCCACTGGCCTCAGAATAGTGTTCATTCATCCCTGATGAATGAACCTGACCAGATTACTCCAAGTGAGCTTTGCTGTTTCTAACTATGCCTGGATTGCATTGCAACTAACTTCACCATCCAATGGGAGTTAATCTAGCCATTGATGTAATAATTGCAAATACAGCATTGCATGACTGACAACTCACTTCTACAGCACTGCATTTTGAAGATATTCATCTTTATAACAAAAGTTTTTTGCTTCATAACAGATTTCAGGTTTACACCTATTACATTTCTTAGGAGTTTCTGGGTCTTAAGATCCTGTGTATTGCAGTTTGTTTTTTTCTGTTGTTTTTTTGTTGTTGTTGTTTTGTTGTTGTTGTTTTTTCATTTGCCACCTTCAAAGTAGAATTTGATTATATTTTCCATCATGTACACAACTACCAGTGAACTAGGTACAACTAATTTCCTTTTCCCACAGTTTCACAATGGTCTATACTATATATAGAAACTGGTTTGTGTTCTTTAAAAACAAACAAACAAACAAACAAAAACAATCAACAAACTGATTTCTCTTATATCTTCTTATCTGGTCTTTCTTAATTTAATCATGTGAACACTACTTTGAACATTTATCTGCATGTTTCAGCCGTATTTACCGTTTAAAGACATTTCTGTAGGGCTAGATCTGTCTCTAAACCGTCCTGCCTGAAGGCTTTAATCTCACGTTCCACAAACGAGCCTGGCTCTAATTAGCAAGACTTTTATGATTCCAGTGCTGTGTGTGGATGCCAGAGTTCTCAGCTGTGCAATGTCAGTATTATGTCAGTATTGGTTTTGGATGTAAATATATGTTATCTAATTCCAGTTTCATTCATTTGGAGGTCATGAACCTCAGACACCTTTATCTACTGTTCTAGTGTTCTTAGTTACAGCATCTCATTCAGCTGCTCATTGTTTTCCCTGCCTAATGAGCTGTTTAAATAATTTCTTTTAATTTCCTATTAACTCATTAACTTTTTTTTTTTTTTTTTTTTTTTTTTAACCACCACCTTTCCACACAGAATCAGATTATTCTTCCCACCACAAGGTTTTTATTGGAAACTTAGTAGTCATGGTTTGTGTTCATGCTGACTGATTTGTTTTTGGTCATGCTTTGCATGTGACTTTGGCTCTCACAGCCATAAAAGAAACATCCACATTTCCCCAGATTTATCCTGTTTCTTCAGGTGGATTACAGTTTCTCTATGTTCCTTTTTTCATAGCAGGTTAGGAATGTCCTACCCTGATAATAGACCTTCAGAAATCCTGTACTTACTGCTGTCTGGTAAAAAACACAGCTCAAGTACACTGTCCCGCATGTCTATATATGGTAAATTTAATATTATTCTAGAATGAACAGAAGTACCATGTGGTATATATATATACACTGGGTGCTTTCTGACATCTCCTGGAAGCAGCAGATGTGCTTCTCCTGCCCACTTGTTTCAATAAAATTATGTGAAAATGATTTCATATATGCTCTGCACTTACACTGTGCACAAAGCAATTCCTATGTAAAACTGAAGTGTTGGAAGTAGTGTTACTGTACTGAACAATTCTATGGTGAATGCATACTTATTTCTCATAAAAAACTGTCGCGTTCCACCCCACCCCCCAACACACACACCCCGTATCTTTTTTTAAGATTAGTAATTACAAAGGTATTACACTGAAATTGGTTCAAAACGCTTCTTTTTGGAGCCTTCTCCAAACTTCACCTTTGTGCAACCTGGTTTTTCCCAAAGGTTCAATGTATGTTGCTACTTAAAAGTCAGGAAGAACTGCAAGCGTTACCAGTGTGATTAAAACAGATGTTTTTCAAGCAGCTGTACTGTATGAGCACTGATTTATTAAAATTCTTTGTAATTAGCAAATCATATTTGGGTATATGTGTGCTGAGGATTCAGAAAACTTGTCAGCAATCTTAAATCTGAGCAAAATCAGAGCAAGGAAAACTAAAAAGTATAAATTTGTGGTTGGCTGAGATCTCTAAAAAAAAATTACTCTCAAGAAAGTTTCAATCAAATATTTAAAACTCCCTGGCTCCTAAAGCACATAATCTCATTAAGGTGATTTGTAAGATGATGTTCCCTTTGAAGTAGCCCTGTTATTCAAGGTGTTCCTGGTGCCCCTGGCTGTTTTCTGCCAGGTTTGTCATTTCACAGCCTGCTTCTGAACTCATTATATGAGTAAATCAGTGAAACTAAAGATCTCTCAAATGCCTAGACAAGAAAAAAATCTTTTGTTTTGGCTTGTTGTTATCAGCTGTTGAACCCCACAACCTAGCAAATCCGTTCTCCACTGTGTGTTGGAAGATTTGTTAAGATAAATTTCTTTAAGATGTATTATTCCAAGCAGAACACATGGACACACATGAAATTACCGACTTGAAGATAAGAAGCTCATTTGGAGGGAATACATTTCAGTTTAGCCTGATTTCAACATAGAAACTTGGACATGCAAGATTAGATTTGAAGAGGAATTGCACTTCAAATCTGGGTTCTGCTTAAATGATTAGGTGGGATACAGGTATAAACCAGCTTTGTTCAAAGTCACTAGACTCAGTAGGGTTTTTTGTTTGTTTGTTTATTTGTATGTATGTATGTATGTTTGTTTTTAAACAAATGCAGTAAACACTCAGATTCACTTTAATATAATGTATAAGTTTACTACAGAGAGAATGCTGAAGGGCAAAAAAAAGAAAAAAAGAAAGTAAATACCCTCCTTGAAACAGATGTTGTAAATTTTTGTTTACTTTTTTTATATGGAGGCATTCATACAAAAACAAATAAAATTATTAGTGCTGAAGTCATCTGAGGCACTTGTTTTGACATAAACCTTTTAACTGCATATGTTATGAAAGGATCTCTTTACTTGATTTTAGATAAGAATTTGGACTCACGACTCAGAAGAATATCAAGAAGAAAGAGAAAGATGGTTTTGTTTTCTTGGTAGAGTTACATTTCATTGCATTAAGAAAGTACAGTTATATAAAACCTTTCATTTTTTAGAAACATTTTGTGCTTGACAAACTGTATGCATGTACGAATTATTTCACAGAACTAGAACTATTTTCACCCAACACTGAAGTGAAATCAACATGGCAGGTGCCTTAACAGTATGGCACAATAACTTTGGAAAGGAAGGAGGAATAGCAAGTGCTAAAATAAAGCTTTACAAAGAAAGAGTGTGATCAGTCTTTCAAATTAGAACATAGAAATGCTTGACCTGTTTTTAGTTAAAGGTTCCCTTGAGAACAAAGTCACACCAAAACAAATCAAATTATTTTGGTGAAAAATATTCAATTTATATACATTAAATCTTCCATCTTATCAATCAAGCTAGTTCTTCTGGAAACAAAGATGAAAAGAGATACAATAACTTTGGAGAGGAAACATATAAAGAGAGAAAAATTATAAGCAGATAAAAACAAATGATTGTGAAGCACCCTATCAGCCATTTGAAATGAGAATGTTGCCAACAGCTTTTTAAGAGGAGATGTATCTCCTCAGAATTTCTGGATCTAATTCTCTTGTTTAAATATTACAGCATAAATTCTTGATATCTTGAAATTATACTTGGTAAATTTCCATATCTGAAGCAAAAGAAGTTCCAAAAACAAGGTAAAATACCAACCTTTCATTTTATACCACTTTACATTACGCTATTTAGTAAGGATAATTTTCTTTGAGCTGTTACTGTGACTTTCTTGCCACCAGGATCTGGCACACTGCACATGTAGGCACTAGTAACAAGGCTCCTACTGATGCTGAACTACCTGTCCCCAGTACAGCATCCCCTCAGGAACTCAGCAGCAGTCCATTTTCATTAGGTATGTGTTTGCCACTGAGCGGATAAACATATGCTAACCAGTCCATCGAGAAAAACTCTTTTACAAGCATTAATTCTCATGATACTCTTGAGTGTTTTATATCAATTTCACACACAGACAATGCATGAGATGAAAAGGTTAAATTAGACTGCAGAGCACTTACCTCTGAGACTGAAATCTAGGAATACTGTTGGCTTACAATTCCCTGTTGTAGTTGGTAGTCCTTCTTAAAACTGCCTAACACTGAAGTAACTTTTTGTTGTTGTTGTTGTTTTTTGTTTTTTTTGTGCAATTCTATACCAATGAAAACTGCTAAAAAGCTGCCTTGTTAATTTAATTAAACCTTAACTCCAGTAGTCATCTAGCATAGGTCAGTTTAAAGAATCTCTGTCCTTGAAAGAATGTGAAGCATTATAATTGTGCATACCACAGTTCAATTAATAACAAATATCCCTTATCGTTAAAAGACATACTAATAATTTTTGGAGGTAGTTTGATGTACAGCTTCTGAAAAGTAGGAAGTAAAGTGTTGCTCAGAAACCTATGCTGAAAATGGGTTCTTCTTATTATTTTGACTGAAGAGAAACTGGTCAGTATTGACTTTTACTTTCCTGTAGGCGGCTTTATTTATTTATTTATTTATTTATTTATTTATTTATTTATTTAAGTGGCAAGAAAATAAAAGCAACAGCAAAAGATATTTTCAATTTTCAATCTTACTATTAAAAACTAATGCCTGAAAATAGAACAGGTAGAAATTAAAATATTGTTCCAGTAAACAGAAGATGCCAACTGTTGATATGTATGAAGAAGAGAGGTGATATGATAATAGTTTCTTCTTTGTAATTAGATTAATTTTATTTTTATTGCAAACTTGGATTCAGTTTTTGTTACTGAAGAAGGAATTAAAATTGCAGTTTTTCTAACTGCAAATCTAGAGGAAAAAATGTTCACAACTACAAAACCAGTTGTAAAAGATGGGCTTCTTAGCACTGTAGGCAAAAGTGGGTTTTGGATCACAAAAAGTAGGAAAGAAGAGGGTCTGAGGTTATGCTGGGACAAAGCTGCTTTTGCTATTGGAGAGACAGGTTCTACTTTGTTTAACATTGTAGCTGGATCTGCTAGCACAAAAAGGATGAAGACAGTAGCATCTTTAGTATCTCTCAGATAGTAGGGCTGGTTTGCTCAGTCTGAAATCTTTTTTGACTAGTCTGAGGCATCGATGCAGTGTTATGGAAACAAAGGGGAAAAAAAAAAAAAATAAGTGTCGACCTCCACTGGAGCACTGCTTACCTTCCACCAAAGACTCTTTAGATCCTCATCCCTAAAAGAGCACAGTGCAAGAGAAGACAGTCCAGCTGACCTACATCATTTAGCAGTTTCATGCCTTCCCTGAAAAATTGAGTGTTTATAGAGATTTGCCCTAGCTGGTTTTATAGTACCCTCTTTTGTGACGTTCCTCTGCGATATATTTGGTTTATCTAAAGAGCACATTCTTTAAATACCGGCAAACTAACTCTCCCAGAATATGCTGTGAGTCAGCCACACACATTCTCTTTTAGTGAGTTTAAGTCACGCTTTCTGAAAAAGTCACGAAAAACCATAACTTTATAAAATCAACCCTGTTTTGTTGAACTTTCTGCTCAAATTCAAGCAGTGTTGGTAGAACCTTGAGATTTACATGAGCATATTACTTTAAATAGTTGATCTACTCCTTTGATTTTTGTGCTTTTAATCTTTGCAAGCAACCAGAATGGCTGTGACAGTGATAGAATAGCATGAGTTTGTTAGGTATAATGCAGTTGGGTGCAATGTAGACTATTTTGTACTCTGATACCAGTACACTTTGACTCTGACCTTTGTTGTTCCAGGTAAATGCCACTGAAGGCCTCATAAAATATCATGAAACAAGTTGTGGTTAACTTAACCCTCTGCAAACAGAATGGACTAAAATAAACAGAATAAAATCCTACAATAAAAGCACCCTTAAAAAGAACCCTTAAAATATGGCTTGAGGATAACAAGTATTTCATTTTGTACTTTTTTACTTTTTTTTTTTTTTTAAGTAGAGGGCAATGTTTCTCTAAAGATTCAAAAGTAAAACAAAATTGCACATAAAAAAGAGTTCTCCTGATAGGACTTGCCAAGTCTGTCTGGAACCAAATCCACAGAGATCTGTCCACCTACTGCATAGTCCTTGGGGCTGAGGCACTACCTCAGCAATACCTATTATGCAAGCCCAGAGAGACAACTGTTTCATGAGCAGCAGCTCCAGGGGTTTGGGAAGAGCAAGACCTTGTTGGCACTGGCAGAAGTCTTACATCTGGGTTGCCTATTTCCATGGATTTTGTAAAATTTTAACAGATAACATCCTGTATGAAAACAAAGATGCTTCTTCCTTTACAAGCACCTGCATTTCCAGACACTTTAGGTGCATGGCATAACAAGAGAAACTGAGAAACTCCCTGAAATCGGGATTGTCGTGGGCACATGCTTAAGGAGATTATTCTTATTTCACAGTCAGAGCCTCTTCTGAAGCAAAATGAAATATGTTAAAGGCATAAAATAACATATGTAAAGTTCAAGAAAAGTTTAAACAAAAAGCCTTAACCAACTGAAACTTCAGGGCATTCCAGGCAATTAATCAACATGCATGCTAAGAAAAATTCTATTAAATATTTGTTCAACTCTCTTCATATGCATTCTATCTTCATGATCCATGAACATTAAGGCGTTTGAGTTTCCACTCATCAGGATTCTCACAGGGACAGTGATCAACATCAACTGGAGTTGATGGAAAAAGATTCTCACTAATTTCTAGAGATAAGACACAAAACACATTGTTTTACACGATACTCTCACACATCAACTACTTGCAAATAGGAGTTGTTGCACTCATACTGATGATAATAATTTGGCATGGGACATTGCTGAAAAAACAGGACTAGAGGTTTCAAAGCTCTGTTACAAAAGTCGGGAAGTAAGAGTACAATGCAATTTATAAGATAAACACACACAAAAAAAGTATAAATAGAATTCAAATATCAGAATGTCAAATACAGTTTTTGAAGTCCCTGAAAACTTTTAATCATTCTATCCAATAAAAAATAGCATGACAAAAAATAAATAATTACATTTTCAAAACAAAAAATATGCTTTTGGTTTGGTTCACCATGAGAAGGAAAAGAAAATGAAGTTGTCAATTTATATGCCATGAATCACTTGCTTAGATATGTTCATTAAACCAAATGTTTTATAAAACACACTGTTCCATATGAAATACATCGTTTCTGTTTCTTCCCAGCTGCATAGAGGCCTTCCATTCAAAATTTCACTTTATTCTGCTAATTAATTACACTTCTTTGTAGCTCTAACTTTAAAATATTATTTGAAAGAGAACACACTTTTGAATCAATATCAATCATATTGGTCTATTTTCTCAAGGGAAAAGAGGATGCTCAAAGGAAATTAATCTTACATATATATTAACTTGCTGCCATATAAAATGTGCTCTCTTATTCTGGTCTTTGGAAAATCTTCAGCATTTCTCATATAAGTCTCATTTAAAGGTTTCTCTGTAATGCATTCTCAAAATAACTGATTTTTTTTTGATCTAACATGGCTGTTTTTCAAGAAAGATGGAGTTCAGTGTGATGTACTGTTTTGGATTTAAACAGTACGGTTCTGGTGGGGGGGGGGGGGGGGCGGGAGCTGCAGGGGTAGCCTCATTGAGAAGAATCCAGTAGCTGCTCCATGTCAGATCAGAGCCAGCTCAAGCCATATCCAAAAGGGGCCCACCATGAGCCGAAGCTGCATCAGTGAGTGATGCTGGTTGCATCCATGTGAGAGCAGATTTAAGAAAATGAAGAGAAAAAAACAAAACAAAACAAAACAAATGAACAAAACCAAAACCAAACCAAAACAAACCAAACCAACCAAACAAAAAAAAAAAACACTGCTGTAGAGCGAGGAGTGAGAAACAGCACCGCAGCCCCGCAGACACCAAGGCCAGTGCAGAAGGAGGGGGGCAGGAGGTAGTCCACGTGCTGGAGCTTCCCCTGTGGCCTGTGGAGAGGCCCCTGTTGGAGCAGGCTGTCCCCCTGCAGCCCATGGGTCCCACATGGAGCAGATCTCCAGATTTCCACACTGCAGCCTATGGAGGAGCCCCAGGTGGAGTAGGCATATGTGGCCTGAAGGAGGCTGCGGCCCATGGAGAGCCTCCACAGGAACAAGTGATCTAAGTGATTTGGGGGGAGCTGCCACCCATGGGGGACCTGTGTTGGAGCAGTTTGTTCCATTTTGAATCAAAATCTTGTCTGGAACATCTCTCCTTAAAGGTTGTTGAAAAAGATGTCTTTTCATGTTTAACTCTTTCTTTGTGGACACTACAGAAGATAAAGATTTCATTTTTTTTCCATTCTGTTGGTAGCTGCCCCAATTATCATTGTAGGTCAGCAAATACTTCTCTAAGCTCATCCAGCTTCCCTTCTACTTTCAGACTAAAATAGACACTAACTCTTTTTAGAACATGATCTGTGAGACTGTTCCACTCCTTTCAGCTCTATTCTTTGTTCTTTTGATAGTCTTTTCATCTGCTGAAGAGATTCCTCAAAGCCATGTCTGTGGTGTCTTGTGGTACAGTGAGGATCACAGAATCACAGAATCACAGAATTTATAGGTTGGAAGAGACCTCAAGATCATCGAGTCCAACCTCTAACCTAACCCTAACAGTCCCCACTAAACCATATCCCTAAGCTCTACATCTAGACGTCTTTTAAAGACTTCCAGGGATGGTGACTCCACCACCTCCCTGGGCAGCCTGTTCCAGTGCCTGACAACCCTTTCAGTAAAGAAGTTCTTCCTAACATCTAACCTAAAAATCCCCTGGCGCAACTTAAGCCCATTCCCCCTCGTCCTGTCACCAGGCACGTGGGAGAACAGACCAACCCCCACCTCGCTACAGCCTCCTTTGAGGTATCTGTAGAGAGCTATAAGGTCGCCCCTGAGCCTCCTCCTCTCCAGGCTGAACAAGCCCAGCTCCTTCAGCCGCTCCTCGTAGGACTTGTTCTCCAGGCCCCTCACCAGCTTCGTTGCCCTTCTCTGGACCCGCTCAAGCACCTCCATGTCCTTCTTGTAGCGAGGGGCCCAAAACTGAACACAATACTCGAGGTGAGGCCTCACCAGAGCCGAGTACAGGGGGACAATCACTTCCCTAGCCCTGCTGGTCACACTGTTTCTGATACAAGCCAGGATGCCGTTGGCCTTCTTGGCCACCTGGGCACACTGCTGGCTCATGTTCAGCCGACTGTCCACCATCACTCCCAGGTCCTTCTCCGCCTGGCAGCTCTCCAACCACTCATCTCCCAGCCTGTAGCTCTGCTTGGGGTTATTGCGCCCCAGGTGCAGGACCCGGCACTTGGTCTTGTTGAACTTCATGTAGTTGACCTCAGCCCATCGGTGCAGCCTATCCAGATCCTCCTGCAGAGCCTTCCTACCCTCGAGCAGATCGACACACGCACCTAACTTGGTGTCATCTGCAAACTTACTGAGGGTGCACTCAATGCCCTCGTCCAGATCATCGATGAAGATATTAAAGAGGACCGGCCCCAGCACCGAACCCTGGGGGACGCCACTAGTGACCGGCCTCCAACTGGACTTGACTCCATTTACCACGACTCTTTGGGCCCGGCTATCCAGCCAGTTTCTAACCCAACGAAGCGTGCGACAGTCCAAGCCAAGCGCAGCCAGTTTCTTGAGGAGAATGCTGTGGGAGACGGTGTCAAAAGCCTTGCTGAAGTCAAGGTAGACCACATCCACAGCCTTTCCCTCATCCACCCAGCGTGTCACTTTGTCATAGAAGGAGATCAGGTTCGTCAAGCAGGATCTGCCTTCCATAAACCCATGCTGACTAGGCCTGATCGCCTGCTTGCCCTTCAAGTGCCGCCTGATGACTCTCAAGAGGATCTGCTCCATGAGCTTCCCTGGCACTGAGGTCAAACTGACAGGCCTATAGTTCCCCGGGTCTGCCCTCCGGCTCTTCTTGTAGATGGGCGTCACATTTGCTATCCGCCAGTCAGCTGGGACTTCCCCCGATAGCCAGGACTGCTGATAAATGATGGATAGGGGCTTGGCCAGCCCCTCTGCCAGTTCTCTCAGTACCCTTGGGTGGAACCCATCCGGCCCCATCGACTTGCGCACATCCAAGTGCCGTAGCAGGTCACCAACCAGTTCTTCATGGATGGTGAGGGCCACATCCTGCTCCCCATCCCCTTCTACCAGCTCAGGGTACTGGGTATCCAGAGAACAACCGGTATTGCCGCTAAAGACTGAGGCAAAGAAGGCATTGAGCACCTCCGCCTTTTCCTCATCTCTTGTGACTAAGTTTCCCCCTGCATCCAGTAAAGGATGGAGATTCTCCTTAGTCCTCCTTTTTGTGTTGATGTATTTGTAAAAACGTTTTTTGTTATCTTTAACGGCAGTAGCCAGATTGAGCTCCAGATGAGCTTTGGCCTTCCTAATTTTGTCCCTGCACAGCCTCGCTACATCCTTATAGTCCTCCCTAGCGGACTGCCCACTTTTCCAAAGATTATAAACCCTCTTTTTTCTCCTGAGCTCAAGCCACAATTCTCTGTTGAGCCAGGCTGGTCTTCTTCCCCGCTGGCTCATCTTTGGGCACATGGGGACAGCCCGCTCTTGCGCCATTAGGATTTCCCTCTTGAAGAGCTCCCAGCCTTCCTGGACCCCTCTGCCCTTTAGAACCGCCTCCCAAGGAACTCCACCAACTAGTGTCCTGAGCAGCCCAAAGTCAACCCTCCGAAAGTCCAATACAGCAGTTTTACTGGTCCCCTTCCTGGCCTCGCCAAGAATAGTGAACTCCACCATTTCGTGGTCACTCTGCCCAAGACAGCTCCCGACAATCACATCCTCCACCAGTCCTTCTCTGTTTGTGAAGAGAAGGTCTAGCGGGGCACCACCCCTGGTAGGTTCACTAATCAGCTGCGTCAGGAAGCAATCTTCCACGCTCTCCAGAAACCTCCTAGACTGCTTTCTCTGGGCTGTGTTGTGTTTCCAGGATATGTCAGGGAAGTTGAAGTCCCCCACGAGTACAAGCGCTGAAGATTTCGCAACTTCTGTCAGCTGCCTGTAGAACTCCTCATCTGTCTCCTCATCCTGGTTCGGTGGTCTATAGCAGACCCCGGCCAGAACACTAGCCTTGTTGACCCCGCCGATCCTAACCCAAAGGGACTCGACCTTGTCATTCCTAGCCTCGAGTTCTACAACATCGAAACACTCCCTAATATAGAGAGCCACACCGCCACCCCTTCTGTGCTGCCTGTCCCTTCTGAAGAGCTTATAGCCAGGCATCGCAGCACTCCAGTCATGAGACTGGTCCCACCACGTCTCCGTGATGGCAAACAAGTCGTAGCCTGCCCGCTGCACGATGGCTTCCAGCTCCTCCTGTTTGTTACCCATGCTGCATGCATTGGTGTAGATGCACTTCAGCTGGGCCTTTACCTTATCCTCCGGCCTTGCCATTGTTCCCCCTGGCACAGCCCCAACAATCCATGCTTCAGCCCCATCCCCCTTCTTACCTAGTTTAAAGCCCTATCAATGAGCCCCGCCAGCTCCTGGCCCAGGATCCTTTTTCCCCTAAAGGATAGGGACCCGTCTACGGCCATCAGGCCGGGTGCTGAGTAAAGTGCCCCATGGTCGAAAAACCCAAGATTTCTTCGTTGGCACCAGCCCCGGAGCCACGTGTTTAACAGGTGGGCTTTCCGTGTCCTCTCTGTACCTCTCCCTGCCACCGTAGGGATGGATGAAAACACCACCTGTGCTCCTGCTCCATCCGCTAACCGTCCCAGCTCCCTAAAGTCTCTTTTGATAGCCTTCAGGCTTCTCTCTTCAATGTTGTCACTGCCTGCCTGGACTATCAAAAGAGGATAATAATCAGAGGGGCGTACCAGGTTAGGAAGCTTCCTGGCAACATCCCTGACCCTGGCCCCAGGGAGGCAGCAGACTTCCCTACGGGTAGGGTCAGGCCGACAAATAGGGCCCTCTGTTCCCCTGAGAATAGAGTCTCCCACAACAATAACCCTCCTGTCTTTCTTGATGGAGGCAGTCCTGAGGCGTGGAGTCGACCTCCTCGCCCTAGGCATCCTCCTGGGAACACTTGCTTCCTCTTCCTCAGCCACCAGTCTCTCGAGCTCCAGGGCCTCAAACCTGTTCCGTAAGGGCACCTGGGAAGGTGGGGCCGGAAGGGGAGGGCATCGCCTGCGATGTCGAGCAGGGACCTGTTTCCATTCCTCCTCAACTCTTAGGTCCCCTCCCTCTGCCCGACAGCGACAGGGCAGGGGGTCTACCCCCACTTGGGGTGTCTCACCCCGGTACCACTCCCTGAGGCCCTGCAGGGAGTTACTCCACAAGTCTATCTCCCGCTCACACTCCCTGATATCCCTCAACCTCTCCACCTCCTCCTTGAACTCCGCCACCATGCGGACCAGGTCGTTCACCTGCTCGCACCTCACGCACACAGATAAATCCAAGTGTTTGAGACAAATTACTGAAAGTATATTTTGCACTTTCTTATGTGTTTACATACTTCATTAATGTGCTTCCTTTTGAAATAGGTGTGGAGAACAAGATTTCTATGCTCTGGTCTACTATTACAGAGCCAGACCCCCAAAATTTCAAGGAGAGTTCTTCAAGCTTAGATAAATCAGATCCTTTCTAGTTTTCATGCACCTTTTAATAAGTATTTACTTATATTGTGTCCAATACAGTAATTTTGTAGCTTCTGTAATGAAATGTTAAGATAAACTTATTCTGATTGAATGAGTTGGAACATTTACTCATAATACTACACATGATTCAAAAAACAGAGGTATCTCACAGAGATATCCTCCATTCAATATCTGAGGTCCTTTCAACCTATGTTTCATAGAATAAGGTTTTGTTACAACACAAAGCTAGAGCCTCCCTGCTAGCTTAATAGTTGTACAGTTGACCAAAGCGCTGTTCCATTTGTACAGACAATAATTCAGACCCATTTTGCCTCAATACTTTACTGAGTTGCTATATTACAATACTTCTACATCTTGACTTTATTAATTTCAAACTTCAAGAATTACAGAATTCTCTAAGGGGTTTAAGCAATACATGGATTACAGCAATGCATGTCTGTATTACCTTCTGTGCTCCATACAGACTTATAAGAAATTCAAACTAATTCTGGCCAGCCTTAATCCAGAATATTTAAATATATCACTTTAAGACTCGGGCCAACAGTTCTGCTATTATGCCACAATGAAAATTCGCCATAAAGACATATTTCATTTGAATAGAAAACAATGCTTTCTCCTGGATACATTGAAGACAAGATATTGAATCATTGTTATAGTGCATACCAGCAACTGAGATATTTCATGGAATGCATTGCTTTCCGTCTTAATAAAAGACTGAATTTTGGCTGTATAACAACATCATGACTGAACCCCATGTACCCCCTATACACTGGCAGGAACAAAATAGTTGAGAAATAATTTTTGCCTGAGGTATTAGATTCCACCATTCATTTGGCCACTAGTATAAATTCTATCAAATTCAGAGGTATGTTCAGCCATTCTTTTCAATATATTCAGAATATGTATAGCTTTCACCAAGATACAAAAGCTAAATGAACAAGAATGAATGGGAAGAAATTATTTGGCTCTGCACTGAGAAGCAAACAATTGCTGTTATAAAGATGGAAAATATATAAAGGTGGAGAAAAAATTAGCAGTGAAGCCCAAACCACCAGCTTTATACAATCCTAGGAAAAAAAAAGAGAAAAGTGAGTTACACGTTTTCATCACACTAACCATGATGTGAGCTTAGGGAAAGCTTTGATTGCACACCATAACAGCCAAAATTGATTAAATATAGCATGTTATACTGGAAAGGAAAACCAGCAATGACATTCATGTGTTTATGAACAGTCACGATGAACATCCATGCGTGTATTTCAACAAATGATGTCTCTGTATGTCTCAGGTCTCCTTATGAGAATATGATGGAGGTTATAGTCTTAGCCTGTGATTTTCTCTTTATACTTAGCTCACAGATTTTCTTTCTAGATTAAATACCACTGTGATAGAATGTGTTCAAATGATAAGGTCAGGAAAAAAAAAATGTCTTTGAGTACTGAGAAATTAATTATTTGAAGAAATTCTAACAGAGGCTGGTAGCAGAATTTTCTATCCTGTGAGATAATTAATCAAGCTTGGTTATAAATAATTAATGCAAAGTAAAAGTTAAGACCTGTAATACACGGAAGGTGCTACCTTAAATACATCTTTGGCCTTGTTAGATATAAGTTTTAAACAATTAGCAAGCATACTCCTGGTCTGAGTGTATAATTACAATGATTACATTTGCTCATAGGGTAATTAAATTTGCTAATGACAATTAGCCATTTGCACATACAATTAGCTAATTAATGTGCACAATTTCAAATGAAAAATGGTGTCCTTCACAGCTTTTAAAAATAATTTTCTGTATTTTGGAAACTGGGATTTGTGACAGAAGTTTACTTTAATAACCCACACTGATCAGAATTATTTCAATCTACTGTGTTAATCAAATAAACATACTCCGTAACCACACTGCACATATATCTAGCTGTACAGAACATAGGTGTACCATGTCTTTACCTCATGAACTAAGAAGAGAGAATGGGAAATTTTCCTGTGGTACTGCTAGCTATTCCTAAGGGGAACGTAAATAAGGAATACAGAGAGATGGCTGCTAGCTACTGATGTCGTGTTCACTCTTTCAGTAATCTCTTAAAATTCTCTTGATTATGAACAGTTTAAGCTCAGGAAATTTCTAGCACAATTAAGTTCAGATAGCATCCTGAATCACAACAAAGACAGCAGTAATGATGCACACACACACACATACACACACACACACACACACAAGATCATCATCACTCCCTTCTGGCTGTCATTTTTGTTTCCATCTAGCTAATCATAAGATACCAGGCAAAAATGTGCAAAATTCATTACTGAAAATAGTTTGGAGGAACACAGAAGTGAGCAGACTGGTGAACACGTCAAATAATGACACTGAGATGACTGAAATTCAGTATTGCATTTTCTATTACAAACACTATTAATAACTTAGTGAAATATGGAGATTTGAAAGCACTTTTCCAAAGTGGTAAAAATCATAAAGCAATATAATATAGGCCAGAAGCTTTCACCATGATCATGTCTGGCTTCCCACAGAATACATTCCAGATTTCACCAAGCTACTCTTGGCATTCCTAATGAAGTGGCAGAGGCAAAAATTGACTTCTTTCTGATTGCTCAGTAAGTCAGTGGTAAATGCGTGTCAGACTCTAGACTCCCAGCACTTTTGTAGTTCAGCAATAAGTTCTTATGTGATAGGAGAAACAGAAAGGGAAATGTTGCACAGAAGATTTTGAGACAGGCTTATGTGCACAAAACATTATTTGCAGGAATCTGTAGTCTATGGTCTATATCGACTTCAGTGATGAAAAAGTTACTTTATGTGAATAATAATAAAAATACAAAAAAAAAAAAAAAAGGACAGAACAAAAGAGAAAGTAAAAAAAAAAAAAAAAAAAAAAAGAGCAGTGATGGGGGCCCAAGGCAAGCTTCCTCCTTCGGGTATCCTCCCACAGGCAGCAGGTGTTCCTATCAATAACATCTTTTTCACAGTAACTATTACTAATTCCATCAGCACCTGCTCATGCTCTCACATTTCTCTAGTCTGTTAGTAACAGCCAATGTTACATTGATCTCCCTATGCTGAGTCTGTTTTGCCCATGATGGTAACTGTTGAGTGATCTCCCTGTCTTTATCCCAACCCTTGAGCCCTTTTCTGTCATATTTTCTCCCACTTTTCCTTTTAGGAGGGAGAATGAGAGATTAGCATGGTGGAGTTCAGCTGTCCATCAGGGTGAAACCACCAAGGAGTACTGTGCTTTCACTACAACAACAGTTAAAGGTTACAGAGCTGTCCGTGAAAGACACGCTACAGGACTGCAAATCTTATAGGGAAGGCATTTGTAATGGAAAGCTCCAGATGGATCTTATTGATACACTCTGTGACACTGTGCAGGTATTAATGATATAGCCTATATATCTATAGCATACCTAGATTCTTATCTCAGTAGCCAGAAAGAATTAATTGAATATTTAATTTCTGTGTATGTTAAGGACAGGAATAATGGTCATATAGAAATGGGATGGGAACTCTAGTTTCTCCTCTTGGACATGTAACATTTCTGGAGGTTAGTATAAATAAACCAATGTCACATATAGATGAGTAATAATATAAGATCATCAATATTACTCCATGCTGGAAATCTTATGTTTGTAATGCATGTGAAAGTCTCAAAGGTAATTGAGACCGCCTTGTATTGGCTTTGATTTACAGTACAAAAAGACATAAAGAAAATATATTATTAGGGTTGTTATTTCACACTGCTTTCAAACTTATGTTGAATTCTGCTGACAGTTGCCTTTCCCTCTGTTCTCAGAAAAGAAGCAAGGTAGGATTCTGTTCAGAAAACTGATGGCTATGCTGCCATCATGCACTACACCAAGAATGAGATCATGCCTTCAGGTTTTAATACAGAACTGTTTTATTCCATAGCTGGAATAAATTTGCACTCACTTCTCACCTCTCTGGAGTGTATTCTGTTATAACATTGTTATAAAGCATTGGGTATCAAAAATACAGGGTCTTATTCCATCCTGATGAGAATTGTTTCATTTTACATATGTAACTGAGCATTCACTGGATTCATTAGAACTTGATTAAGATAGAATAAAAGAAGTACTACAAACAGAGCAGGGGTTAAAGGTGACCTAGGTATATTGCATCTGCTCAGTAATTAGAATATAAATTTATAGAGAGAGAATAATGCTATAATCCTAATTATTAGGTGTTATATGTGAAATTCAGAGGCATTTCTTATAATTTCTTACTAAAAACACTCAGAGAATGGCTGTGATCATAAATATCACTTCTTGCAGGTGAACAGCCTATTCACCGTGAGGTATGCTTGAGGCCTTTAGCCTGAAAGCATTTCCTCAAACATCTTCCACATGACATGGGCACCTGTGAGATGAATGAGAAGGTGCTATGCTTTCCCCATTTTCTATGACATGCTGCTGTTTGTTTTGCTTATATATTCTTATATAAGCTTATATATTCTTATATATATTCTTATATATTTATATATTCTAAACTCACATCAGATAGATAGGCTTACCGTAGTGCTTCTCTTTGATAATCTGATTTAAGGCTTTGGGTTTCTTTCATTTCTTGATCTCTGGGAATGTATACTAAATGGGTAACTTTCTTGAAGTTATAGCTCCTTAACACCAGAAATAATTCAATTTTCATTTTCACAATTCCATTTCACTGACAAAACAACTTCAGGATTTTATTTTTTTTTTCCATTAAAAAAATAGGGTTTGTGTTAAAAGATAACAAAGAGTCATAACCTAGTCTTGCTACAGCATTGAACAGGTCAAAATGTGTTACCTTTGCTTCTATTTTTCTTGGAAAGTGCCTCAAAACCAACAAATAAAATGCTAGGGAACTAAAAAATTATTTGTACAGAGAAGATATCGGTTTTATCAAGAGCTCTCTGCAGCATTCCAATTCTCATAAACACCGAATGCCCCAAACCTTAGAGGACATGACAGCAGCCCCAGGTGCAACTTCCTTTGCCAAATTACTCCAAATTGACAAACTACTTTAGGAAAGGGTAATAATTATCTTTAGATACACTGCAACATGGGAGAAGCTTGATTTAATTTAATCAGTAGCACTGTCATTTAAGTTATGATGCATGCTTTAATTATTCAAAGCACAAATGATCTTCTCAGAAAACTTTCATTAGGGATCCAGTCACTGGGAAAACCTAGTCATATATGAGTTTTATTGCCATAGTCATTCTGTGTTGTCTCTTTTGCCCCCCCCCTTCTTTTTTTTTTTTCTGAGAGTTTTAACCAATCACATTTTAATAATGATTAAGTCAAGCTAAGTTAAAATTGTATGACTGATAGCACAATCAGATACTTTAGTTATAGTTAATTACGAATTAAAATTACGAATTCATAGAATTATACCATTATAGTTTTTGCAACTACTTTTGGTCCAGTTCCTGATATTATTTTTTCTTGTTTTAATCACATAATTCTAAATTAATAAAGGAATTTTATTAGTGACACTGGAGAAATCAGTTAATGACACATACCTACCAATCACTCTCTGCCCCTGCTCCACATGGGGTCCCTCCCACAGGATGCTGTCCTTCCCAAACTGATCCTACATGGGCTTACCACAGACAGCAGCTCTTCAATAACTGCTCCCACATGGCTTCGTACCACGGGGTCCATCCCCCAGGAGCAAACTGTTCCAGCATGGGTCCCCCATGGGTGGCAGCTCCCCCCAGCCCCCCTGCGTGGGCTCCTCTCCACGGGCTGCAGCTCCGGCCCGGGGCCTGCTCCTGCGGGGGCTCTCCATGGGCCGCAGCCTCCTCCAGGCCACATGCACCTGCTCCACCGGGGACTCCTCCACGGGCTGCAGCTTGGAGATCTGCTCCATGTGGGACCCATGGGCTGCAGGGGGACAGCCTGCTCCACCAGGGGCCTCTCTACAGGCCGCAGGGGAACTTAATGCTCTGGTGCATACAGCACTTCCTGCCCTTATTTGCTTACCTTGGTGTCTGCAGGGCTGTTCCTCACTCCTCACTCTCCCAGCTGCTGTTGTGCAGCATTTTTTTTCCCTTTCCTAAATCTGTTCTCACAGAGGCGCAAACAGCATCACTTATTGGGTTGGCTCTGGTCAGCAACGGGTTTGTTTGGAGCTGGCTGAAACTGGCCCTTATCTAACATGGGGCAGCTTCTAGATTCTTCTTACAGAGGTCACCCCTGCAGCCCCCCTGCTACCAAAACCTTGCCATGCAAAGCCAATACAGATGTATTAGAATATTACGATGATGAACACTGGTAATTTTACCATCCTCCTATAAAAAAGCTTATAAGCCTTCATTTTCATCTCCTTAACCATAAAGTACTAAGCATATATATATATAATACTATATATATATAGTATATATATTATATATAATTCTCTCTATATATAATATATATTATACATATATTTATTATATATATATATTTTTTTCTCTGTGGTTTTCTTCTTCCCTACTTTTGCAGTTTACATAATATGTTTGATTGTTACCATTTCTGAATGGTCATTTCAGAGTTTAAAACCTTCAAATTATTCTTGAAAAAAAAAAAAAAAGTTCAACAAATTAGAAATTCTTTAACATCACATCTATTGTATTTTCCCCCTTCCCTTGTATCTCCACCGTGTATTTAAGAAATGATTTTTCCATCCTGATATGAGAAAGGAATTTGGATTTATATCCCCAAATTCAGTAAAGTAATACAGGAGAAGTTAAAAGACCCTGAAATTATGTTTAAATGACATTGTAGGTTAACAATTTTTGTGTGTCTAATAACTGGCCAGTCATATAGTCTCTACACAGACAATATGTGTTAAGAATACAGCGCTAAAAACCTTTGCATAGAAGCATAAAAGAGTCATAAACTTATTTTATCCATAGCCAATGTAATTTTAAACTCATCTTCTAGGATAAAATAAAAACTAAAATAAAATACACCCAGCGAAATTGAAAAGGTGTCAGACCTGATGTACACTAAGCTCTCTAACTTTGTGTAGAAATGGACTGGGAATGGACAGAGAGTCGAACTCTGCACCTCAGCTTCCAGGATACTTCTTAGGCTGCTTGAATTCAATTATCAGAGCATGTCTGGCTGTGCTGTAAGCATGCACAAGAGAGGAAAGTATTTAATGTCTGTAATTTGCAGGCAAAGGAGAAGCTATAAATATTGTGCAAAGTCGTAACAAACATAAGTTCCTTAGAATTTTACCAAAATTTCATTAAAAGTTCATAAATAATGTTTTTTATTTTCCCTGCAAGTTGTATTTTTAATATGATGACAACTGATTGGTTTCTAGATTTTTGACTTAATAACCAAGACTTGAGTACTTTATACACTTTTAATATATATAAATAGCATTACAAAACATCTTTCTAAAGAATGGTGCTACACTGACAGTAGCTATTATTGTAGCTATTAATATTAAAAAATTTTAATAACGATTTTTTTTTTTGCAAATATTTTTTAATTCAAATTATCTACTTTTCTAATTTTCCCCTATGTTCTTTTCAGCATATAAGACAGGCTTAGATTCTCTAATGTGAAAATATTGGAACATATAAAAAGGTTTAACTTTAAAACAAATTAAATGGAAAACAAATTCACATTATTCTCATGTTTCAATCCACTTTTACAAATATATTTTAAATGTATAAGACTAAATACCCAACAGGCATCTTATTTGACAGATGTCTACATAGAAGTTTACATCTAAATGATGTTGCAAAAAAAACCCCTGCTATTTGGAAGAAACTATTATTTCCAATCTTTTTTATTTTTCCTCCCCTCTCCTCTAAATATAAACATTGTTTTATTCTGAGTATATTTCAGTTTGATTTCAGTGGAACTAGGCTGTCAGTATCACCTGACAATCTAACAACAATTTTAAAAATATCTGAAAGTTTCAAAGCCTTGTTGAAAATTTTTAGCTCTGCACATCATTTTAGTAAATTGTCATGGGATTTACATCCTGGAAGTTCTCTTTCAGAAGATATTATTTATCTGCCTACAATCCACTCAAAACCATGTATATCACCTCAGCCTTCTCCAGGTTGATGGAATATTTTTACAGTACTTGAATTTGCCTTTGTCTAGATTAAAATTAATAAAATCATGCCATTACAACAACATATAAAGCTTTAGAATATTTTTCCCAGTGTGGTTCTAGTAATGCTTCCTTTCTTTAATAATTTAAACAAGCCGACTGTGGTAAGCCTCACCTAGGGTTTATATTTTAACTGCCAGTGGACTGGAGTTCAAGTTCTAATTCTTTTTCTTTTCTTTGTATTTTTATATTCTGTTTATGTGAATATCATTCTTATGCAAATTCATATTCTAATAGCAGACTCTTGCACTATAGGCTCTCAGATAAGACAATTTCTGCATGGTGACAGTTAGGCCTTCTAGGCATGGAGATGTAACGAAATGTCTTGTTCTCTAAACAAGTGCCCTTTTGTCCACATAGTGTCGTAGCATGGTTACTATTGGAGATGTGAATATATCCCTATCTTAGGTCTGCCAGTCTGGGGCTTACAAAAACAAACAGACAAACAAGCAAACAAAAACAACCCTATCTTTGTGTGATTGCTGGTTTGAAATTGAGATATAATGAAAAATTGTTTGCCATGTTGAGGAGAACACAGACAGCAGTAACTCCAATGGTCGAAGAAAGATGCAAAAGACATACCTCTAAGTGCTCTGGGCATAAGCATAATCTAATATGTTTTTCCTTTTTACAGATCACTTGTAACAGTACATAGTCAAAATAGTTGTAAATTTAATTTTTGTGAGAGTAAAGGAAAAGTTTATACAGGGGTGAAATAATTCTAGACAACAAACACTGAATAAATGGATGCCTTCTGTGGACCTATACTGAATTCTTCATGGATATCATGGTAAAGGTATAGTGATTTCCAAGTCAGTATTTTTGTTCTTGCAGTTTGTCAACTCCTTTCTTTTCTTTCCCTAATTCCCTTCCATTCATCTACAACAGTGCTAATTCACTGATTTAAATGGGAGAGAATTGCAGACCTCCCTCAAACTTGATTAAATGTAATAGATGGTTCAGCATAGTGAGTTTGCTTAATGCATTTAAGCACAGTCAATTGTCTTCACTTATAATGCAACATTATCACATTAAACTTAGAAAGGATCATATGTTCTGCCTGCTCACTGAATAAGGTGTGCAATACTGATTTTGGCATGTTTTGCACCATGCAGTTTATCTATCATGTTATAATTCATTGGACATGGAGCGAGGAATAAAGAAAAACCTCAGTAACATATTTTAGTAGATTTATTTCTTGTGTGACTTGTGTGTAGACTCCATCCTGTCACGTAGATCTGGAGTTCCAGCATTACTTCAGATTAAATCCACAAAAACACTTAGATTTCTAACAAGTCTCAGAGAATTGGCATTGTAATACAGAGACTTTAAACTCTAGGGCACCTGGCTCATAGCCCACTTAGACTGGTGGTGAGTGAAAGCTGACAGTACCCAATGGCAGTTTAACAGATCATAAGTGAACAGAGATGGTGATCTCTGCCAGTCACTGGTGGATAAGGGGCTCCTTGCATTCCAGATGGCACTGATGTCACATAGAGGGGGAAATAAAAGCCTCCACTGTGAAAGCTAAGGAGTGAAAATGTGGCAAGTGAGTTAGTGTTTACTCCTCATATGATTTCTGTAGGCTGCAACAAAGTTATAATGCTGATGAAAGTTTCCCAGATTCCACTTACTTCAGAAGGAAATACAGAAACCATAAAATCCATATCCAGGTATATATTTCTACTATATCTCCCTCCATACAATATGTTGTAAAGCATATGTCTTTTAAAAATGAATTCAGCCATCACTGAAAATTAGTGTTTACAGTGGATTATAAAAATGCCATTAAGATTGCATGCAAATATATTCTAAGGTTGATTCATAGACATATATATATACATATGTACATATATATATGTATATATATACACCTTATATCATAACAAGCCTGAATTTCAGTAAGAAAATGTACAGTTGAATGTCTTTAGAATCAAGTAGTTGCATGGCCACAAAATGTATTCAAATATTTGGCAAGTCATTAGCATAAACTAATACAGATGCAGTTAATTCAACAAGCATAATCATTTTGCAGGCCTTGAAAATTTGACCTGCAGTCAGTGACACATCAGACTTAATAAGTTGTGTGTCTGGGAGAAAGAAGACAGACCATTCTAGCAAATAGCCCAAGGACATATGCCATAGCATGAGATTTAAAAAGTTTCAACAAAATAATCAAATTAATCAGAAAAAAACTCCCAAATTTCTTTGAGGAAAACATTAATTGAAAGAATATTCTTTTTGTTTTTAAGTAAATGTGAAATATGAACATAATTATATGTATCAGCTAGAGGACAGAGGACAGAGACAGAGGACAATGAAAATGCAAGTCAAAGCAAGTCAAGCCAAGTCAATGAAGAAGGCTGACACACTGTCCCAAAACACATTCTGCTGTGACATTGTGTACCACCCGCAAATCCAAGCTGTGTGTCCAGATCAGTTTACCTGCAGGGTGAATGCAACAAAAAAATGCTGTGGTGTCTTAATGAAATTGTATACCTATAAATAATTGTGACAGAAATAAGAAAAAAGTGAAGCTAAACATAGGAGGAATAACAGAGATAATAAGATATAGTATCAAGAAGGTATTCTTTAAGGAAAGGTTAACGAGCAAACATTCCAGGTATGAAAGACTCAGTGAGAAAGGACCAGAAATAAACAAACAAGCAATGACAACAAAAAACATGTGCTACTTGATTTCTATTTCACTGAAATTTGACCCATTTTCCCAAGTTGTGAACTCCTTCAGACCTAAATCTATGCTGTGTGTCCAAATAGGTAAATGCAGTTGGAAGCATGAATGTAAACATTTGAATGTGTCTTTTCACAGAACTCTGCAATAAGCAATGTATACTTAGGTAGGATTTGCTTTCTTTGTATGCAAAGTATTTAAGGATTCTTCAGCTTTCTGAAATACGCAATGAGTTATTTTCTATTTTATGCAAAGAAGATTGCTTTGTCATATCAAAATTTCAGAACAGGAAAAAAATGAAAATAGCCCAAATGTAAAATTTAGAGTATTTGGATTGTACATGCCTATTAGTATTTTTTAAGTGGAAAATATACAATACACCTCCTCCTTATACCTCTCCCCCAAAAGTTTTTGAAAGTCTGTTAAGAACTGGATCAAGCTGTTTGTAGGTAAAAACTGCTTATAAAATTAAGGGAATGTAAAAAAATCAATCATCCTCTTGTAGTTCAATAATATTTTTTTTAATCTTTTTTTTTTTTCTTTGTATGCTTTTATTACATGGAAGATTTACTTCAGCATGCTTCAATGCATAAAAGATCAGAAGGCAATTCTGAAAACAAATACACGAGCATTGTAAATTTTTAGCTGGGGACACTTTTTTGTAAAAAAAAATAAATAAAAAGCTTAAAAATATTTTTGTCTAGTTTCTGTCACTTATTGAAGTGTTTTCTAATCTGACTGGTTATTAACATCTCTCATTAATCTTGGATAAATAAGGGAGCCAGGATCCTTGAGGCTGAAGTCAATTATGTATAAAGAGAGCCCATTATTTAAAGCATCATTATTTCCCCAGTTCATCTATTATGTTCCTATCATCTGGAAATTACCCATTCTGATTAACATTTCTGCATAAATTAAAATATTTTGATGGAGGTATATTCCATCCCACTTAGCAGAACTAGATAGGAGTCTCATCTATACAATTTCTCATGCTTTTGAATCTATTTGAGATTTTCAGTAGTAGCCAAGGCAAAATTTCTGAATGTGCATAGCAAAAATACATTCAAATATATGCTTTTATCTTGCAAAAAAAGTTGTGTCTTCCAGAGCATTTTGAGACAATTTTGTGATGTTGTTAGGACTATTAATAGCAAAATATTAAAGTAGAAGAACCAGCCTAAGTTGTTTTCTATAGTTTGGTTAGCTTCTGTTTAATTTTTGCCCTGGCAAGACATTGATCAAGTCAGTATCATAGAAGTCACAAAAACTACTCTCTGCGACCTTCCTTTAATTTAGTTATACAGCATAATAAAGATGAGTATTGACCAATTCTCTTCACCAGTCCTTAGACTTTAACTCATCTTCTCTTCTGGTGGATTTTTGTATTCCAATTTCTTATATTGTTTGCTTGTTTGTTTTAAATCTCCTAAGAGTTACACTACAATTATTTGCTTTGATATCTATATGAGGATATGGTATAGAAATAAAAAGAGACAGGAAGCAAATATATGTATGTTTTAGGCACTGATCATCTTGCGGTGAGGGTTGAGAGGAAATGGCAAATAAGCAAATTCAATTTTTTGATAACTTTTAATCTTAATTTTTTTTTCTAACTTTAGACAAACCCGAATCAGGTCAAATGAGGAATCCATTCTGCATAGAAGAATCATGCATTGCAAAAGATTAGAGAAATTTCATATATGCTTTTGCATGATTTATTCACTGATTAAAACCAAGAAAATGTGATCACTTACCTTTACATTGTGTGTGTTTATTGTTTTCCATGTCAAACTTTTTGCCACTTTTAGTTCACTGTGTGACCTTCTCTGGATCCTTTTCCAGAGTCAGAGAAGATTTTCCTAGCCTCATATCCCTTGCTACAACCAATTAGGTGAAGCTCTATTACTACTTCTACTTCACATAGTGTCTTCAGTGATGTGTGACAGACTGCAAAATCAAAACATAGAGAAGAGAATCTGCATCTGTCTGGCTTTGAGTAAACCTTGAGTCATAGACAATAAGTCAGCAATCATTACAAACACAGAGAGACTTATCAGCTAGTGTGAGGCTGCTTGAGCAAACCCAGCCTCTAGTCCAGTTCTAACTGCCACTTCAAAGCATTAAATATTTATGAAATATGCTTTGTCTCAAGAATTTAATCTAGCTTTTTCTGAATGGTTCCTGATCTTTGTAAATTCTGAAGATTCATGATTTTTAAGAGTAAAGTGCCAAAGTGCCAACATTGTCTATCATTTATGAAGGGGAAAAAAAAAAAAAAAAAAAAAAAAAAAAGGAGTTAATATCCTAACTGAAACCAGGACATTCATTCATTGCTACTTTTGATAGGCAGCTCCCTGTTTAATGCCATTCTTTCCTTTTTAAATAGAAAGAGTTAATTTCAAGGAACAAGAAGAATTATATTACAGGGTATGAAGCCTTTAATTTATGGTGAATTGTTCATGCAGAGAAATGGATTTTACAATGAACTGAGAGATTCCAAACCTTTCAGCTGTTTAATAAACCATCTAAATAGAAGTGATGGGTTGGGATTGAACTTCTCAGCCCACCTGTCAACCTTCACATATGGCTGAAATATTCTTTGGTAGCAGAGAACAAAATAACCTCTTTCCTATGTCTATAAGCTAAAAAACTCATGAGCAAGAATGACAGACAAGCCAATCAACCAGGCAAATGAGCACTGGTGGTGGTGAGATTTTTTTTTTTTTTTCACTTTACAGTTCAAGTAAAAAATAAAAATTAAAAAAAAAATCCAAGAGCTGGAACTTACGATTTATGATCTCATATTTATTATTTTTTATTCCTGATTCTGTCCATACTTTTGTATGGTCTTGATCCACTTTTTAACCTGTATTTGGTCTTCCATGAAGAAAAAAACAGGTTTAGGAATGAAATATGCAACAGCTATATATGCAGCTATATATATGTCAGAGTGGTTTTGCTCTCCTTAACCCCCAAACAACTGCTTGTAAGATGGCAAAACAGACTTTGACCTAAGCCATTTCACTTTTCAGCCTTTGTGTGGTGTGGAAGTGCAGCGGCTTTCACTAACAGCTGATAATAGAAATTCTTGTCCATAATGAACAGCCTTACTAAATTACAAATTTCTAAAGGTAAGTGTATAAACTTAGGTTCCAAAAGAGTCATTTGAAAAGGTTTATTCATTTACTTTCAACTTTTTTTTCTGGTCTGTTCTATTCTTTCCACAGCATTTTAAATTTTGCAATATTAAGCTTAATCAGACTTAGTGGAGAGCAATTTTGAAATGTAACAACGTTATAATTTTTCTTTTTGTTTGATTGTTTTGTTGTTGTTGTTTTGTTTGGTTGGTTGGCTTGTTTTTTCCCTACATTTTTTTTTGTTGTTGTTTATTTCCTCTTGGCCACGATTTTTTACGCTACACCTTTTCAAGATAATAATATTTGTAACCTTCCTAGGTGATTGCCTACTGTAAACACTAAATATCAAAATTGTTATTCAAAATAATATCAGCCAGCATTCATATTGTTTCTTTATTAGCAGTATACTTGAAGTTTTCTAATTTCTCCATTTTCAAGCCAGAGATTTGATACTGAAAAGAAACTAGAAAAAGAAATTTTTCCTAAATTATGGAAACTGCTGATATGGCAATCCCTGGTCTTTGTTTTTTCTACAGTCTTATTATAGTGATGGAGAATCTATTCAGTTTCCAATATGCAAGAAGTACTTCACTTTGTAGGTTCAAACTGTTTACTTTTGTAAAGGACAGGAAATTTTCAAGGACAACAGCTTAATTACATCTGAACTTCAAAAGCCATTATGTATATTCTCTTTGACAATTTTCCTCTACACCTGATTATCTGAAGCTCACCAACTATTTTGCTTTCATGTGAAGCAAAACTATTCATCAATACTTTTGTTTTTAAAAAAGAGTTTTGTAAATATAAGATGTATTTCAATTCCTTATGCTTGTTTCTTTAATTTCTGATTCACAAATCTTGAAATGTCTATTGATATTATCTTAGAAACAGCGAAGTGACTCAAGTGATAGTTGAATGTCAAGGATGGATGAATTCTAAATGTATGTTTTCAAAAGGTTTGATAAAATTTTATTCTTGAAAAATAATATTATATGCATCTAAATTGCATAGACATTATATATATATGATTATGTATATATATGTGTGTGTACCCATGGCTTCTGGAGGTTTTTCAGGCTCTTTCTTCCATTCCATTAGAGACTTAGTAAATCAAAATACAGATGTGATTTAGTTCAAAGGTCAAGAATCTATTTAAATTGTCATTGCCTGATGTTGGGAGTCTCTGTTTAAATGCAAGTTGCTATGTTGATTAGTGACATTAGCGTTACATTACTGTGTCCAACCTTAGGAAATTCATGAGAATGTTCCAATTTTCATTCTCTCTCTCTCGCTTTTTTTTTTTTTACTGATTATGCAAAACAATATCAGGAGGTCATTACTTATTCATATTATATTATTATTATATTCATTATTATATTCTTATATTATTATTATAATATTCATATATTACTTATTCAATCACAAAAAAAATCTTGTTCCCCTAACTACAATTAATTTCAATGTCTGTCCTAGAAAAAGATCAATATCTTTACCTCAGCTTCACTGTGTAAGAAAGTAAAATTCTCAACAATTAGTCAGGTTACCAAAACCTTCACTATACATATCCTATCTGAAAACAAAGATAACAAATATATTTCAAATGGGAAATCCACACCAACCAGTGGAATATGTGATTCAATAACATTGTCCTTTCAGGGAACTATACAAAAGACTCACTGTTAAATATAGAAAGTGTCATTATTCTCCACAGAAACCACTGCAGATTGGAAAATGCATGATGAAATATACATATTGATTGACATTTTTTGATTGAAAAAATAGATTCTTTTGAGGTTGTCTTTTCATCAGTTTATGTTTTGGCATTACAGAGCTGTCCAGGGATTTGTTTTTTGTTTTGTTTTGTTTTATTTGTTTTATTTTAGTTTTATTCTGTTTAGAAGGTGAAGGAAATCAAATTGATTACTACTTATTTCTTGGCTAGCAAACAAGCAAGTGCTTTGCTTATGCTGGGTGGGTGTATGCCTTCGTTCTTCTACCCATAGGAAAAGAACATCCCAGAATAAGAAAAGAAATTCAGACAAAAATAAGTAATCACTATCCAAGTTTCCAGTAAAAGTGAAGTGAGTAAGTTTCATGAGACACTGAGGGTACTTTAAAATAATGGAGAGAGAAATAATATAATATAATATAATATAATATAATATAACATAATATAATATAATATAAATCCAAAGGTAGAAATATGAAATATGATTCTGTCATAGTAAAAGTATATGTTACCTGAACTGTGTTTCCTCAGAGATGTACAGTAATTAAAAGATGAAGTTATCTAAATTTAAGGCTTGACAATCTTTATCCAGAATACGTGGAATCTTACTAAATCCCAACTGCTCAGGTAAAGTATCTTACATAAACTACTGCCTTCATTGAACTATTAAAATAATAACATATATTAAAAACAAACACACAAACAAACATAAAAAATGTTTAAAATATTCACTTTTTTTTTTTTTTTTTTTTTTTTAAATAAATGTCACAGAATAATTGGTAATCCTTGAAGGAAATACAGTTCAGGTAGTCTTTTATCCAGCTTCATCATGTCATCCTAGATTTGATTTTCTTTTCTTTCCTATGGAGAGAAAGTACCTCCTTTCCAATGCAGGTTATTCTAGTCTGGGGCTTGTCAAACTACTTCTCAAGTACTTCACTGTAACATTTAGCATCTTATTCTCTTCTTGGATTTGGCAGAGCCACAATTTAGACCTTGATGAAAGTTAATTCTATGTAATAGGTAGCTAAGCACCTATCGGCACTGACGGTACGGAGGACTCCAGTTCAGGCAGGGATGGCGCAAAATTAATTAACTGCTATTTAAAAAAAGATAAAATAAATAAAAAAGGAAGTTATTTTTGTTCTGTGCTATTTAAATATGTCATCTGGCTCACAGGAAACCCCTAGCACAAGCAACATGGTGCAATGGAAAATCTCTCTTCAGGAAAGACTCAGATAAAAATATTCTCATGAAACAATGAAGATGTGTACTTGAATAGCTACAGATACTATCTCCTGAATATGAGTTCAGCTCTTCACAGGTAAACAGGAGGTAAACTGCTGAAAAAAATATATATATATATATTTTTTTCAAATAGAATGAATACGATATTTTATGTGTCTGTTTTCTTAAAACTGATCTCCATTCTTCAGCGTTACATATGTAGTTTTTTAGCTATTCATTGTATCATAGAATCAAAGAATCATAGAAGAGCTTGGGTTGGAAGGGACATTAAAGACAATCTAATTCCAACTCCCTGCCATGGGCAGGGATGCAGCCCTCTAGATCAGGTTGCCAAGGGCCTCATCCAACGTTGTCTTGAAAACCTCCAGGGACAGGGCATGCATAGCTTCTCTGGGCAACCTATTCCAGTGCCTCTACCCTCTGAGTGAAGAATTTCCTCCTAACCTCTAATCTAAATCTCCCCTCTTTTAGCTTAAAGCCATTCTCCCTTGTCCTGTCATTATCTGCCTGAGCAAAAAGTTGCTTTTCATCTTTTTTATAAGCCCTCTTTAAGTATTCAAAAACTGCAATAAGGTCACCCTGGACCCTTCTCTTCTTCAGGCTGAACAGCCCCAGCTCTCTCAGCCTTTCTTCATAGGAGAGGCGCTCCAGCCCCCTGATCAACTTTGTAGCCCTCCTCTAGGCCTGTTCTAACAGAACCACATCATTCTTGTGCAGTGGGCCCCAGACCCGGACACAGCACTCCAGGTGAGGCCTCACAAGGGCAGAGCAGAGGGGGACAATCCCCTCCCTCAACCTGCTGGCCACTCCTCTTTTGATGCAGCCCAGGATGCAGTTGGCCTTCTGGGCTGCAAGTGCTCACTTCTGGCTCATGTCAAGCCTTTTGTCCACAAGAATTCTAAAGTCCTTCTCTGCAGGGCTGCTCACAATGTGTCCTTCTCCCAGTCTGTGCTCATGTCTGGGATCACCCCAACCCAGGTGCAGCACTTCACACATAGACTTGTTGAACATCATCAGGTTCATATGGGTCCAATTTTCTAGGTTGTCCAGGTCACTTTGGATGCCATCCCTTCCTTCTGAAGAGCTTATAGCCTTCTATTCCAGTGTTCCAGTTACATGATCCGTTCTCTGGAACTAAGGGTCTCGGCAGCTCTTTCAGTCCTTGGGAGGTCTGTTTGGCTGTAGGCATCTGCCTGGGGAGGTTGTGGCTCCTCCATTTGGGGTTCAGCTTTAGACTGGCAGGCTTTGTGGGTGGACACCATTTCTGTTACAGTGGAAGGCCCTTCCTCTGCTGCTCTCAGAATATAAAATGACCCACCCTGTGCCCTGCTTGCCTTCCCTGCGCACAATGCCATGCAAACTGCTGTGCCCTGCCCTGACTGATGCGCTGTGCCTTTTTCACTGAGTCCTTGTTGCGTGTGTTCCCCAGGGGCTGCCTTTGTACAAGAGTGGGGGTGCTTCTGGCTCCACCACAAGACTGGTCAGCCATGCTTGCAAGGGCTGCTGGGTCCTGGTGGCTCCCTTGGCTGCCTCAAGTGGTCTCAACTCAGGAAACCCCCTGCACGCAGCTGGAAACTGGATGCAGGAAACCCCTGCTCCACTGCTAAAGGCATCTGCCCCAGAGCCAAACACCTTGGTGACTGAAAAAAAAATGTTCCTCTCATCAGGTTCCAGCCTTTCAGCTCTAAAGATGCTTTCAAAGAGGCTCTGAATCTATTTGATAAGAACTTCCACTATACTTTTCTGGAACATCCTTTCAGTTCAAACCTTTGATAACAAAAAATTAAGAACCTCATGAGAGACATTGAGAACCTTCATCTCCTATTAACTTCAATGAGAAATAAGGGCACTCATCAACTCAGTAGACCCCAAAAAAGTCCCTGCATAAAAGACAAATGATTTTTCCAGCACGTTTAGTTACAGGGATATGACAATAGCTTTTCTTCTCATGGCATGATTCCTAGTCAAATTATGTAGTGATTACTCTATTTCAGTTTCTGCATTGAATATGCAGTTTAATTGCTCAAAAAGAAACACTTTGCTATTGAATAGTTAAAAAAAAAAAAAAAAAAAAAAGGAATCATAATCATTTTTGGCTGAGTCTATATTTCTGTTGTGAAGCAATAGGATATCATAGGCTATCATTTTGGATGTACAGATCAGAGAAAAAAATATCTGGTTGCTGCCTTGGGTGCAACCAGCAGAAATTAAATGCATTTAAGAAATGAAACTTTTCCTACTACTCCTTGAAGCAAATGCTTTCTGTCTATAATATGTTAACTTTCTAGCAGTACTGATGACATGCTACTAAAATGATACCTGTAGTCAGTAGTCAGGGAGACTCAACTGGATTGTTACACAATCTATCCTGTAACTGGAAGAGTGTCATTGCCTCATAACCAAATGGCTATTAATCACTCCTGGCCAACAAACTGAAAATATATATATTCAAAAATGTCTAAGAAAAAAAAAAAAAAAAAAAAGCTGCTGTCAGAACTTCAATAATGCCAACAAATAAGCTTTCATTCTTACTTCATCAACAGTGATCAAGTATCTATTTATTAGTAGTATTAGTATTACTGTTACTATCATTACTATAATTACTATAATTACTATAATTACTATCATAACTATCATAACTATTACTATTACTATTTACTATTTACTATTACTATTATTACAAGAAAGAAAAGAACAATGACTTTAAATTATGACAGGGGAGGTTTAGTTTGGGTATCAGGAAGAATTCCTTCACTCAGTGGGTTGTTAGGCATGGAACAGGCTGCCCAGTGAAGCAGTGGAGTTGCCATCCATAGAGGTATTTAAAAGATATGTGGAAGTGGTGCTTAGGGACATGGTTTAGCCATGGAATTGTAGTGTTAGGTGGATGGTTGGACTTGAGATCTTACAGGTCTTTTCCAACCTACATGATTCTATGATTCTATGACTAAAACATCCCTAAACCTTTCACTGGTCGATATAATATTGCATTTTACAACTCCCAATAATATTAACTAATAAGTATTGAAGTCCTCTCTGCTGTCTTACAATAATTGTAAATAACACTACTACTTACACTGGTGACTATGTTCTATTTTTAGCTATTATTTTGGAAAACCCTTGTATTTTCATACTTCAAGAGCAATATAACCATAATCATTGAACTTACTTTTATATAATCTTTGATGCTGAACTTCCAAATGCTGAACTATTTTTACTCTCTTGTATCCAGTACCCTTGGGTTTCCTAATAAAATTCCTCATAGTCACCACAGAGGTATCAGTGCCTATAGCAACTCTATTAGGAATGAAGACCTCTTAGTCAGACCTTTTTATCACTGACATTTTTAATGTTTCCAGTCTTCATCATTCTTTGCTAGTATTAATTGGTAACATATCAGAAAGCCACAAAACCACATATTATCATTTCCCCTATCCTAAAACAGTCAGTCCAAAGTACGGTGGTTAAGTGAAATACGAGGATCGAAACTGATTTTATCCTGAAGTGCAGCAATAGCACAGCTTCAAACATAATAATGAAGAATGTAGAAACTCAGAAGTTGGCTCCTATTCTCCTCTGTTTTAAGATCCTCATTGGATATTGCTAGTGGGAATTCCAGTGCTAAACCAGAAATCTGCTGGGTTGATCAGTGATTAAGGTGTTGCTTAATAGTGACTTTCTCTCTCTCTCTCCAATAATCAAAGGGATTAGTTAGCTCCATGCTATAAAGGTGAAGTAATTAGAAGTCAAATACAATGAGGAAAATCTTTCTCCCCTGCAAACACAAAATGTGCTCATGACTTTTGGACAGAGAAATCAACTAATTGCTTCCCTTGTCACTTGCTCTGGACTTCATAGCAAAAATTCTGCATTTAAGTTCAAAGGAGGTAGGGAAGACATAGGCAGCATGACAGAGATGTCCAAAAACACTTTTATCACTATCTTATACAACAGAACTCATTTCCAAGCAGTGGCTTGAATCAAACACTGGCTATTTTGCAGCATAGTCTGGTAGTTCAAAAATGAACTACTTTGGAGGACTGAACCACTGTGAGCTAGACTGTGTTGGAAACTTTTCTACAATAATTATAAAAGGAGTCATGCGTAATGCAGCTTTAGCTGTAGATCCTGTAGACACTTAAAATTAGGTGAAATACATCAGACTTAATGTCTTTGATAAAATACTACATAAAGTTTAATTCATTAATGCAGGAAATAAGTAAATAATAAGAAGTTAATACTTCTTTTATGAAATAAAACTTCAGAAATAAAAGCATGTGCTCAACAAGAACAGTGTAAGAAGCCCTGAAAATCACCAAAATGCTTAATATCAAATAAATAATGACCCATTATTTATAACATTGGTATACACAAATAACAGTGATGATCCCTATAGTTAGGAAAGAGTTCTGCTTTAGAATTAAGCAGAAGATATCCATGATGAAGTCAATAATCTATCAGTTAAAACAAAAACAGTTAACAGTTAAAACAAAAACACAGGGAAACAAAAATTGAATATTTTTATCATTCCTAATCAATTTAATAAAAGATACTATTTGCCTTTTGGGAAAGAATCATCAGAGTTGTTAGCCCAAGCTGAATTCTGAAAATTATTTTAGAACCACAGTTAGGTTTACTTTTCTTGCTCATTTTCCTTTTTAATAAATGAAGAAGATGCCAAGGACTTAAGCAGAGATTTCCTCCAAGAGAAATCAGAAACAAGCTCATCCAACTCTAGTTAGGTTTATAATTTTTTAAGTTTTCCAAATCTGTCTTGACCTGTTCTGTAACTCTAGCAAGAAACATCAGTGTGATATGTATCTTAACTTCTACTGGATACACTTCTGTCAAAAATCCAAAGAAAAAACAAAAGATTTAATTCAGTAGCAGAATGCATATGGAGGTTTGGAGAGGATTTTCATAATATTTTTTGAAGGAATCCTTGTAATTGAACTGGTTCATGAGCAGACTCCTCTTGGATCAATTAAAAATTTGACTTAAAAAAAAATAAATATGTTTATTTGCTTTCTGCCAAGATATAAATTAAAATTCTCCCTCTATTTATATTAGCATACCTAATAACTATATTTGTTAGCAGTGGTCTGTGTACAACAACAACTTATACCTTGACAAGCATCTTTTCAAGCTATCTTCTGAAATGATTTTATTTCTGGAAATTGCTGTTTGCATTCTTCATAATTAGTAATAATTTTGTATTGTTATAAAATGGTTATGCAAAACAAACAAAATATTTATCACTGAAAGTGATAGGGACCATCTGCAACTTAGTAAAGTTGCAGCATTTCTCTTGATTTTTGTAGTCTCTCTAAACCAGTTCTTTTGGAAAGATTAGCAGCTTCATCTATATATACAGGTATCAAAAACATGGTCATATCTACCAAACCTCTGGAAAAAAAAAAATAATAACTAGACTTGTCATAATAGGGATAGAATATTATGAATCCTTTGTGACAGAATGACTAGTTCTACTTGAGTAAACAATAAAATTGCTATTGATTTCAGTAAATTTTGATTTATTAGAGGATTTTATACAAGTTCTACATATCACCAGTCTATATGCAAGTAGAACAAAGAACCTAAAATGGAAATGGTTATATTTTCTGTGTGAACTAAAGGCATTACACTTTCAATTGATAACAAATTTGTATTCCACATGAATAATGGGTATTCCACCCCCTAAACAACAAGGGACAGTTTCAGTCTCTGCAAATGCTTACTGATTTCATAGTGTCAATTAAAACAGATGGAGTAAGGATGGAAGGGAGTTAATATATTATTGAGAGCTGTTTTTGTTGTTGGTGGTGGTTGTTTGTTTGTTTGTTTGTTTTGTTTTGTTTTGTTTTTGTTTTTGGAGCAAATGTGGTATTCAATTTATGATACTTCTTTCCAAGCTTCTGGAACCAGGGTGGGGAAAATAGAAAGATCAAGTCCATCATATAAAAACCCTGAAAAGGCTTTTGCATGATTCCTGTTGCTATTTTCAAGATTTATGATTCTAAATATAAGCTGGCTAGTATTTTCATCCTCAAATGGTAACTCTACAGCCTGCTTGGCATGGGTACAATTATTCACAGCTGTATGCAAGATGTTGTTAAATGCAGAACAGCATCTCTAGCTGTCTCCTGCATACTGTCAACAAACAATATTCAGCTGATTCCTCTGTCTAAACAATGCCTCCAAATGACAAAAACCTGCATATCAAAGACAAACTGGCAACTATGAATAGGGTCTGTTTGGTTCAATATCATCTCATTCTTCACATTGAGTGCAACCAAACTGGAGACTGAGTTGTTTTTGGTCATCTGAATAAAAATATTTGGTTACTCAGTGAATTCCCTTCACGTTATGTTCTCTATAATCACTGGAAAATTATTCACAATGGTCTCTCTCTACATGCACCCCTTGTAGAAAACTCAACCTGGGCCTCAGGTTTAAGGTGTTTTGTTAAAAATTATGATTATGCAGTATAAACCTAGTTTGTATACTTGCCTTGTTATTCATTATATCCATGTTATTGTCCAGGTGTATATTTCAACTCTGCTACTATCCTAATGTCAGCATATTATTCAAATATATTTTAGACTGAAGGATGCATTTCGAAAAGCATCAAAACTATGGATTATTTTCCAATTCAGGACTTCAAACCTTCTTAAAAAAATTATCTCTAATTCATTTCAGTGTACTACATAAGAGTTGCTTTTTATTCTCTAAGGTCATTATAGGTTGGTAAGGAAAATAAGGACCAAGGTGTTACACATGTTGTTGTATAATACAGTATTTCTGTGAATTACTGTACTATAGGAATGACCCTAATGGAAAGTTACTCCTTAGTAAACTTGATATGTGACTGTTTTCTTCTCACATTGTGGGGCACACACATATATATACACACACATATATGTATATGTGTATGTATGTATATATGTATGTATATACAAATATATGTATATATGTAACATACATATATGTAAAATATCTCTTGTCAGAAGTTACTTCTCAGTAAAGAGGCCCTCTTTTTTTTTTTTTAAATCCTTTTTTTCTTCTTCTCTTGTCACCTCTGCCACTTCCCCCCCCCCCAAAAAGGCAATAATAAGTATTGTAGAAGTGAGTCTCTCAACAAGAGAACTGAATGAGAAAAACAGATATTGACTAACAGCACAGAAATCTAAAACTGTAACATATTCACTTGAGAGTTCAGAAAAAAATGTATTAAGATATCTGAAAAGTTCTTTCTTTTCAAGACCAAGGTTGAAATGAAATGCTAGAAGAATAATTTCAGTGACAAGATAGATAGCCTAGATTTTTTGAAAACATCCTTTTAGTCTTACTTAAATAAAAATATATTTCTGACTTTCTCAGTCCAACACAAATCATTTCACTGAAGTTTTAAGATTTTTTTTTTGTATATGTTAACAAATATTTTCTCTTTTGTATTTTAAGATTTCATCAAAGAAACTCTAGATTCATTCTAGGAGTTATGCTAAATTAGGAAATGTGGTTAATGTTATCAAGCTGTGGTATTTCATCTAGAGTTCACAAGGTTTAGCAGAATGCTTCTTTCCATCACAACCAGTTATAGCTATTCCCCATGATAGCTGTGAAATTCATTTCTATGTAAAGTGGAGGTAATGCTCTTCAAAAGCAGTATCTTCTCCAAAAGAAAACCAGTGAGACTGGGGCAATTTGAACAAGAAAGGGAGGGATCTCTGAAAATGACCAAGATAATTAGATTTAAATTGCCTTGAGCCAACTTTAAGGCCAAAACAAACAAACAAACAGAAAAAAAAACTTTCTTTCAGAAGCTCGGGTTGTCATCATGAATCATCATAGAACATCTTACATTGTATTCAATGAAGCATTTAAATATAATAGTTAATTTCCTAAAAAACGCTGTGGTCATTAAATGTCTTACTGTACTATGGACCTGTTATGACTGTAAGCATTGTTTATGGACTGTTGAAGGTTTTTGAACATTGGAGCATGCCATCTGCTAGAAGATCTAAAACATTAGCAGTGGAGCTGGCAAATCATCAAACTTAGAACAGATATAATTTAAGTGATAATGTATTCATTTGTGCTTTTGGAGGCAGTTTTTCAAATGCCTGAACCATCAATTATTTCCAGAAGATTCCAACACACAGGCATCAGAATTTAAAACGACTTTGAAAATGGTCACAACTGAGAAAATGAGCCTGGTGTTTATAGCATTTCACCAAGTATCCTGCATATGCAAGGATCTTACTGCAAATTAAAGTGTCAGAAATATAAATATCTGAACTGGTAAATTCTTTCAGATGGTTGTGCAAATATGCCCATCTCTTCATCACTGTTTTTACTTTGAGTGCAATAGTTTTTCATTTTATATTACAATATATTCAAGTACATTCCTGACTAATTCTTATATTTTTGTTCTGGTCAACACCTGCTTGTTAGACTATTACAATCCCTACTGCTAAACTTTCAAAACAAAACAAAACAAAACAAACAAACAAACAACAACAACAACAACAACAAAAAAAACACTTTTTTTAAAGAAAAAAATAAAAAAGAAATTATGCAATATTCCTCTGTCAAGAACAAGAATATAAGCATATTAGTAAATTTTATTTCCATTGCCATAAAAGTTAAATATAAAGCACCATTCTACATATGGTGAAAGTCAGAATACAAATCACCACAGCTGTGTGTAATGTTGTTCTATACTTTTCTGAACTACACCTTCTTGAGAATATGCCAGTTTAATAATGGCACAAAATTTTAAAGTCACTTAGCAGTCTCTAAAGAAACAGACACTGTATATTACCATTTTAAGCTTTACTGGACACAGCTGGAGACTAAATTATAGATCAGCAATGGCATGAATGGAATAGGAAATATCTTACCGTGATTTTTCCCTCAACCTATTGGGGGGTGGAAGGGAAGTTAGACAAAACAAAACAAAACAAAACAAAAAAGGAAAATTTTAGTAAACTATCTCCTGAAACAAGCAAGCCAGATCAAAATGCCTCTGAATTTGAAAGCAATAGGCTATTAGTTTTATGTAACTTTTGTTCAGAACAGACAAGTTGAAATACAAATATTTTCCATGAAGAATCAGAAGTACTATAACATGTACAGCTCCCAGCTTTGTGAGTATGTCAAGTACATGTTAATAATTACTTAACCCATTAAGTGGAGTCACTTATTTAAGAAAATTTTACAAAGTGTCTCCACAGAATCTGGGATGGCAAACTCTTATTGACAATAGTTGTTGAATGTTTTAGTGAGATTATTCATCATCCGCAAACCCAAGATTGAAGTTATGCCCTACCACAAATGATATGCATTATAGACCAGCCAGAGTAAGATTTACTTGTTCTTCTGGGTTGATTGCACATTTCCACACATTCCATGTGTAGGATTCCTATAACAGATTTCACATTTTCCCTTCAAATGCAAATGTGGTGTGCATCTAATCTCAGGATTCTTAGGTTAGAAAGAGTATTGGTATGTTGAGAAATGAAAATAACATCTCTATAAAACAGAACACAAGAAAACTTTCTCCCATGTAACAATCTGCAGTGAACTTGAAACGATTTTCATCAGTGCAGAATCACGAGACTTAGAAGTAAAATACACAGAAAGTTAAGACAGTTATAAAGCCTCCCACTCAAGTATGCCCTTAAGATATGAGTCCCATTGCAATTATAATTTACTGTGTTTGCTTTCATTTTTATGTAATCTTACATGAGTAGAAAATATAACATGGTGTATGCCTTGTTGAATATAATGTAACATTACTTCTGTGCATGCTAAATCATGTTAGAATTTATTTACATAAAGAGAAAATCTTGCATACATTGTTATTTACTGCACCACTAAGAGCAAAATTGCATTATTTCAATAACACACTTCATCCAATTGCATTTGGTACTACAATGAAAACTATTAGCAACAGAATGGTAATTGATTGGCATAGAAATTATGATAAGGAAATGATCCTTATGATCAGTTAAGACATAAATTAGAGTAGACAAACAGGAGTGATAAATGATGATTTCCTGAAAATGCTACTTCAACAAAACTGAAATACGTTGAGAATACATGGAGTTGCAAAATATTCCTGGTAGAAAACATTTCTGGTGTTGTGGTTTCAACTGTTAGAATATTAACTAATTTTAATCTTGATCATGGTTTTCTTTCAAAAAAATATTGAAACCCTAAAGTTTACTATCCATCCTTAAACAATGACCTTTTTATCTCTATCTCACTAGATGAAAAGGTAACTTTGAAGTAGCAGATTTTCCTACAGACTGGAAATTGAAATCGTAAGTTTTAGTCAGTAGTGTTTTTACCAGCATCATTACCATTTACTCTGCAGTAAATCTGAAACCTGGTACAGTCTGAGATAACTGTTAAGCTCAACAATAAAAGATATGGAACAAAAAATGCATATCTACTGCCACAAAATATATAATATCTGAACATAAATATTAGCATTAAAATACAGATTCAGTAATCAAATACTATACCCAACAAGTAGTTCTACATTTAAAAATATATATTTATTTTAATTGTTACACTTTTAACACATAACAAGTATAGCAAGTTTTCTATTTTAATCTGGTTGAGATTTCATTCTTGAGACAACATTTCAGGTTCTAGCTTCAAAAATTTAATCTCAGTGCAATGGCATGGCATTAACAGCCTGTATATGCTAGAGCATATGAAACCGGGGGGCTGGAAAGCTGTGCTAGCTAGCACTTCACAGGATTTTTGTGTCCCCTGACGCATTGTTGAACATCATACATGAGAACAGTCTCAGAAAAACTTCAGACTTGACAGAGTTCAGCAGTGGAGAATCAATAGCTGAACTACAGCAGAGCCCTAGTATTCACCTGAGGTTAAAAATGTAACATTTTATGGGACATGTAAGAGCCACTAATGTTTGTTTTAAGACTAGCAATCACTTCCCTAAAGATTCATCGAGCATATAATAGGGGGAAAAACACTGTGATGCTAGGACTCCTGTAATTCCCTTTTGTTTCCATGCCAAGCACAGCATGGAGTCCTGCAGGAGCAGCTCTGCTCCCTTCAGACTGTGTTGTCACTGCTCACTCTGTACTTTGTCACAAACCAGATAGCAAAGAAATTAAAGCTGAATCCAAACTAATGTATATAGTTGAGGGAATAAACCTAAATGAATGAACATTTGCCAATATCTGATTTACACAAATCCACTCTGAATCTTTGAAGTCCTTGAAAATTAGCGTTGGGTGAGACAAGAGGCATGTTTGCAGGTCTGTTGATTCATTTAATTTTAGTGTGAAAATATATAAACATGCATTGATTAGGTCAGAAAAAGCCAGTCTGTAGACTGTATCTTGATGAAAAATATAAAGTGTTGAATATCTTCAGACACAGACTACCAAATGATAAAATATAATGATTATCTAACTTGCTTAGCAAGTAAGCCTGAACTTCATATATTTGTCAAGAAACATGCATACCTACCATAATCAATTTATATCAGCACCATTTTGTAGCACTCTCAAATAAATGGCTAGTGGAGGAATGCATGGCCTACTGAGGGAAATTTACTTTTTTACGTAGGATGGTTTTAAGTAGGGTTACAATTACAGCATTGACCACTTGGGTCATATTCATAAGAGGGGACACAGCTTGTTAGTAAAGGGATAGATTAAAATTAAAACCTTAATTTGTAACTATTAAAAGTTCTAAACTTTGGGATTCACTAGAGATTTAGTTAAACCTAGCTTTGAAATACAAGGCTGAAGACCTAATTGGAACTTTTTTTTCTTCCTTGGAAAGACTGTCAATCTGAGTGGGCATTACTGGGAATTATGTAACTCAGCTGGAATTAGTGAGTCTTAAGTGGTTTAGTCTTAACAGTAATACAGAAGAGATGAGTGATTGTACAGGAAGTTCAGTTTGAACCCATGCAACACAAGCTCCACCATGAAACAGTTAAGCGTTGATCTAGTAACTTTCTCACTGTGCAGACATAATATCAGTGTAATTGAATGAAAAAATATTTGGAATAAAAGCTATTTAAAGCTTACAGAACAGTGAAATCCAACTGTAATATGAATAAAAATTCACTTGAAGAGTACATTTTTCCCCCACCTGTATTGACTTGAGTACTAGATAAAACATCACACAATCTGTCACAGGCCTCATATTGCTGCAGTCACAGACTTCTGTGATTAGTTAGTAAGTCATACTTTTCAGTAGAAGGAGAGCAAGGCTCTTTTGTTTTTAAATATGTGATCATGATGTGCAACACAGTGAAAATTGTTCAATCTTCAAGTTAACAGAAAGATAATTATATTTTATAATTAATCATTATTATATCTGATAGCTAATATAGCTTTGCTTCCAAGACAATCAAACAATAATGAATCAAATAAGAAAGCAGAAAGAACAAAATATGGTGTGTAGAACACTGGTTTCACATGTAATAATAATCATAAAAAATCTCCCTCTAGCCATAGTTTCTACAACAACTAAGCTGACTCCAGTCATCCTTTAAAAAGTAATTAGGAGATTGAACAACATTTTAGAGGAGCTAGTGTTAAATTGCTCAGAGCTTGGAAAATATATCACAACTGGCAGGCTCCATTTGTTTCAGTTTTTATGCCCCATATTTAAATGAAGCTCAGCTTCTTCTAAATGATTACAAGAGTGTTTTGCTCACTGTCACTGCCGTGTAACAGAGTTACACTGCTGTGGGATGAAACTCAAATTTAGTTCCAGGTAAATCAACTGCTGCTTACATTCATCTCCTGTCCTAAAGTTCTTTATTCGTTGTTGTGAGATATATGGTATTTCTTGATCCCCGACCAGAAAAGGAATCTTACAAGATTGGTATCACTAGTATTATGGAAACAAAGAACTGAAATGGGAAATGTTGTTATTCCATTAAAAAAAAAAAAAAAAAAAAAAAAGTCTCAAGATATTCAGCTGGGACCAAAGCTTGGTTCTATTTTTATTGCTTCAAAAGTTCCCTACCATGGTGCAACCAAGAAGTGAGCTACCCAAAATTCTCACAACAGATGGTGTCAGGAACAAGTGAAAATTTGACAATAGCTATTTATAAGCTCTTTGTAACTAGATTTTGGCATAGGAGAGAAATGCACAATAGTGTCTATAGACACACAGAAAGTTTATTCTATTAACAAATTCCATAACTGTGTACAGTATCCATCTCTCAGACTATTTTAGCTAACTTAGCATTGGAAACAAGCAGTCTGTGTTTGTGTTACAGAATATTGTTCTCAGCTTTTAGTGCTTTAATTTAGTCAAAAGGAACTGATTTTATTTATTTATTTATTCTATATGCCCATTGGATAGCTTAAAAACATCTTCTTGTTGAAAAAAAGTTTTCAGATGAAGCATGAAGCTTAATACCAGATTGCTACTGCCACTTCTAAGTTTGACTGCAGTTGTTTCTATTCTGCACATTGCTGTTTTGCCCTGGAACCTTAAAAGAGACTTTGTCAGTAAAAATATCAGATAGATTACGAAAATTCGGGGTAATTTGACAAAATAGGGAAAAAGTGCAATGGTTTTTATTTCCTATTAAAGGAAAAGGCAGTTTAAGATAAATAGAATTTACAACAATTTGACATAGCTGGAAGGAATTTCACGGTTCTCCTGAAGTTTTTTTCTAGAGAATATACATAGTGTCACACTCTCCTCTCTGGTCAAAGGATTCCCAGTTGTCTAACTGTTGTCTTCGTTGGAAGGTAAAAGCTTAAACTAAAGCAGAAACATGATTTGCCCAAAATAACAAAATAACTTTGTCTTAAAATGAATCCAGGCTTTAATCACAAATATTTATGAATATTAAATTGTGTTACACTGGATTTCACCACTCCACTTAGCACTGGTTGATTCCAAGATAAAAATATATCCTATAAAACCGGTAGTATAAACATCAAAATGAATCCTCTGCATGTCTTTTTGTATGTCAGTGTGTTCACCTGCGTACATATTTAATGACATTAAAATATATTTTTTAAATGTTATTTAGGAAATTTTAATAGGAAAAATATGGCAGGACTGGTGTATGTCATATAAAACCTAAACTAGTGGTTTTAGAAACGTGAATGAGCTGTGACAGCCAAATTGTCTGCAATAGAAAGTTCTAAATTTTTAAAACTCCACTTAGAAGGATAAGAAAGGGATGCCTTTTTTTATAAGCAATGTGAAAAAAATAATATTCCTTATTTGATACCTGTAGCATACCATAAACTGATGCTTGCACATTAAACTCTGCAGAGAGGAATGAAAGTAAATAGGGATGCCTAACAAGACTTTCAGGTTCTTAATCCAAACCACTGACTAGATCTGCCTCATATTTCCAAGTAAGCTATATCCCGTCTGGATTACACCCTGTGGAAAACTCTCCCAGGTAATGATAAGAAGGATGTGAATGTTGTCCCAGGAATGAAAATTCCTTTCTTTGGTTCAGTTCATTGCTGGTAACTTTACTCCAATGTAGGAACAAGTATTGTCTGGGTAGAAAATTTAAATGAAAAAGAAACAAACAAAAAACTATTCTATAGAAGTAGAAAAGAAAGAATACTTGAAAGGTCTAAAACCTAAGAGAGTCTTCTAAATGATGTATGAAGTCATGAGAGCATGAGGAAAGTTATTCTGTAGATTTTGTATGTGGTTTGATCTTCAGTAGTGTAGGTGCATACACAGTCAAGAGCTAGCCAGAATACAAGAACCAAACTCTCACATCTGTTTGACTACAAAACCATTTCTTCTGTTGACAAAACACATCCTAAAGAAAGACTTATAGCAACATTTCAGAAGTAAGCTAGAGACAGCCATTAAACTAATATTTCTTCAGTATTTCAATTCTTTCAATTCATTATATTAAATAAATAAATAAATAAAAGAAATAAATAAATAAAAAGAAAAAAGAAAAGCTATGGTATTTAGAATTATTTACAGTCATGGTCACAGTTCACACCTGTGTTGCTCTATATCAAGTTTACTTTGCCACCAGGCAAATGGACTTTCAAGGCAAAAAATACACTGAAAGAATTTCCCACCTCATGTATATGAGTTAGCACCTAGATCTTCAACTTGCAGGTATTTGAAAATGCTATTTCTTATGTAATGAGATGTAACACTGGGGGTGGTTATATTGCTGACAAGCCTTGTAAATATCTAAATCCTGGAAAGCCTTGGGTAGTCTGCTACAGGAAAATAAAGCACCCTAAGTTCTTGTAGGTAGTTTTGTACTTCTGGCCAGAGGTCAAACAAAATGTCTGTTTAACATCTCCAGTTTTGATCAACTCTATGTTAAGAGAAATGTGGTAACAAAGTGTTGGGATATGAGAAGCAATGTGATTACAGCTTGAAATATGTCGGAAGCATCACTCTTGGAATCCCAGAACTTGTGAATTAACTCCAGGTGTTATGTGGTCTGCTGTACATAGCTTCAATATCTGAAAAGCATCTAATAGATGACCTTTATTTGGTTTATCATTTTTAAAAAGGTGACTTATTCACTAATCCACCTGAAATTTGAAATGCCTAATAGAGATATAGAATTATGTTTCTATTTTTTTTGTTTGTTTGTTTTAGTTTATGAATCATTTCCCCTGGGTATCATAAATCACATGTACAAAGAATTTCAGGCACAGTTGGATGTTTTACGTCTCTATCCCTCATTTTGCTGTTCAGATGGGAATAACAATGTTGTAAATTGTGAACATAATTTCTTCTGCCTGTAGCTTGAAATTGTATAATGACAAGCATTTGAAATTCTGTCCCATTGTCAACAATTCAACATTCCTATTGAGTGGAAACAACAAGTCTTACTTTAAAATCTTAATAATTATTAATTTGATTACCAACAATTGTAAATCAAACTCAAAAGCACAATAACGGTGGTGTTTTAAGGTAGAAAGCAAAGACAAATAAATAAGTAAATAAATCCAGTGTATGCCCGGATGTTTCATTGAGAAGATGGATATTCTGAAATGTCAGAAAACCTGAAGTTTTACAGAAATTAATTCAACAGTTGTTTGAACATTGTCTGTGTTATGATAGAAAGTGCAAAATCTGGTCTGTGTGAAGGCTGTAAATGAAACAGCCAGGAAGTCCGGGAGGTGTAATGAGGTGGTAAGTGAGATGTATATATTCATCAGGATCAACTACATAATCACATTGACCATGTTGGCATTTATCAAGAGAATTGCATTTCCTGTTTGAAATAAAATAAAGTTCCCTTTGTCAGGGCATTGACAGCTGCCTCTTTGACTTGCTTGAGACTTGTTGAAATTTGAGGTGACAGTTTTGGCAAGTACTCTGGGTACCAGTCACTTCAGACAGGGCTAGCAGCATGAAAATCATGTTTACAATGTGTGCAGAAGTAAAATGTGAGGCTCCAGTAATACCACCTGTCCACTGATACAGTCACAATCCAGTTTTGCACTGGAAGAGAAAAGGAAACTCAGAAAAACTCAATGCCTCTTAGAAATTTTCAATTTATATTATTAACTCTTTTATATTCACAAGATGTTGGAAAATAAAGATTTTCTCTTTTCTGTTTATTTTAAATGAACATAGTTGTCAATTTAAGAGTGTTATTATTTGTGACATTTTTATTTTTATATCAATAATGACTGCATTATCTACATTACATTAACAACAGGAAGTTTCAACCAAAATCAGAGTCAAGAACACTAGGTTTTTAGGCTGTGTGTACTCTTAAAATGTATGCTTCCTACACTGTAGAACACAGGAGTCCAAATTTTAAAGACATGAACATGTAATATTCCTATTGTAGTATGTAATATTCCTATTTGTTGCACACTGGAACAGGCTCCCCAGGGATGTAGTCATGACACCAAGCCTGTCAGAGTTTAAGAAATGTTTGTACTGTGCTCTTAGTCATATGGTCTGAATTTTTGGGTAGATCTGTGTGGTGCCAGGAGTTGGACTTGATGATCTTTGTGGGTCCCTTCCAACTCACGATATTCTATTATTCTATGATTCTGTATCAAAGGTCACACCTTTGACCTCTGAGTTAACAAGTTATATAAAGGTTATGTAAACCAGACATGGCAGAGATGAAAACTTACAGTGAGCTCTATTGAGTCTGAATCCAGTGCCTTAACATTAAAAACATCCTCATTTAAGGGCTAGAACATTTCAAAAAATGTTGATGGCAACATTAATATGCATTAATATATTTGTGCTATTCTAGAACACATATAAGGTAATGCATCTCAAAATATTTATCCAATTGGACCATCCAAGATTTTTAACTAGAAAATTAAGTAAATGAGAAAGACAGCAACCAACACTTGAGATGTGTTCCAATTTACCTAACTTAAGCTATCTAGCTTTATACAGCCATACAGGTTACTTCTATATGGAGAGAAAAACATCTCAAAAGCACAATTCAGTCAAGCCTAAGGTATGGTTTAGGACTGTTTTGAATTCTCTTCCAAGATAGATCAGATAGATAATTGCCTTTTGGAGACACCCTCAGTTCACCACAGAGGTACTTTATGTAATTGGTTTAGAACAGAAATGTATTTAAAATTTCTTTTGTAAATCCATTTTTAGATGGTTCCTGATGAGGTCCAACTCCTTCCTTGTGCAGCTGTACTTTAGACATTGCTAGAAGTAATTTCGAATATATGAGTAAGCATACTTAACATATCTGTTTGGACTTCGTAATTTATTTATTTTATCCCAAAGTATATATATATAACATTTTTTCCCCTCCTTTAAATGTAATCTGAAAAAAGATGCTCTTATTTTTCCTATTTCTCCCAGATTTCTGCCCTTAGTTAGAAAAATGTTTTGATTGTGATTTGTAGAGAAAAAAAAAAGAAAAAGAAAAAAGTGCAATCATTTAATTGTCTTCTGATACTTATTATTAATATGAAAAGAAAATCTCTAATTTCTAACAGTATCAGAATTGCATATTCTCTCTTATTAAATGCATTGAAAAGTATATTATTTTCAAACCACAGAATACAGGAAAAAGAAATTATATCCAGTAAAACTCTCAAGTTCCATTTTATTCAATGCATTTTCCAATTTCTGTATGTATGAGAAAAATTTTCTATACATTCTTAACTCCAGACATAATCGTGAGACTTTTAAAATCTACAATGCAAATTATATCTTTAAAAATAAACCGAATTAAAGTATTCAGACTGGTTATTTTCAATTTTTTGTTATGCACAATGGACCACAAAGCTGATAATGTAATAAGCTTGGGGTAACACATCTGAGACTGTTTTCTAACTTTTCCCTGAAGAGACTGCTGGATCCATTCAATGTAGAAACATAAAATATAAATGAAGTCATTTATGAACTGCTGTAACTCAAATCCTGTTCCAGGCCAGTGCTGAAAATGAGACCCGCAGTCTCATGTTTTTCTCATATTGGAGGAAATAAATGAAATTGTTTTCTAGCACATGAGCAAAATATTACTAAATTCAAAAGAAGAAGAAAGAAGAATGGAGCTATTTTTAATGGTTATATTAAAATACAAAATCATCCTAAATGTTTTTTTCCTTCAAACAGCCTATGGCTGTTTATAGTAGCTACATAACACGAAAGGGCAAATATTCCTCTCTCAGAGAAACAGCCTAAACTTAGATTAGGTACATGGTGAATGTTACAGATTATGGATTCTAAATTTTGTTCAGAAGGATTTCCATATAGATACAAAAAAAACCAAAAAGAGGTAGCTGAACCTTATTTTTAAATATATACCAAAAAGCAGAAACCAAGAATCATGACATGACTGTATTTAGACCTTCTGTTTACAATACATACATGCAAAGTCCTCATTTGAATGTGAAATAGAATGTCTCAAATTCAGGTACCAGTCTTGTCATACAGGGCTATATTTAAGAATTATATTTAACACAATAGTTCTTATTTAAATTTGTATTTTTTTTTTTTATTTAGAATGCTAAACTCTTAAAAAAAGCAAAACCAACCAACCAACCAAAAAAAACAGAGCACTATACTATATGATCAAATCTTTTTTTTTTTTTTCCTATATTTTATTTACATAGATGTGCATGTAGCCTTTGACGTTGCACAGCCTATTTACTATTAGCACAACAGCATAAAATGCTGGTTTTAAGAAATTTGTCATAATCATCAAAAAGCATGTCTTCACTTCAGCACAAGAGAGATATAATCATCTGTGTGGTGCCAGGAGTTGGACTCGATGATCCTTATGGGTTCCTTTCAACTCGGGATATTCTATGATTCTATGATTCTATGATCTGCTGTAAGCAGTATCTTACAGGAAGATAAGGAACAGAAAGGAGTCATTGAATATTGGAATCCTGGTACAATTTAGGTTCTACCTTTAGAAATCATCTAGTCCAAATACATGTTCAAAACAGCACTATCTGCAAAGCTGAATATTTATTTGAAGTTAACTCAGGTTAAATGGTGTTTTGTCAAGTTTTGAAGGCCTCCAAACGTGGAGACTTAAGAGCCTCTTTGAGCAACGTGTTCCACTGCTTTACCACTCTCATGATGAAGAATTCCTTCCTTATATCTGATCTGAATATTGTTTATTACATTTTGTGGCCATTGCCTCTTGTCCATTTCACGTATATTTTCAAAGACAGTCTGACTCCGTGTTTTCTTTATCCTCCAATTAGTCACATGAAGACAGACATTAGATTCTCATTTAATTGTCTCTTCGTCAGTCTGAGCAAACAGCTCATTTGTCAGCTGCTCTTGTCCCCTTAACATCTTGGTGGCATTCCACTGACTCACTCCAGTCTGTCAGTGTCTTCCTTGTACTGACAACCTTAAAATTTTATACAGTACTCCAAATTTGGCCTCTAAGCACCAGAGAAGGAGAAATAATCACTTCTCCTGATCCGCTGGCTGCATTCTTGTGATTAGTCCTCAATGGTGCAAGAGCTAACTTCTGATCTATGTACAATTTTTTTCCACCAGGACTCCTATGTCTTTTTAAACAAAGGTAGGATCATAGAATCATAGAATATCCCAAGTTGGAAGGGACCCACAAGAATCATTGAGTCCAACTCCTGGAACTTTCCTGCCAGTCAATCCCAGGCCTGTACTGCTGTGTGGAGTAACTCTGTCTGACATACCACACTGCATTTACTTTTTTTGAACTTCTGAGAAGTTTTGTTTAGTCCTTTTCTCCGGGTTATCTCCTGAATGGCATTTTGATACCTCACATGAATTTGCTGAAGATACAGTCCATCCCACTGTCCAGGCTGCTAACGCCAATTTTAAATAGTATTGGCCTCACCATCACCCCTTGAGAAATGCCGTTGTAACTGGCCACATGTCCAAACTTGAACCACTAAATCCTGGTGGTCCAAGTATTTTTCTACCCATTATCTAAGCATGTCTTACCATCAGTATAGTATAGTATATGTATATTACTAGTATAACCATCCAGACAATATCTCTTCAGTTTGGGTAACCTTAACCCGTAAACTTTCAAATTTCCTTTCTTATTTCTGACAGCTCACACAGGAGGAAGTGTGTGTTTTATCTGTTGAGTTATTTATGGATTTATTTGCAAGGGAGATGAAATGAGAAGCAGTGACTATTTCTTTGTTATTCTCTGTTTTGCCTCCCATCCTTATGAGGAAATGATCCTTTCACTTTTGAGGCAGTGTCTACAAGATACCCATCCTTGGGATAATGAAAAGCTTCAGTCTTTAGTGTTATCAATATAAAATTTCACCAGCACTGAACTACTGTCATGGAGCCAAGATGAGAGACAGAGAGAGTAATATGAACCATTATCTAGTCAAATTAATATTTGGTCAGTCACTGAATTAAAATATGTTCTTGCTATGCCATTTCCTGAACATGCCATACAGAAAGGCAGAACATTTTATCAAGTGATAGTATCAGTCTTCTGTTTCTTCCTTTGTCTTTCCAATCTCTATCTGTCTATTTTGGCTTTCAAAAGAAAATACATGGGGCATATTTAAAGCAAATGGGCATCATGATTAATAAAGACATCACACTGAGACATAAAACTGCCCTGTCTCCTTCATCTGTTCTTTTGGTGCAGTGATTAACCTTTGGGTTTATGAGTATTTTTGCACTTGCCTCGGATAAAATGTTTTATTACTTAGCTCCCAGGCAACCTGGATTAAACTTTTCAGGTCCAGGAAGACAGAGGACCATAATGACTGTTCTCTTGGAAATCATATCTACCTCCTTACCACATTATCAGAAAAGTCTTTGTATGAAACAGATGGATACATCAAGACGAGACGATACAACTTGTTAAGGTCATATTCCACCTTCCTATACATCATTCATGCTTAGTTGATTCCCAACACCTCCTAGAGACAGATTGCTATACATTATGAATGCTGAGAATATCAAAAGATCATTTTCTTTTTGACATTAATTCCCATTTGTAAAGTCTCCTGCTTTTACTGAAGTTGCTTTGGTAGTGTGCTTGCTAATGACATATCACTGCTTTTCAACACAGAAACAGGGCAGAAGAAAACGTATTTATCTTTTGGCAAAAACATTCTTCTCTGACACAGCATTTAAAGTATTCTGCTCTCAGTGTCAGAGAAGGAAAACCTAAGAGGGGAATAAAGGAGATTCAAAGGAAACCACAAGACAGATCCCCAGAGATTGTGCAGTAAGTAGTTTGAAATGGCATCTTTTTATGTACTTAAGAACTGGTTTGAGGAATACTGCTTAGCTTCCCCCTCACACCTACCTGACATCTCCTTCTACACTATACAAAGAGGGAGTCAATCATTTTGATGCATGTCTCCTGAACAGGGAAGATGAATATTTGAGTGTCAAATCTGAACTTGCTGTAGACCTCCTAATCATTTAGAGATACTGAAGTAAATTTAAGGAGGGGATGGAGGGGGCAGGAGGGACGACAACAAAAACACCACAAAGCTGTAAACATTGTTACCAAAGATCCTTCTCTCTTTTCTAAATATGCTTTCTCTAGCTAATTTAAACAAATGCAATGTGCGTGAGTTGCTATCTATAAAATAATATAGTGATGTAGGAATTATTATATCAGGGTGAAACATTACATTCAGTCTGCACAAAGTATTAAAAATATTTTCGAAGAACTTAAAGTGTGAGAATCCTCTGGCTGCAGCATTTCAAAATATAGTTATTAAGTCAACAATAGCAGGTAGCAGCCCTGGCAGAGAATATCTTGAGTTTAGAAGCCATGTCATTACAATAAAACTGTCTGTATACAACTTAGAAGTGGAAAACTGGTTTCTGGAAGGGAATTATTTCATTGCTTCTCTGATTACACGAAGTGAAAAGAGGTGGATGGAAGTCTCTTTTGGTTCCAGAGTGCTTCAGTTTATCTAAATCACAGAAAAGAAACACAACAAGCACTGAAAGCACTACTGGTCTTTAAAATGTTTTCAGTCTCTGTCCTGCTTAAGTTGTGAGCATGCTGACTGCTGACTAAATTATAAACAAATAAATGAATTTAAAAAAAAAAAAAAAAAAAAAGTGTCCAGATATGGATGACTTTAATCCCAGTTTACTATCAAGTACATTTTGAATAATTTCAAACCATCCTCCAGTTTTCAACTCACATCTTAGAAGTCTGCATCATCAGCACATAAGAATATACAGATCCTCTTAGATTAAGCTAAGGTAGTGCCATAGGAGCACTCCCTATGTTATGCATTTCCTCTTTTAAAACAGAAAACAGATGTTCATTGGTGGAATAATTTAGGAGTAGAATGAAGTGCAGATGAGGATCTTTCTTTGTAACTGTTGCTAACACCTGCTTAATTTCCTTTGGCACTCTCAGGATCCTTTCATGTGCACTGAAACAAAGGGAAGAGGAGAGGAAGGAAAACCAGAGGCTTTGTTTGCCCTACCCATTTCAGAGAGCAGCTTCAGGTATCAGTTTGCTGTAGAGAGAAGTATCATCTCTGTACTGCTGTCTCTAGCAGAAATATAAACTATAAAAAATCTTTTATTTTCCCTAGAAGCCAGTCATTTAGACATGAACCTTACAGCTTCATTGCAAGATACTCTTCACGCAGAGGAACTGTCAGGTCAGAGAGGGGGATAAAAATGAAACAGATTAGCTTCCTTTACAGTTTCCCAGTGGGAGTGCTCTGCTGAAATGCCAGTCCAGCTCTACTGGTTTCTGCATCAACAGATGGCAGACAGCATTCCTTGTGTTTGCTTCCCATTTGGTAAATCACAGGTCACATCTGGTCTGGCCTCTGTTCTTTCTGAACAGATGGGAGTACACGTTCATTATCGATTGCAGTGAGGAGATATGGGGATAGTAGGGAGGAGTGTTCTTGGGGGGATGGAAGGTGAGAGGGAGTTAGAAAATAGAAAAGAAAACTAAAGAAGTCTTAACTTAAAATGAATGCTAACAAAATAATACTGCTGGTGAAAATGAAAAATTTAAAGAAGCAATATGTAGATAAATGGATACTAGAAATTACTTCCAGATGTAAGGCACAACTGTGAGAGTTTACTTAGAGAATATGATGAAAATCCACAGGTTAAATGACTGTCACCTCCTATTCAAAGCTATTACATAGGACAGAAAAAAAAAAAAAAAAAAAAAAATCATTCCTGATTTCTTTCTACACAAGTTACTAACTAAAAAACAGAAAACACACAGAGAAATGATCTCACTCAGTCAATCATAAGCTTTGTTTTAGATAGAGAAGACCAATACATATATATATATTTTGATTAATTTCTCTTCTCATAGAGAACTATATTATTTTTTTTAAGATTTTTTTTTTCAACTTTCTAATAGAAAATGGGATGATATTTCTGAGTCTGTATATATTTTCCTTTAATCAGGTTATGACTCTGAATTTTTCATATTTTTATTGGCAATCTTTTAAACATTTATAATTACATACAAAATTAAAGATTTCTAATTACCTCAACAGTAATTTTAAAATGTTGATTTTCAGTTAGAATTTGAGTTGTAAAGAAAAGATATATACATATATACATATAAACATATTCCACTTTCAGAAATGTAAATAACCTGAAGCTTAAAAGTAAATGTGTTATCATAGTTTCAAATACACACAACACAAACCTACTCGAGTATGACAAATTCTTCTTTTAAGTGGAAAAATGCACACAGGGGCATAGACTTTGTAAATATACATGCAAAACACAAGCATTGTTGATCCTTGAAGAAGGTGTGAATGTATTTCACACTTGCCAAATACTAACATGAGTAATAAAATAAATTTACTTCTTTGGTTTTAAGAAGCAAAGTACACTTGACTGACTTGACACAAAGCATGTCATGCAGTGCACACTAATCAGAGCTATATAGGAAGAGCTCTTGTGTTTTCCTGGAATACAATAAGTATTATTTAGGACACTTAATTTGAACAGGCTGTTTTGACTCTGGCCTTTTGGTGTTTTACACATTTCTACCATCTGAAAATATATTTTGACATGCAGCATTGTCTATTAGCAGTTGTCTATTACTATCATTACTGCTAATAATAATTTTTTTTGGAAAATTCAATAATTTTCCCAAGGAAAAGATTTATTTATTTATTTATTTATTTTCCCTTCAGCCATTCAAATGGCTCTGTTTTTACTTCAGCTTAAATAAAATAGGATTTAAGGTGGCTTTATAGAGCCACCTTAATCTAAACACATCATGTTTAATCTAAATTAAACATGATGTGTAATTCAGACTCTAGAAGACTGGGCAACTGTAGTATAAGCCAATAGCACTGGGTACTATTAAGTTTACTTGGCATTTTCCATTATGCAACTTTGAATACTTGTTGATACTGGAAGACAGAGATTATCGCCAGCTAAGACAATGTGGAGTTAACTATAGGAAGAGAAACTACACAGAGAATTCAAAAATGGGAGAAAAGGGAGAAAGAGAAAAGGCAGACAGAGAAAGAAAGAGGAGAGGGAAGGAGAGAAAAGGAAATGAAAGCGAGAAGAGATGAGCGGAAAGAGACAGGAGGGTGAGAGATCAAGAGTGAGTGGTGAGGGAAGGAGCAAAAAAGAGAGGGAAAAAGGAACTGAGGGGAGAAAGCGGGCAAGAGGAGAGAACAGCAGAGAAGAATGGAGAAAGAAGATGAGAGAAGAGGAGAGAAAAAGAAAAGAGAGAAGGGAGAAGATGGAGAAAGAGAGTGAGAGTTAAAGAAAAGAGACCACAAAAGAGAAAGGGGAAGCAAGAGGAAGGAGGCAAAGATAAATAAGATGAGGAGGAGAGAGAACATACAAGGACAAGGGGGAGAGAAGAACTGAGAGGAAGAAAGAGAAAGAAAAGAGAAAGAGACCTAAAAAGAGAGAGAAGGGTAAGAGTCATAGAATCATAGAATGGTTTGGGTTGGAAGGGACCTTAAAGATCACCTAGTTCCAACCCTCCTGCCATGGGCAGGGAGGGACACATCCCACTAGATTAGGTTGCTCAAAGCCCCATTCAACCTGGACTGACTTTGAGAACTCTAACAATAATAATAGTAATAACAATAATATGAAATTGATCTTTAGACAAAGGAATAGAATAGATAGCTTGGAACTATGTACTGTTCTTTCTGGAATCATTTATATGTGCCATTTAACACCACTACTGACATGTCAATATTTAACAGCTTCGATTACAAACACAATGAGCTCAATTTTTTGCAGATATTGTTGGGGTTTTTTTGGTTGGTTGGTTGGTTTCTGTACAGAGAGACTGTAGTCAACAAGTATGTAGATAGAGATGTTTATCCTCTATACTTAAGAATTTATGGAATACATGTGTGTCAAGGGCACTTTTGCTGTTTTTCATCCGTGGCACCAATAGCATATCAGACCTCCAAGTGAACAAATGGCTCATGATTACCTCTTACAATACGAATCATCAGGCTAGCATTTAGGATAGATTCCAGGTTACATATTCTTCAAAACCACCTTCATTAATGGACCTTGTTTTCCCTGTTGATGTCAATTTCTCTATTAATTGCATGAGATAGTGTACAGATTTGTATCTTAATCCTTTAGTCAGCTCTAAAAATAACATAAACCATAATACATAGACTAGATTTGTTTCTTGCATGGAAATTAATATTTTACTTCTGACACTAAAAAATTTTCATTTATCGAGAAAGCTTGTCTTAGGAACAAACAAAAAAACCCACACAGTTAATTCATGCAAAGGGATACAGTAGGGACAAAATTCATCTGCAGATATATTCACTAGCTAGTTTATGAACTGGAAATAGGCAGCAGTTCTTTATTTACATGTATGCTTCAAATCTTTACCAGTTTAGCATCTAAGGTTAACACCAGTTAATTAAAACTATTTTCAGACTATCACATTAGAGAGTGTAATTCATGGATCTGTCAAGGTAATAGCAGACAGCTATCCATACCGCTTGATAACTTTATAAATCCTTAATGTTCGTCTTATCTTAATTATTCATCTTAATATTCATCTAGCAATTTTAGAGCAAAGACCTTGTACCTACTGTTTTAACCAGAGATTACAGTTTCAAAGAGCACATATTTAATTACATTGTAAACATACACTTCAATGATAGAGGGACATGCATTTCTACATCTATTAAGAATAATCTCTGTAAGATTAATGAAAAACCTAGAGGAGGTAAAATCCATTAGTTAACAAGGCATAGTTTTGCAATTAATCTTTGCATATAACTGTAAATACTCAAGTTTACTAAGCACATGCTCAGATATGACTGATTAATAAATATCTAGAATCTAATGAAAGGGCAACATCTAATCAGCATACTTTTTTGTTTGTTTGTTTCTTTCTTTCTTTTCCAAAGGACTTCTTTTTAATAACAAAGTCAATAAAGTGGGTGGGTGGGGGGTTTGTTACATAATTCTTAAAGGTTTTGAGAAAAACCTCATACAGAATTCAACAGAGAAATATAAATGCAAAGAAATTCTATAGTCATAAAGGAAAGTTAAAATACTGACTCTTCTTCAGTTACTTCATTATTTTAAAAATCCTCCAAACCTTTGTTTTACCTCAGAAAAGAAAGGAGCCCTAATTAATATTTTTAGATGGAATGCTATATATGAATAATAAATATTATTCTTCATTCCCTTTGTCCTCTTCCCCATCACTGCACGATTTTCTCTCCTTGATAGACAATTTGTATCTTTTCAATGTTTATGAATAGCAATATCTAAAGCTAGACAACAGATCCCTCTAAAACCTATAATAAGGTGGAAACATTACTGCACAGAACTCAAGTCACGAACGTCTTTGTTTATGGTATCAGTAAAAGATGGGTCACTCACTCTCTCTTCTCCCACATCTAATTTATATTATAATAGGACTGTATCCATTTCTATTCATTATCTTAAATATCATCTTTAAGTCAGTAGTTTTGGCTTACTTGGATTCCATTTTCCATTTGAAATGCCACAAACAGCTGTAAGTGCTCCAGGTAATGGTACACTTAACCCAGGTTTACATTGCTGCATGTTTTCTGATTTAAACCATCCCAGTTAATTGTAAGTAATACCAAAAAGCTGAATTACCTCCATGAAGCTGCTGTCCACAGCCATGCTTCTTATATACATATACTATTACTTCTTAACATTTAACACTGTTTCTTTCTGGCAAGTCTGTAGTTTATACTAGTTCAGAGAACTCTATTCAAACCGGATTTAATGAATTTAAAGTGCAAAATTTTTAAGTTAATATGCAAAATCTTTTGACTTCAGAGTGCAATCATCAACTATATACACAATTTCATAAGAAAACAAAATTTCATACAAGTACATGTATTTTTTATATAAGAAAACAGTTATATATGAAATAAAAACACATGAAATTCTTATGGATGGTAACTCGTCATATCTGTAGAAATACATCATCTTGTATATTATGTGAGTAGAGTTTAACATTATGGAACAGGCTAATAATTTAGGAATAAAAATAAAGATTTAACTTAAAAAAAAAAAAAAAACACTCTACTGAAGCCTTAAGTTCTAGGGAAGAACTCTATTTCCTGTTAGTATAACGTCTTTGGAAGAATGTCAGTTTGGGTAAGATTCAGTGTAGGGTTTCACATGTAAAGTAGGCATCTCAGGACCACTTATGATCTGGGAAGATCTAAGCAATACAGTTAATAACACCTAAGAAGTGTTTCAGATTATTTCAAGACAGACTTCTATTATTGGTTAACCAAACAACTCTCCAGGCTCCCTAAATGCATTGAGTAGCTCTCCATTAATTGCAACAGGAGCCTAGAAAATTAACTTTCTTCTAGACATGTACACTGAGATGTCTTAAACTGGAGCAGAATTACTTCCTTTGTGTAAATGAAAGTCTTGCATACAGTATATGTCTGCCCAAGTGTTTATGAATGCAGATACTCTGATTCTGTAATTACAGCTAGCATTAGGAAAAAAAAAAATAAAAGAAAAAAGAAAAAAAAAGAAAAAAAAAGAGAAAAAAAAGTCATTATTTTGCCTTCTTACCTTAAAAAATATATATATATAAAGCCAATAAATATATATAGCTACTCTTTTGTCATTTTTCACACCCAATAGGCCTTGAGCTGTAAAAAAAGAATCAAGAAAGCTGGAGGGAACACTTTATCAGGGAGTGTAGCGATAGGTATAGGGATAATGATTTTTAACTAAAAAACATTAAATTTAGATTAGATATAATGAAGAAATTCTTTACTTGGTGAGGCACTGGAACAGGTTGCCCAGAGAAGTTGTGGATGCCCCATCCCTGGAAGTGTGTAAGGCCAGGTTGGATGAGGCTTTGGGCAACCTTGTCTAGTGGAAGGGGAGTGACAGGGGAGTTGGAATTAAATGATCTTTAACATCCCTTCCAATCCAAACCACTCTATAATTCAATGATTCTATGATTATTGTCATGCTTGGTGAAAGTCCAGAACTATTACTTTCAGAAAAAGAACCAGGAAGGAAGTAAAATAATAAAAATAATAATTTCCAAGAATAAAATTGCAAGAAGAAAGGAAACAAGCAGTAAGCAAGCAATGAAGCAAGTGAGAAAAGAAGGAAAAATCATTTATTGGAATAATTTCTAAGGAAGGTGTACATTTTGAGAGTTGCTCAGATAATGCTACTCTATGAAGAGCAGAAGATTTCCTAACTTCCTGTTTGTCCCCACATTTGTTGTCACGATTCCTGAAAAACATTTATATGTCAAAGGATAATAGACTTACTTTCTTGGTGGTATGTCTAAGTATTCCACAAAGTGGTCAGGAGTCCTCTTGAAGCGCAGCTCTAATGACAGACTCTCATAGGATTATATGATAGTTCATGTTGGAAGGGACCTCATGAGGCCTTTAGACCAACCTACTGCTCTGAGCAGTCAGCTATGAGGCCAGAAGTTCCTCAGGGCTTTGCCTAGCTGGGTCTTGAAAACGTCCAAGGATTGAGACTGCAGAACATCTTTGGGCAACCTGTTCCTCTGCTCAACTGCCCTTACAATAAAAATATGTTTACTCATGTTGAGTTAGAACTTTTCTTGTTTCACTTTATTCACTTTTTTTTGTTTGTTTTTGTTTTTTGTTGTTTTTTTTTTTCTCATCCTCAGACCACATAACACTCATGAAAAGCTTGGTTCTATCTTGTTGATATATTCCATGTACGTGCCATATTCCCGCCAAACTATTTCTTCTCTAGGCTGAAAAAGCCTAAAGTTCCTGAGCCTCTCCTCACAGAGCAAGTTCTATAGCTACCGCCATCTTCATTGATTCTTCCACCTTCATTGTTGAGTTTGTTGAGTTTGTTGAGTTTGCTTCAGTTTGTCAATTTATTTCTTGTACAGGGGAGACAAAAGTGGACTTAGTGGTCCAATACACAGTGTACAGGATAATCACTTCCTTCCCAAGCCACTCTGTATGTTAAAAAGGTGTTAAATATACTATGATAAAGATACTGTAAATGCATCAGTGGATAATTACTATTTTATAGGCCATCTGTTCCTTCTCCTGTATCTAACCAGTTAAGTTCCCCCTTCACACAGGCCTGTCTCTGCTAAGATGAGAATGGCTAACAGAGAAGACAAACTGACTTCAAAAAGTTTCTGAGTGGGAGTACTATCTCACTCTACCTTTATAAACATTCTTTGAGATGTCAAGAATGTCTTTGTCAGACTGGAGAATCAAACACAGTGCTGTGAGGTTTCATTTCTCTGTTCTTTACCCACTCTGCTTGTCCCAGCAGTATCTATCTCTTCCTGTCACATGCTGTCCTTATATTGTCTCAATTTGTAGTATATGTATTCGCATACTTACAGGAAAATCCAGGATCTACATTACTTCTGATGACTTCTTTTCCCTACCAACACATAACTAATATATTCTTTTATACTGAGTTTCTGTCTTGCTTGTATTCCTCCATCTTACTCAACTGACCTGAACTTTGAAATACATTGAGTCATTTTAGGCAACAGGTTATCATGGTACTTCCAACAGTGCACACATGGTTTGTTTGAAAGAACACCCCACAGCTCAGGAACCAGGGCTTGAGAAATAATTAAATTATTTGTTTATAGCTGTTGAGAAGATGAGAAGAAATGAAAAAAATAAAAATAAAAAAAATCACAGTTGCTGAAGAAGTCACTCTATCTCATTTAAAATCCTTACACAATAAATAGCCTGTATTAGACAAATCACTATTACATCTCACAGCTGTGTAATCTATTTCAGAATCTCAGGTGTCTCTATAAACAAGTGTTGATTAATCTTCAGAAATGGACAGTCTCCTTCTTTTTCTTTTCTATAGATAAGCTCTTCCAGGACAAGAGTCTGGCTTGTCAGTCTGCCTGTTTGTGCAAAGAAGCACACTACACTAATGATCATGTTTTGCCAATCAGGTGAATAAATAAAGTCATTTAGTGTCCAAGGATGCTGATCTGGTAGTTTTCACCAGTGGTACAATTAGCTGAGAAAATATGTGTGCGCGTACAAAAGAAATATTAAAATTTTCCATGAAGCTTAAACACCTCTTTTAAATCCATAGAAGGAAACACTATATTTAGTGTTTAAAGATTTAAAAAAAAATAATAATAAAAAAAAATCTTTAAACTAAACTTTAAGCTATTTAAAGATTAGACTGAGGAAAAAAAGCTTGCATAGACAAGATTCCTGGAAATAATTTTCTCTTAAACAGAAGAACAGTTATCAGTTTTTTTGGGGAGAGGTAGGAGAGTAGTGTTTGTGGTAGTGTTTGTCCATGGTTTTCTTACCAGAAAAGCCTTGTTCTAGTATCAAAATTAAACCAGAACCATTCCTTTTAATATGCAAAATCTGTTCAGGTTTGCAATTCAGCTGCTTCTTTAAGAAGGTATATTATGATTATTTTAAGCCTACATCATTTTTTTTTTTTTTTTTTTTTTTTTCCTGTGGGCCTTTGTGTCATTTTTGCGTTATCTTCCTACACCATACCACAATCCCTTCTATTTTAAGTCTGCCCACTGTACTGGCTTTGTCTTGATCATGCTGATACTCAAGCTAATTCTGATTCATTCAAGTGATACACAGGATAATCCAGAGTCTCAGACAAAGATATCCTAAGAGAATTTTTTAGCACACAGATTTTATCCCACAAAGGTATTTTATTATTTGTGTAATGGATTCTTCTGGACCCAGTTGCTTTTAACGGTTCAAAAAAAAAAAAAAAAAAAAAAAAGTGATTTGGCATGATCATTTTAATGTGAGGCTTTACCAAATCTTTATGTTGATAAACTTCATTATCTACATTGTTGAGATGAATAATGAATAAACTGTCACTTTGTGAATGTACTAACCCATAAAAATTAAAAGTAGAAACTAAAACACAGCTTTCCTCAACTATCAAATGTAGCTCCTTTTTATGGTCTGTTTTCCCTTTTTGCTATCTACATTTTCTACATAACTCAAGTGCATAACTATAATGTAATGAAAGAAAATGTCTACCATTTTTTGAAGGACTTTTCTAAGAACTTCTAGTCTGGTTGGCCTATTAACAATTCGCCTGTCATTAAAGAAAATCATGCTAATAATTACATATCTGAGTAAAACTTCTGTTTATGACTAACAGTGACTTGTCTATAAAGTAATTCTGGTACACTGTTCTGCCAGTTCATTACTAAAAGCACATGCACACAAAACTGGATGAGGAGCGATTTCTTTTTCCTGATTACAGGTAAAATAAGATTTTCAGCATGTACCTTGAGACCGTTTTCTTCTATGTTTTTCTGAAAGTACAATTTAATAAATATTTATTAATATATTTAATGCTTCCTATGACAGAAAGCTAATTGTAGCTAAATAAAGATTTTCCTCCCACTGCCTGCTGAAAGTGGGAAAAAAAAGCTAGCAAAATGGAATTCTACACTTATTGTTGGAAGGTAGATCTTTCACTACAATCAAGAACAGAGGTTTCAAATCACACTTTCTTACAGTGTAAGAATATTTCTTTGGCTTTGTTTTTACCTCCACACTTTTCTTGTATTCTTTTTACTTACCTCATATTTATCTAATTTTTTTGAATCTTAACTGTATGGATTGATACAACATGAACAGGTTACAATAGACTGGTAGACTGTGCATTCATATTTTAAAATGTATGGTATTAAGAGATGTTTAAATATTTCAATTATTTGTTTTATTATATATTTACTTCTTATATAATTTATTTATATAATTTATATAATTTACTTCTTTTCCATGAGAAAAAGAACTCATTTACTATCTTTCCTTTTCTAGTAACTTTATCACTTAATCAAAAATTCACATGGCATTCACTTTAGCTGAATGAGATAGACTTGTGCATATATAACTTTCAGTCATAACTATAGGTTTGAAAATCTGTTGCCTATACTAACTGATAATGCGATTATTTTAAAATAATTTCCTTACAATACATAATATTTTTCTTCCTATCTCTCTTCAGGGTCCTTTTCTTGAATCATTTTAGAAACAGAAGTCAGGAATTTTCTGGACTTTGAAAACATATGTAGAAATACAAACAATTAAAATAAATAAATAAATAAATAAATAAAGCATATATATATATATGGTGGATTAAAAATACTATTATCTACTATCAAGAGAAGCTCTGAACTGGATAAAGGGAAGAAAGAAATATCAAACTAGGTTACATGGTATTTATACAGACTATGATATTGCAGTGGATAGATTAAATATGTTCCTATTTCTATTTACATCAAAGACCAAACATTCTTTGCATTGTAGTTGTGCAGGATCCAGACAAGAGAAACGCAGACAGACAGGGCAGTGATGAACTGTGGAGCCAAATAATAAATTGTATTTACTCCACACTTACGACCACCTTCCCTGTACTCTCCAACTGATTCTTCTCCCTTACAGATCTTTTTGACATAGAAGCCAAGAGAAACTTCAAATACATTCTAATTTTCTTTTCTAAAGAAACATCCTTTTCCCACTAGAATTGTCCTAATCCAAAACTTAAGGTAAAAAAGTTCTGGTCTTTTACAAAACAGGTTTATGGATAATATTTTGTTATTGGTTCTGGATGACAGCTTTGGATGACTATATATCAAAACATGCTGTTCTGGAAGTTGAAGAAGAATTAAGCTACAGTAATTATAATTTAAATGTTTAAAGGATTTTAAATATTTATATATATAAGTATATATATAAATATAAATTTAGAAATATTATTTAAGATTTAAAAAGCCAATACATGAAATAATGTTTTGATCAAGCAGAATAAATATTCTTTATTAGCTGGCTGCATGATAAAGCTGAAAATAATACAATGATCAGAACAAAACGAAGCCTAAGCCAAGAAACCATCTCCCATTACCTCCTGCATTCTCTTATTATTCCTACATGTTTTTCTAAATGCTGCTTCCTCTATGTTTTCTTTTTTTGAATAATATGTTTTCTCCAAAGAACAGTCCCTGCTGTTATGTCAGAGATTGTACAATTAAAGAGTTTAGAGAAAGCAACCAGGACTCATATTAGTACTATCTGATTTATTAATAAATATATGGGATTAAACTTCTTACACACTTTCTACCAATCCCTGCCAGCACTGCCAGCAATAAATGTTTGAATGACAGACTGCTCTATAAAATCTTGCAAGTAATCTTACAATCTATGGCACCAATCATAAATTCAAAGTGTAAAATGGGTTTATTTAATTCCCAGTGAATTAGTGTCTCTGTTAATAGAGTTCTAAATATAATCATATAAATGACAGAAAGAAAAGTCTTAATCAGGCTTTCACTGTGCACTTATTTCTAATGTAGAGCCAGATCCATTAAACTTTGGGAGCAATATTTTGGATTACTCCATGATTGGACTTGTTATCTAAAATTCCATGCAGAAAAAAAGGCAGGTAATGGATTTTATCAGGCTTTGTTAGATCGCCAGTTCCTCAATCTCTTTTTTTAGATTTTTATATACTACAGTCCAGATAACAAGCAAAGGGTCTTTAGGATGTTTAATTTGGACCAGAATTAGCTTCTCAAACTTGTTAGGACAATCATCTAGAAAGTCATATGATATGGTTCTCTACAGGTAGGGAAAACAAGCTTCAACATTCTTGGTTTCTTGAACCTGAACCAGATATGTCGGTGATTATCTTGTTCAGCAGACTGGAATTTTATTTTAAAAATACATTTCAGAAGAATCACAGACCTTGATCAGTATGGCTTTTCTTGTGCTAAGGAAAGCTCTGAAACACTGTTGTCTCTTGAAATACTATATGAGGCTGTACGTTGTCAGCCTGTGTGAGACAGCTGAACTCCTTTGAACTGATTGAAGTGTTAATGTACATTAAATTCTTAAATGCTGTGTTCCAAAACTGTTAAGCATTTAATTTCAGCCCTGAACTACACCATAGTTCAGAGAAGTCTAATATTTTTCTTTACTTCTTTCCTCTTTTCTGTTTTGCAGTATTTTATGTATATAAATACATACTCATGTATATTTATAAATTTAAACCAACACAAGAAATCTACAGAAAATAAATTCTAAATTATTAACTGTGAATTACTTTATTAAACATGTCTGGGGAGGATTAGGATTACATACATGTCTGAGAGAGTAGGAAAATAAGTTTGTAAATAGTTATTTGAATTAGTTTGTTTATTATTATTATTATTTTAATAAATAATATTTATTTTAAAATATTTAAATATTACTATTTATATATTATTTTTACTATTTTAATAAATATTTTTATTACTTTTAAGTTACTATTAATCTGTTTTTTATTACTATTTGAATTAGTGAGTTATGTCTGCGAGGTAAATATAGTATTGAACATTAAGTGAGGTAGCTGATTTAACTGTTAGGGAATGAATACAACTAGTAGGAGAACAAGTAAACTGACAGACTTCAGAATGAAATCTGGAAGTGGAAAATTTCTAGCTAAATTTGCTCAAAATTTTATGTTCATATGGTTTGGCTCAGCTTAAATAACTTTATTGTTATTTTCTATGTGAATATTTCAATGTGAATTTATATGTGAATATTATTGATGTAATAAAAAGTATTAACTAGAAAAAATACTACGTTTACAATAAATAAATTCTAAATTACTATGTACTTGGGGATATTACTATTAAATTACTATGTATTTGGGGATAAGGGACAACATTTTAAGCCTTTACTCCTCCAGAATCATATCACACACATTTTTACACAATAAAAATTATGAACATGCTACCTGATTGTAGTGAACAAAGGAGGGCTACAAAGATGGTGAAGGGTCTAGAGGGGAAGATGTATGAGGAATAGCTAAAGTAACTTGGTTTGTTCATCCCAGAGAAGACTGAAGGGTGACATCATAGAGGCCTACAGCTTCCTCACAAGGGAAGGAGAGGTGCAGTCACTCTGATGACAGAAACAGGACCCAAGGAATGGCATGGAGGTGCAACAGGGAAGGTTCAGACTAAGTGTTAGGAAAATGTTCTTCACTGAGAGGGAGGCTGGGCACTGGAGCAGCCTCCCTACGGAAGTGTTCGTAGCACCGAGGCTGCTGGAGTTCAAGAAGTGCTTGGATAACACTCTCAGACACATGGTCTGGTTTTGGGGCGGTCCTGTGTGGACCCTGGAGTTGGAATTGATGATCCTTATGGGTCCCTTCCAACTCAGGATATTCTAGGACTCAATTCATTCTTAAGTGCTAAATATATATTAGTGCTAAATATAAGTGCTAAATCAGGTCCATGCTGAACTTTAGAGACTAAACATAAAGAATCATGAGTTCATGAGCAATGTATATATGAAGATATACATTACTGTCCATGAATACTTTCTGAAGAATGAACAGTCAAAAATTGCTATTTATTTGACCAGTTAATTTACAGAACACCAGGAAAGATAATTACACATCTATTTCCCTAAGACCTATAGAACTGAAATAGACTATGGTTTTCTTTTCCAGTTACTCTTATTTTACAACTAGAGAAATTCCAACTGCCTATGTGCAAATATGTGTATATACTTACATGTCTGGGTATTCAGATCATCATTACAATCTGTTCCAGTTTTGTTCAAAACTGTCCTAATGTAGCTCTTAAAATTATATTTATTTTCCATTGTAAAACAGTAATGTGAAATAGCACCTTTAAAATTACTGTTCCACAGATGGGATCATTATGTTAAAAAGGTTCCCATAGTCCATTTCTGTTGCTGTCTAAGAGGCTGTCACAGATATCTTTGCCTTTCAGTTTCTTATCCAATGATTCTTCTCTCAAAAAAATCTCATCACAATAATTTCATTATAATTCCCCAACTGAAGAAAATGTGTTCAATAAGCATACTGAAAATTTTATTGAGTCTTGAAGGCCCAGTTTTCGGATGGCCAAGTCTGCCACATGCGTTGGGTTTCAAGACTTGAATCTTTGAGTTGATATATTCTTATTGCATTTGGATCTAGTTCTATGTCATGTGAAGAATGTATTTTTTTCTGCTGATCTGGAACTGCAAATCAAATATTTCTCAACTTTTCTGATCCCTTTCAGGTAATCACAGACAGCTATCCAAGAAATAATTATTTGATTAATCATAAAACTTTACTTGGTTTCAAAATCAAGGGGATTTTTGTCTGATTAAGCATATTTGAGGTAAGTTCTTGTTTTATCAATACAGTCTTACAGTGTCTAGATTCCATTTTACATTTTTAAATTTAAGATCTGAAGTACACTACTACCAGTAAAATCAAAATTAGACTGATTTTTTATTTTAAATAAGAAAATATCAAATGCTCTCTATAAAATACATTTTTTTTTTTGCACTTTATAATACTGTGACAATAAAGGAATCATCTTTACAGGCTTTATATTTCTTACGAATGTGAGAGAAAAATATATATATATAGCTTTCCAGCCAATACCCAGTATGCCAGACATGCATTAGATATACACAAGAAGACTATTAGTCTTCACCAGTCATGCTATCAGACAAAACTACATAAAAATTAAGAAGCAATCCTGACAAAGTAATTATATTTTTGCAGGTGAAAATTTGTGTCTCAGTGTGTCCTAACCAACACTTCACTTTAATGAAGACTTAATTTAAAACACATTTCTCGATGAAATAATCTTTAATTATTCTGAATTCTCTTATTAATCAAAATATCCACTGTCAGCTGTTGTCACACATTTTCCTATTAAGTCTGCTCCAGCTTTAGTTGTGCAGTACTCTCCAGATTCCCAGTTTCTGTTGCGGCCTGTTTCTGCAACTCACCTTCAACAGGTGACAATTGTATAAAGTGATAACTGTGTCCTGAATACTGGGGAGCTTTTCAAAGCTACACTTTCCTGTGTACAATAACACTACGGAGCTTCATTATGCTGTGTAACGTATAAAAAAAGCCACACACAGTAGCAATTAAATGCATGGAAGTTCATGAAATGGAAGATCCTCTGAGAATTCCAAACCATTTTTGATTTTGTGAGTTTTCCCATTCTCCAGTGTCTCTTTCAACCCAATCTCTGAGTCCAGTTTTAAATAGCCTACCTATTTCTCCAGCATTAGTCAAATACTACTTTTTACATTTAGCTTGAAAATGAGACTATGGGACATATTATAATTAAAATATCAAGATTTTGTTGTATGTAAGAGAAAAAAAAAAGGTAATTTTTGCTTTATATTTTCCATAGAGACAGTAGTATTTTCACAGAGAAGTGCAAAGACTGCAAAGTTTCAATTTTTTATTTATTTATTTATTTATTTATTTATTTATGAGTATGCCATAAAATTCATGGTCTGTGAGGAACCATTCATTCATTGACATGAAATTTTGTTGAAACTGGTGGGGTAGTACAAGCCTTATAAACAATAATTATGTTTATTCCAATGGTTTGTTCTAATAACAAACCATAATGACAGGAAGACATTACTCCGCCAAAAAGACTGTACTCACACATAGTCTCTCTCTCTACTTTCCCATAGATCTTCACTGGTGGAAAATGATTGCTGTAATTCCACACTCATAGGTACCCCTTACTCCTGAACAGATGTAGAAAGAAGTAACACTGGAAGATTAATATGGTCAAAGCTTCTGTTTGTGTTCTACAGTACCTCTTCATTCACAAACAAGTTTCTAGGATTCAGATCAAGATCTTTCCTGAGTTAGTTCACCATATTGAGATGAGGTTCACCATATTCATATAACAGCCCTATTGAGATAAGAAAACTGCATGGTTGAATATAGTTCCTCATAACTATCCTGTCCGACTGAATAGAAACACGCAAGATTAAATTACATAAAATTAATGTCCCTGTAAACTAGACTAGGGTAGGATCTCAAATACAAAGCTCATTCTGCACTTGGTAAATTTTGATATTGATAAAAGGCTAAATTAATTCTTACCCTGCTCTTATATCCTCTGAAAAAGTGTTTCTAGATCAGACTGATGCCTCTGAATGATTATGTCTTGCCAAAATTTAAGAGCAGAGATGATTGTTTATTTTGAGTAGTTTAGGCAAATCTAGTTTAGGCAATGCTATGGTGGATTGAGGTTTTCACAAACAATACATAATTATATTCCTGGATTTTATAAAATATCCATCATATTTCAGAAGCCAGATCAAACTGAAAAAACTGAAAAATTGTGCAGACGGGTTGAAAAATAGAAATGGAGAATAGGTTTATTTCACTGTTCACTGTGTGCTAGCATAAACACATTAATTATTGCAATATTAGACCACTTTCAGTGGCTTCACTAGCTTTGAAGACCTGCCTGCCTATGTAACTATTGCCTAATTGTTTTTTTTTCCATTTGTTCTTTTTCATTAGGTAGAAAAAATCTAGTAGACAATGAAGGATTGCCACACTTCTAGTCAGTAAATTATTTTTATACATTATGATTTTGGACACATTTGTTCCAAATTCTGTGTCAAAAATATATAAATTTTATCTTGGGCCACCTAAAAATAATTAAAAAAAAACTTTATCAAAGTCACATTTAGTAAGCAAATCAAGACTTACTCTCTCAAAAGTGTGTCTGTTTCCTTCATAGAATATTTTGCTCTTCCTATTTTATCCTTATAGTCTTGTATTTAACACCCAAATATTTTAGTAAAACACAGCTATTTGGATGACTGAGCTTCATATCCTTTCTAAAAAATCATGTTTAAAAAAAATCAACTTTTGAGAATTAGGTATTGCATTAAATCTTAAAAGTCAAGTAAGTTATATATTTTGAAAAATAAATAACTGAACTGTACAGATAAGCTAATATTCCTTATATTATCATAGTCTCTTTATTCATTAGTTCGAGGAACACTACAGAGTTCTGTCACTTATATTTCTTTATTTGAGAGATGTAGACATCAGTTAGCCCAACGGGAAAACTATTTCATGTATTTCAAGCCCTCTGGTCTCATAAGAGATCATATAACTCAAAGAGTCTTATTGCTTAGGTTAAAATCTGCATAATAGACTGAAACTGAGGAGTTCCCTCTTCTTCATAACCTTCTTTAGTCTCCAAGAGCATGCTCACATTGTACTCTTTTATCACCTTTCATCTTGTCCACACAATTCAATAATGTTCAGTTGATTAGCTTGTACTTACCCTTTGAATTCAACTAGTGGACACATTTATGGCCTTAATTTGTTCCCTGAAACTTTTTATTTCTCCTGACATTTGAAGAGAGAATTGGAGACATGCTGCCTAGAGAAACAACCAAATTTTGTAGGTCAGTGTATGGCTTGATGCTGAACTTCAACCTTCTAATGACTCCAGTGTACAAATTGTTGGTCTTAGTTCATTGCTTTTATTTAAATGTCATATTTTACCAGTGTTCTTGTATATTTGTTCTCTTCTGAAACCAGGACAGAAATATATAAAAAATAAACAAATGTTTCTGCTTTAACCTCTTCATTTAACATTTCTCCATATGGCAGATGAGCAACAAAATCTGGTGCAAAGATGCTGAATTATTGAAATACTTCATTCCAGAAATTGAATTTGTAACATGTGTGCTTCAAAGTCAAGAAAATGTGAGGAAAGCAGGTTAAAACTATACAGTGTCTACAACATAATTCCAGCTTTCAGCACTTATTCTGGAGCAAAGTTCATAAACAGCTAGTTAGTCAGTGATCAGTAAAATATTACAAACAACCTTAAACTAAACTTTAAAATAAATAAATAAAAAAATAAATAAATGAAGCTTTTGGTTTTGTACAAAGTCAATTGCAAAGTAGTTACTGCATTCTTTTTAAAGAAATCTAACTGGAGAAAAAAAATATCCAGAGTGGACTGGATTAATACAGCTTCTGAATATTTTTAGAAAACACTGGAAGAACACTCTTCTACACTGGAATAATCTTAAAAGAACAGACAAGTCCTAGGCTGCCATTTTTTTTTTTTTTTTTTTTAATAATGTTTTTAAAATGATTTTAATGATGTTCATGAAAACTTTACCTTCACAGAACAAAATATAAATTTCAAAGTGTTAAAAAGTCACAGAGCATATGGAAACTGCTATCATAAGGATAATTTCCAGCTCTTGTTTTCTTGATAACACACACCAAAATCAACATTAACAGCTTTAAAATGATGTACTCAAGGTGCCTACATTAGGTTCTTGCTCTGATTCACCCTCTTGAGCAATCTTTTTTCTAATCATTTATGCAGCCTTCATAAACCAGCCCAGTCTAGGGCTCCCAGCTGGATATCTTAAGTATTCAGCACTTATCATTGCAGCCCCAAAGGCAGGCTTGAGTCAGAAAATGAGTCAGCACTTGTAGCTTCGTTACCACTCAGAACAGTTTGACATCATCAAACCTAGTTTCACACAAAGAAAAATATTTGTAAGTATTCATCTCACATATGAATTATGGTGGCTAATTTGTGTTTTTAAATGAAATGAAAGGTTCAGCACAGGAAGAAGATTCATGTGAAGAAATTCTCTTTTATAAACTGCATCCAAAGCCAGCTTTGTGTGAGAAGGCAAGCTTATTATGTGGCAGCCAGTCCTGAAAAAAAAGTAGACAACTCTGCTTGTCAGTCTGCATAGGAGTCAAAAAGCCGTGTGACTTTGTTGTGGAAACAGCGGACCAAGTTACAAGAAACTGTTTTCCGTATGTCCAACCTCCTGCTACCCCCTAGTGTCCTAGATGACCTCTGATAGTGTAGTGGGTTTACGTGGCAAGGTTTTGGTAGCAGGGGGCCATAGGGGTGGCTTCTGTGAGAAGGATCTAGAAGCTGCCCCGTTTGGTAAGGGCCCCACTGCTGACCAGAGCTGAGCCAATAAGTGATGTTATTTTGTGCCTCTGTGAGAGCATATTTAAGACAGGGAAAAACACACACACACACAAAAACAAAACAAAACAAAACAAAACAAAACCACCACCAACAAAAAATCCTTATCTCCCACAGCCAAAGGTAATGCACATTCTAGGCATACTTTATTATTCATAATGCTGGACATACAGCATTGGGCAAGTGTTGTAAAGCACAGTACCTGACCTATTGCCACAAAAAACAAATAATCAAGCAAAAAAATAATAAAAATTCACATAACAGATTACAGTTAATTAATATTTTTTATGTACTCATATTTGGCTTTAAAGTTTCATCTATTATAAAACTCTACCAAGTATTTGAAGTGACAAAGAAAGTAACCATTCCCAAACTGAAAATAAATCCCAAAGCAACTGAGGAACACATGAGAAGAAATTCCCTATGTATCTTAGATAAATCTCCTGATTTATCAGGTCTCCTCATAGACAGCTGTGTTTCTGGTGTTCATGAGATACTGTCTTAGCCCATCCCACGTAGCACACAGTTGTTAAAAAAAGATATATGATGAGAAATTATCTTCAGTGAGTTCTGTAATTGTGATGCAAACACATTGTTGTGGCACAAATACATGTTATTTTGCTGTGGTTCGTTATGGTGGGCAGCCAAGTACAGCTGAAGGGGCAACAAAACATTACAACTTGAACTTTCATGGGGTGCAAAAAAAGTTATACCTCATGCCCAAGATTCAAGCTGAAATGACAGATAGAGATAATCCTTTATGAAGGGATGGATTGAACTTCAACAGCACTGCTTTATATCTTATATAAGGTTTCCCATTTCAATATTGTTGCTCTCCAACTCCATATATACTATTGACACCAAAGAGAAATACAACCTCATTTCTTTCTAAGATATATATTATAAATTATATTATTGATAATATATTATATATTATTATTGGAGCAAGTTGTTGATGAGTTCTCAGTTATGCTATGAGTGGGTTAGATACTGTACTGCACACTTTTTTTTTTTTTGCTAAAGGTATTCACCGCATTATTTAAAAAGTTATTTTTATTTTGGCTTTTTTTTTTTTTTTGAGTGTTTAAGTTCCAGTTTGGAGAGACTGAACATTTTGAAAAAAAAAGAGAAAAAAAAAAAAAAAAGGAAAAAAAAAAAGAGCACATGGAGCATATGGGAACATACTTTGTGTGACAGCTTTCCTCATGCACCTCTACCTCAAACCAATATTTAATGTGTCTAAGTGATGGTTGAATGTATTTCACTATGTTTTTTTCCAGTGAGAAAAGATGAAAGTAACATTATCTGAAAATTAACATTTTTCTGATGCCTGAAAAGCAAAGAGGAAACCTTACACTGCCATTCAGTGTAAAAGCTTGATCTTGTGAAGTGTTCTTAGACATTACTTTCCCCTCCTGTTACACCCAGCCCATAATAGCTGACCCATGACATCATCAGTAGTTGAAACTGATGAAACAGCTAAGATAACATTCCCTAACCCAGTGTAAACACTGATAGATGCTCCAAAGGATGTTTTATATTTGCTAGCCTGAGATCTGTTTTAGTACACTGACAAGGGTGACCTTTAAAATAATATATTTGTTATTAAAAAAAAGGGGGGGGGGGAAAGGAAACTTTTTATAACCTGAATTTATTGCCTACAAAATCATTTCCCAGCAAGAAGTCTGATTATAATCAAAATAACCCACCAAAATGAAACAGTTTACCTGTGATCAATTTAATGTGGTAGTAAAATGCTAATTATGGGCAAAAACACGTTCAAGGTTTGTGGTATTGTCTATAAAATCTGCATGGAAACTAAGATTCAGTGATGTGTAGCACATATGGGAAAGCAGATGGCTGAAGGATTATTTTTAAAATCACGACTTTTGCTGATAAAATATAGAATTGGTAGGGTATGATCAGAAAGCTAAGAAGAAGTTATTTATGGGACAGTAAACACATATGCAATATTTGAATTCTTACTAAATAGAAAATAAAGAAGACCTTTGTGAATTAAGGTAATAAAGAGAGAGTTGATGTTTTTAACAACTACACCTTCTGATATGATGACAAGTTCAATCTGGGGAGATTTTTTGTGTGTGCAGGATGTTCCTTGGCTGGTTTTTAAAAGTAAAATGTTTCCAGATCAGGACATACAAAAGCTTGAGCTAACACAATTTTGCTCTTTCAATAACTTCTAGTCTAAACCAAAAACTAAAAGATGTACAGAGTCAGGCAACATTTTGTCTAAAATAGGACTTTATGAATAATTTTGAAGAAAATTTAACATTAAATATTATCCTAAAGTTAAAGCTGTTTAGGACTTTTTTTTCAGCTAGCTTTCCCTGGTATTTTGACCTTTCTTTCAGATGTCTTTTTTGGAGCACAGTCACAATTTCTGTAAGAAAGTTTCACCTAAGATACAACTACTGTATTTGAATCTCAGGCAAGATATCATACAAGAATATGGTTATATACCCTAGATGCTTATTACAATAGGATCTCTTCTAAGTTGCGCAATTGAATACCACATTAGAAAGCAGAAAAAATTGTAGTCTCATATTAGAAAGCAGAAACAGACAAACATGCAACTTTAAAGAGAATAAATGTTTGTAGAGGAAAAGGGATTTGTATTTAGGGAAAATACATAAATGCATATAAAAAATAGAAAAAATCTGAGCTGGAGGATATCCTGAAACAGTGTTTCAGGAGCAGAGTAATAGTTTAAGGAAACTTAGTTTTCTTTCCTCTCTTCATCATGAATATTAACTTTTCCTATGTTTTCTATACCTTTTCAATGTCCTTCGCAGAAAGAAGAGCCAAGGCATCTTCTCTCATGACTCCATTGTTTAATTGCATTTCCGAAATACTTTTCCTTTTAGGTAATTTGAAATTCTGTTTAAATATTTTTCCCACTGTTTTCTCTCTAGACTTTCCAAACATAGATTATCTTGTCAGAAATTGGGTAAACTTCTTGTAACATTGGTTTCATGACAATAGAAGATAAAAATTGAAACACAGAGCCAACAGTGTTGTAAACTAAACGGCATTGTATTACCTATATCAAATTCTACAGGTTTTTCTGTTTTGTGTTTGAGAAACGGTCTCTCAGAATCTACCTGATCATATTGCTGAATAGTGGAAATGGTTGAGTACAACTTCAATTTCTTGTAGCAGTTCCAAGCTTTTTAACCTACATCATATCCCTGTCTCTCTATAACACATCATTTTCTTCTTTATATGTTGGTGTCACCTGTTGAAAAGATAGATGTCATTTACTCTGTAGGGACATATAAGTTATTTTGACTTACTTGGCTTGTTGAATTTTCTTTCTTTTACCTCTCCATTTTTGTTTAAAGTTTTCTTCAGTACTTAGCATATATATACAAGTACTGTGTCAGTACTCGTACAATAATTCAGTACTATGTACTGAATTATTTTGATGGGGGCTGAAGGCCCAAATTTAAGAATCTTCCATGCTGCTCATGCAGCAGAGTTAATAGGAACTGACTTCTAATTTTGGCATCTCCGTATGTTTAAAGAAACAAGGACAGAGCAACTGTGATACCTACACAGTCCAGCCTTCACACTCCACACAAGCAGCCTCATCAAAAATGATGTTGTGTCAGAAGAAGGGGAGGATCATAGAGGAAGAAGGATGCTGGTGTCAACCCAGACAGCTGGGTGGAGATGGGGATCCACACCCTGTTTCTGAGAACACATTTCTCCGTCTTCTTCCAGGCCATGTAAGGTAACAGCAGCTTTTTAGGTCCTCATGCTAGGCTTTGAGCAGCTGCAGGAGGAGGCACTCAACCACTTTGTTGATGGTTGCTGCCCAGATATGTGCTTCTGTCCCAGAGGGGAAGATGAATGGAAGTATCTCATAAAACAGCTCCACAGACACCACTTAAAGCATATTTTCCTAAATAGCTGGATATTTGTGATAGGCTATTAAATAACAAAAACAAATTATATCTAAAGCTCATATAAAGGAAGAGAAGTTGCAGACGCAATATGATGTACAGTTGTGGCATGGACTCTTAAAGTACAAAACCCTTATCTCTCCCATGCCCTTTTGAGAATCTTCCTTTCTCCTTCTAATTATTCTGTATCATATAAGCTACGGTGCATAACTGCACTGCTGAACAAATTTAAGATAAGTGGTGATTATTCATGGTATGAGCAGAGTAGCAAGTGAATTTTCTAAAGGAAGTGTGTTTGTGGCATGTCTATGTGTGAGTTAAAGAGAAATAGAGAACTGACTTTGTTTAGTCAGATCAAAATTTTCTTTTCTTTAGCAAACAATATCTTGGCATCAACAAAGAACATTCTTTTTTTTTTTAAAGGATTATATTCTGACAGATTCCAATATTGTTCATTACTTGGCGATAATGGATAGATTTTACCACAACGTCTAAACTCAGTGAGGACTCTTCTATTTTATGAAGCGTGTGAATGAAATGAATCGTATTTGTACAGAGGATTCCAGATGCATTATTAAATTAATAATTGTTACTAAGTAAGGTTAAGCACTTCTACTTGTTTAAAAAGAAAAAAAAAAAAAAAAGTAACCTCAAACAATCAAGTAAATGAAAAAATCTGTACTAAGTTATTGAGTACTGGCAAAAATTTAGTGACAGAGATTTATCTTCAGTGTATGTTTCAAACATTTTGTTTTCATTCTTCATGTTGCTTCCACTTGCCAACCACAGTTGCTAAATGCTTTGATAATTAATAAGTCCCAAAGGTGAGTAATTTGTCCTCAAATGTGATATAATGTTAAACTCCTGGGTTTTGTCCTTTTCATAGTACAAGCATAACTCTGTGAGAGACAATCAGTTCTCTCAGTGCCTGTGCTCACACAAGAGGGACCTGGAGAGATGTCAGTCACACATTCACGTCAGCTTAGTTTCTTTTAAAATGCAACATGCCTTTGCACCCAACTTTGTATATTGTACAGTGCACTTGTACACACCACAAATGTGTAGCTATTGATGGAAGAAGTAGCAAAAGAAACCAAGCTGTAAATAGGACATCAGTGAACCACGGCCCATCTTGGATAGTAGCAGTGAAACAAACATTGTTCATAATTTACTGTGACACCATGTGTATCTCTACGGTGTTTGTATGTCGTCAGCTAACATTCTGAATTTGTGTGTGATATAGTAACATGCTAGATACCTGTTGTTTCCCAGATTGCCCAATACATACTCTGTTTCTTTTCACACATAACATAGAAGTGAAAAGTTTGTCATTTTCCTTGTTTAGTTCCCAAGTTTCCTGGTCTCCATCACCTTCTGCTTATTAAATGTAAGTTAGGCTCTTACCTCGTCTCCTAGAACTGTTGATTGATGTCATGGAGTGGTATAGGGAAGACTGACGTAGTCTATCAAATAGGGGAATAAGAAAGAACTTCAGGCTGGTCTCAGCTATGCAAGAAGACAAAGAGAAAAATATGTTGAATTCCAAAGCATTCATATCTATCATTCCTGGGGCCAGGTTTGCAAAGAACAAGGAATTCAGTAAGTTTCAAACCAATTGCCTACCAGTGTGACTGCCCAGTGTGCTTACTTTTCCCCCACACATTTCAAACATGTACTGGTCTTTATTTATTTTTAAATTGTTCATCTAAAATATTTTCCTTATGAATTACAGTAATGTATGGCAGCTCAGAGCAAGATCCTGGGTTAGCACTTTTTTAAGAAAAATTAATTATGAGTAATAATAGTAGGGAGAAGATGACTGAAATAGTAAAGTGTAACCTAGGGGAACACTAGTTTGGCTTTATTTTGATTCCACAGTTGGAATTTAAGAAGTGAATGGGTATCATTTTATGAATTCAGCTAAAAATCAGTTAATTTCACTTTGAAGGTGCATGTGAGAAAAAAATAGAAAGTTCTTACTTGAAGGAAACTCCCCTGCACTTGAGATTCAGGAGGAGAAAAGAGTTTATTCACCAAGAAAGTATGGCATTAAAGAATTGACTTATGTACGCTTATCCTCAGGAACATAGTCAGCGACTTCATAAGGAACCAGACAATTAAGGGAATTCAACAAAATCTCAATAGGGGCCTTTTGCAGAGGCAAAGATTGGATTTCTAAAAAGGAGAGGAGAGGAGAGGAGAGGAGAGGAGAGGAGAGGAGAGGAGAGAAAGGGTTAAGAAAAAAGTATAGCAAAATTACCTTACTCAAAGATATATAAAAATATCATGCAACAGCTGAAAATAATAAATAATATTATAAAAATATTATTTGCCTCGGTACTAAATAGGCACTAGACAAACTCATTCCAAGGGACATCACTGTTTCATTTCCTCCAAATCTGACTGTAAAAACAATAATGGCCTTTGACTAGATTGCTGTATTATGACTGGGAATGTCAGAGGTGAGGGTTTGCCATGATCACTTCTGGACTTTTCAGGTTATTGTTAATGTGTGTTTTATGTTGAATTTCAAGGACTGCTGATTAACGGTCCTTTCCTCCTCAGAGATAACTCTAAATTGGAGCTGTTGCATGTGACCTGATCTTGCTAATGCCATCTAACAGGAATGGAGCCCTGCCTTTGAGATTAGATCAAAAGAGATACCAATGAGATAGAAAAATCAAAATGACTCATATGGAGAAGGGAATTTGGCAGGTAATCTGAAATATCCCTTTACTGTAAGACTCAGAATAATCTTTTATGGTATTGAGCAGTCTACATGATACCAAATAGTATCGGGTATTATTATTGACAGGAAGGTGATCAGGAGTGATCAGAATGGTTTAACAAAAGGAAATCATGCTAAAACAACCTAACTGCCTTTTACAATTAGATGACTACGCTGGTGGATGAGGAAAGAGCAGTGGAAGTTGGTCACTTCAATATTAGGAAGGTTTTTCCCACAACATCATTCTAGGCAAGCTGACAAAGCATGTATTAGATAAATGGACATTGAGATTAAATGAAAACTGAAAAAAATAGCCAGTCCCAGAGGATTACGATCAATCACACAAACTCCAGTTGGAGACATTATTAGTGATTTACTCAAGGTAAGCATTGGGGCCAATCTTATCTAACATTTTCACTATTGACCAGGACAATACAGTAGAGTGAACCCTCAGCAAGTTTGCAGATGATATAAAACTGGGAGGAATGGTTGATACACCAGAGGGTTTTGTTGCCATTCAGGTGGACCTGGACAAGCTGGAGAATTAGCAGAGAGGAACATCTTAAAGTTCAATAAAGGGAAATGCAAAGTCCTGCACCTGGGGAGAAACAACCCTGTGCATCCTGGGGTCAGGGTGTTATTATTATTATTTCTATTATTTTCTATAATTTCTCTTATTTTATTATACATAATCTATTATTTCTGTTATTGTTAAATTATTTTCATTCCTGGAGTAGAAATATGGCTAAATCTAAACTGAATTACACTAGCAAAGTATTTGTAGGTGAAGAGTTTACATAGATGCACACATACACACAAATACATCATAAATATCAGTGCAAAGATCTGTGTGGTTTGAATAAGGACAATTAGGAGAACAAGGGAGTATGAGACACTACCAGAAGTTGAAGAACTTAAGATACAGATGACAAGGAAAATGTATGACAGTGGGCAGCTCTTAAATTACCTGTCTGTTTTTTTTATCATTTCTACCACTGAGACAATACAGAGAGATAAGAGAAAGATATTTTGAGTGAGCATAAACTTCAATTTCTGTGCTGTAAGATGAAGGTTTTCTGGGATGTGATTCTGTGTTTTTGTGCAATAACTAAGAACAGATAAGTGGGCCAACATATTCCTGTCACCATTCCCCTCAACACTTAAATACAGATTATTCCATTTTTATATAATTATGAATGATTACACTTTTTAAAAGTCCCTTAGATTTAATAAGCTTCAAATTTAAACTGAGTATAATAAAATAGTAATATAGTTATGTATAGTAAGTTTTAAAATATGCCTATTGCTTTCAAACAAAAAAATATTAATCCTCTGTTTCTGTACTTTGCATTTTAAAAGAATTGCATGTCTTAAATATATAAGTATTTTATAGTTGGAATTATTTTATGAGTGATAACATCTACATTTAAAGAGACTGTTTCAGCAAGTAACTTCCTTTTACTACTAATTTTAAACATGGGAGAAGCCTTGTGACATTAACTTTTCAGGAAATATTTAAGATATTTCTCACTTAAAACATCAGCTAGGTATATGATATCATGATATGATATATCAGTTTTGCAAATACAGGTTTTCACCACAATTTCTAAAAAACAAAAAGCAAAATCAAATATATTCTTCTGGGTACTAACAGTTTGTCAGAGTTTAGAGAAATAATTTCTTCATCCCTCACATTTGGAAAACACCACAAAATAAGCCAGAAGTAATTTATTTAAATAGTAGTGTTCAGTTAAAATTTTTCTGAAAACTAGGGAGGAGGAGGTGTAAAAAACTGTAAGTTCTGATGTTTACATGCATGAAGTATTTCAATATCAAGCTTTACAATATCAAGCTTTTCATTACATCATTAATAAAACAACATTTATTACAATAGTTTTAAAACTGCTATAGAATAAAGTGCATATGAACAATCATACAGGTGCAATTATCACAGAAAAAAAATCTTATTATACAAAATGATTTAATGTAAAATTTGTTTAACATTTCTAATGGTAGTATCACATGTACTTTTGAATGAGGTACAGGCCACTTGAGTATTTTAAGTCCCAATAGCAATAGCGTCTGGAAGGGAATTTAGCAAATGATGGAAAGTAGGATTGGATGGATTCAACTATTTATTATTATTGTTGTTGTTGTTGTTGTTACAGTCCTCCCATAATTATAACTAGCCTTTGAGTGGCTGTAAGTTTTCCAAGAATATCTGCACTTCCTTTGACATTCCCCAATGAGTTTACTAAAGTAAATCTAACAAATGTAAAAGGCCAAGTTCAATAGCTTTGATATACTACACAAAGAGAGCAGAAGTGCTTAAGGCCACCCTCATTACATATCCAATAGTAGTATGGAGTTTGTTAAGAACTAAGAAGTCATCTTCGAATGAGATTAATACAAGATCAATTGCAAAGAGTTATCCAAACTTCTTTTTTAACGTGAACCTCCACAACAGTGGCTGTTCTGAAACAGCCTTGAATCTTAAAACACCTTCCTTGTTTTTAAGTTTGAAAGGCAGGTTGTCACTGCCAGCTGGTTACAGATCTTCTTCTAAATTCCATTTCTACGTTTATTTATGTTATATAATTTTATTTGATCAGTTATCAATATCGTCTTTTAGGTTTAATAGCTCTTTTCCTTCCTTCATATCTACCCTGAATGCATACAATTCCTTTTTCAAATTTTGGTAGGTTAGACTAAGTTCCAAATCTCTCATCCTAATATAAATATTGCATTCACCTAATCATCATAATAGCTATTTTCTACAACTGCTCCTTTACTATATTCATATTTCTGAAAAATAGTTCACCAGAACTGTATGCAATATTCTGAATCAGGCCATCATCAAAACTTTATAAAAAGAAATTAGTATTAAATTATGGCTGCTTAAATAAATAAATAAATGAAATTGCTATTTCCAGAACTTCACAGACCCTTTTTAGTGCTTAAGTACACTGGCCATTCAGTCACTTGGCAGGTCCCCAGTTTAAAAAGAGTTATTTCATTTATTCTTAGATTTATGTTGTATGTTATCTCAATGAAATTCCTTTTCTTCTGTTAACAATGTCAAACGGATTACAATTCAACTTTTCTTCATATCGATACTACATTGCTTTGTTGTCATCTGCAAATTCCATGAATGTACACCTACTCCTTTTCTGTGCTGTGCTGTACTGAATCTCAAAATAGATTCACAGATTTTTGAAGGATTTGTCTCCATGTTACTAACTGAATTCCATATTACTGGTCATTGTTTTCCTATAGCCAGGCTCTTATTCACTTTGTAATTTTTTTTATTAATCTCATTATTTCCACATCAATAGTAATCTTGATAAGACAATGTCCACAACTTTTCTTAAGTATAAGTAGATGAGGCCTGTTGCATTGTCATTTTAAAAATAAATATATATATTCCAATGTTCTTCACTAAAACCAGAGAAATAATTATTATTTTCCATAGCTTCCATAATCTTAACTATTATTTCTGCAAAATTTTGTTTCAAGAATTTTCATATTATTGAAACTGACAATGATACAACTTAAGCTGAGTTTGGTTACCTTAATGAGCAGAAATACTGAATTAGCTATTTGCCCAATCACAAGGTAATACTGTGTATGGATTCAGGGTTTACAAATTCAATAAAAATCATGAAGTTCTCCTAAACCCTCAGTATTCTAAGCATTATCCCCAAACCAGCAAAATTAATTCTGGGTTTATTATATAGGTGAAAAAGATTTGCATATATTTGTGAACATCATTTTTCTCAACATAAATAAAAAGTCCATGGGAATTATTATGAAGATTCTTTCCAATGTATGCATAGATGGATTTTCATTTTTTAATTCAGCTATTTTCACTAGCAACAACTCCTCACTTACCATAGGCCTCCCGCAGGTTCTATGTTTTTCTCATGAACCATCTTAAGATCTTTTTTATCACTAGGTCTTTTTTTCATGTCTTAAATATTCTATTCTTCTTGGGTTCTGGAAATAAGAACAAAGGAAAATTCAGTATTTAGTTTGTTGTCTGCTTTTTCTACCCCCATTTTTTTCTCAGAAATATCACCCCTTCACACCTATTAATTTTTGAATACAAAGGGTCTATCTGCATGTTTGTTATTACAGGTACCCATAAATCACTAGAAATCATTAGTTCTTTCTATGGCCAATTTAATCTCTCATTTTTTTATTTTATTTAATTTTATTTTTTCTCTCTATCACATTTCCCAAATCCCAACTGAAATCCTTTATTGGCTTCAGTTGTATTTTCTTGCACTCTATCTTCATATCTAGGTTCTAAAATATATTTTATTTTATGTGTAAGTAATTTGCCACAGATCAACCTATTCTATAAGAATACATATTACATATTTATTCTACCCCACCATCTTCATACACTGCATCAAATTTATTCTCACTTTTATTTATCCTTACTAGAAAGGGAAGATTGGTCTGGAACCATCTTTATAATGTCATTTAAACTGCTTTTAAAACCCAACAGGTACAGAACAGTTTAAATACTAACAACTCTTCTCTTTCTCTGCACAGAGACAAGGACGCGATATGTTGATTCTGCCTTTACCCAGAAAAGTTTTTCCTCTATGATTGCTCTATACACTAGTTCAATCTGCCAAAGAAAATTGGTGTTGTTTTATATAAAAAATTTGAGAAGTCTTAGCAGGAAGGATGGTGTTTCAGGCTCAAGTAGATGATTTCCAATAACATGCTGAATAAACACAAAGGCATTTTTCACTGCTTTTGCTAGTTATTCCACTGATGTAAAATTTTGTTGTGCATTGCAATCTGTAAACAATGTGAAGATGTTAATATGAAGTGACTGCTGATACAGCATACTACATGAATAGCTGTGAAATTTTTTTGAGTGGTTACAGAGCTACTGTTCTTAACTCTAGATTTGGCTTCATTCCTGTGATAAGAAATCCTTCTATGCAGGAAGTTTGGTGTCACTCTTAAAGCCAACCTGAAATATTATATTAACACAGCAAAATGACTAAGATCGACACAGACTTTCTCTCAGAATACAAATTCCAGCACTAACCACATTACAACTTTATTAATTTCACAATCCTTCCAAAATAGCTGTACTAGCATACTTTTGCAAGTCATTAATTGTGCATTCTGCCACTCTAGCTTTAATGACATTGTAATTTACTCCCAGACTGCTAGAGAAATGAACTGTAAAGTATAGTTTTCATTAAGTGGTCTGAAAAAAGAAGTTATGTAGACAAATAAATACTTACTAACAAATGGATTATTCACAATCATTTCAAAACACTGAATATATCTCTTGAGGCACACAGAAAATAAAATGCTACAATGCCACTGGAAATGTGAAGTTCAAAATGACATCAAGAACAAAATAAACCATCTTGAATCTTACTAAGGATTTCTATCAAGTTATTTTTATCTTAATTTAGAAGAAGTATTACACTGGAAAACTATATTTCTATTTATTATGAATTATTTATTCATTGTATTTCTTGGGCTTATAGTTGCCCCAAAACTCTTGAATATTCTCTTATGGGTGCTTCCAAATTTTTCATTTTTTTTAATAGCAATATTAAAAGTTCACAGATATCTTTTAATAACATCATGTCACATCGTATTATATTTTATCATCACTTCTATTTCCATCATTCATTATCTGATTATATTTGAACTGATCTCAAATGCTTGCTCTTGCCTTTAAATAAACTGTAAGGTTACCCTTTGTTATTCTTCAAAAAACCTTGATTTTTGCTTGCAGTAGAACACCTATTCAACTACTGAGTTACTGAATCACTTGAGTGATAAATCACTACTGAGCTACTTCTCTTTCATGCATCTCTACATTCTTCCATGTTATTTATTCTTTAAAATCCTTCAATTTTTTGTTGCTATTGTTGTTTTTTCCCTTCACTTACCCTATTATACCACTTCTTTTCATTCATCATTCTACACTTTCCAAGAGGTTCCAACTTATAATTGCTGTATTATTTTTCTCAGAGTTCCATTTTCTTTCCCTTCTTTCCTATTTGTTTTTTTTTGTTGTTGTTTGTTTGTTTGTTTGTTTGTTTAGTTTTGCTTTGTTTCACCTTCACATTTCCCTATTCATTATGGAATTCTAGTCTCAGCATTTTTTCACCTTTACCATCCCTTTCTCACTTCAGCTATTGATTCTTTTTTTCTTCATCTTTAGATAATCTACAACTTTGTACAACTCGGTTTATGAGACATCTTTCTACTTCTCACTGGAAAGTAATTTAAAAGGATTTGCAAAAAGAATATATTTTAAATAAAATACAATATCATTTTATATTCTTCTCCCTAGCTTTGCTTGGGCTCCAGATGCTGTTCTTGTGAATAGAGAAATTAGAAAATCAGAAGTGTCAGAAGACAAAAACAAAAAAAATGGAATGGCAAAGCATTTTAAAATCACCCTAAGAACATAATGAAAATAAATAAATAAATAAATGTCCCAAACTGAAATAAATTTCTGACTATTATAAATAACTTTTTAATAGGATTGATTTTCAAGATATCCAATCTCTTGGCTAAATGAATTACTAAAATATTCTAAATGTGATTAATTCTCTAACAATATGTTAAAGAGTTTTTAAAGGGGTTATTTTCATATCTCTCACCATTGATTTAGTAGCATCTGGACTCTACCTTTGTAAGCTCTACTTTTTTTTTTTTTTCCTGTAAATTCTGTGTTTATGGGGATGAGTTTATTTTTGTTTTCAGGAACATTTTCTCATTTGTGAGATGAAAATGGGGTTTATCTAAGAATTTTCTCAAGATTCACAGTACATCATTCTTTCCTTTTTTTAAGTTACTACTTAGATTTCTAGAAAACAAGCCATTACCAGACATTAGAGAATTAAAAGATCACTTATTTTCAAAGTCTTTGCTAAAGTGATTTTCAATCATCATGTTTTGTGTTCATAAAAGTCTTCCAGGCTTACTGAAAAATTTAGATTTTACAGAATTCATTGAAGTGCTTTAGAGAAGGACAATATCCTGAAGATATAAATATAATTATTTAGTTTCCATTAAATTAGCATAGTTAAGATTTTCTCAATTTGTGAGAAGAGCCTCTTCTTCATTTCTCTAAAAGGAAAGATAATACGAAATTGCAAAACTTACAATAAAGTAAAAAGAAATCAAATGTCAGACACTTGGATTCTGAGAGTTTGTAGCCACAGATGAAATCTGTAACGCTTTAAATCTTAATAAGGATCATACTCAAATTCCAGACAATTTTTTCTCTTGAGAGATAAAATTTTTGATTGTTCAGAATTGGAAATTAACTGCTTATTCATAATTCATTTTTGCTTCCTTACTAAAAGTTAACTAGTGCTCTGGACAGTAAGGAGACCTGATAATATATTATTCCCATGCAAAACTTTTTGCAATCTAGAAAAAAAATAAATAAATTTCAGGCCATATCAAGTCATAAGAGATCAAACAAACAGACCTGATTTAAGTAAATGTTCATTAGCTCTCCAAAAATATGGGGATCCTACTGAAAGGCATATAATGGGGAAACCTTTGAAAGAAAAGAAAGAACAAAACTGAACTCTTTCAAACCACACAAAAGAGTACATAACATGAAGATTGAACAATTTTCTTGATTTCAGCTACATGAAGGAAAATATATGAGATTTTTTTACAGAAATGCAGAATGAAAACCCATGATTCTGGAAGACGGACCCTTTAGACACTTCTTTTCTATGGAAGATCATTTTCACTGATCCAGTTATCATTTAATTAATTTGTTACCCTATTTGAATCAGTTCTATACTAAGTTTGAGTGCAGAGATTTCAGAATAATTTAAATGTTAATACCTTTTGAGAATCAGGCTCAATATTTTGAAATAATTTTCAACTGTTTATTTTTAAGAAAACCTATTATGAAGAGGACAATCACAACTGAATGATTTATCATTTTGCAAAATGATGTCATAAGGAGTAAGGCTCTGTAGAATTCTAAAAACTCAATTTCAAAAGATAATTCTTTGAGATTAAGGAAAGAAGCAGAACAGCACCATAAAGTCAGATATACTATTGTATCAATTAACTTCACAAAAATTGGGCATTATATAGCCAATAATATTTTGTGATACAAGATAGAATTAAGTATACTAATTTGCTAATTTCTCCTGTTTACATGAAAATCTCCTTCGGAAGCAAAAAGACAATTGCAACAAGACTTCCTAGAATTTTTGCATGGACAAATTAAGCTGCCAGTTTATTGCCCCAATTGTCAAAGGTCACTTGAAGTTAAGATGACACTGAAAGTATTGCTTTTATTTATTTATTTATTTGTTTGTTTATTGAGAAGGGGTTCTAAATGATCAAAATCAAAATTTTCAGTGATGCAAAGGGTGAATGACATAAGAAATAAAATGTCTTAAACTTTGCACAGACACAGAAGAAACATTATTCAAATATATACATATGTAAGTAAATCTCTTGATAAAAAGGAACATGCTTCCATTTTGAACTTAAAGAAAATACTCTAGAATTATTATCTTTGCAACATGGAATGGGCAATGAAAAATTAGAATGACTTCTGATTTATTGCAATAGAATACCCTAGAATAGCACTACCTGCATTTAATAGTCAGTGTATTGTGGTAGAACTATCTCCAATATACATTAGGAAAATCTAAAACATGCATAAGGTTTTTTAACCTAGCCACATAGGGAAGATAGACTGATATTTCTTCTGTCTATACCACAGTGATTCCACTAAACTGTAACTTCAAAAATAAATGAAGTGGAAAAGTGACCTTGGATTTTTCCTGATGTCCAAAATAAATAAATGAATAATAAACCAAATGAAACCAAACTATACTAAACTAAAATAAATAAAATAAAATTTGTGTAGTGTATGTGTAATTCAGTTACAAATGAATAGTTTTTTTTTTGTGACAGAAACAGTGAGAGACTCTATTCTATTGTGAATTGTTTAAAGTGCTTATACAAAGCAAATAGCCTGGTTTAAATAATAGAGGTATAGCATAGAAAGAAAGTTCCACCAAAAAAGGCAAAGTCAAAACCTTCCACTGAGTTCAATGGACCTGGAATTAAGCTTTATTACAACTAAAACAGTAAAGAAAGCTAATGATGAATACTTATAAAGTTTGCAATCCCTACTAGTCTTATTAAATTTTAATTTCCAGGAATACTCATGTTGGCATGTGTTGTATTTCAGAAATAAAGGAACTCTTCCCTGAATTAAGTCATTTCATTTCTCTTCACTAGCTAGGAGATGTTCAATACGTACTAAGATCTCCATGGGTCTCTGTAAGAATAATTTTGAAAGTATCTTTTTTTTTTTTTTTTTCTTTTTTTTTTTTTGCAGCCTTTTAATTTCAGCTGAAGATAGCTGGGTTCAAGGGAGCATTTTGAACTAATATTCTGTTAGGAAAGCAGTCTGTTCCTAGTTATTATTATTATTATTTATTTATTTATTTATATTCTGAAGCCCATACATTTACGAATTTTAATCCAAACCTTCTTTCTTTCTTGAAAAGTATTCTTTTCTGGAAGGTAAGATTTTAACTGTTAATTTATTTAAGACTATAATATTTTGGGAATTATTCTTTATCCCATTCCCTGTGTAATCTAATAACTTGTTGAAAGAGTCATCTATTGCCAGGGTAATTTCCTTAGGGAACCTCTGTTCAGTTTTAGAGTAGCTTACTTCACTAATCACAAGAGGAAATGCACAACACTTTCTGTCCAGTGACCATTTTCCTTACCAAGAATGTGTTGTCTTCACTGTGTCACAGTGCCTGTTCACTAAAATTATTGTAAGGCAAGAAAAACTGCTAATCAAAAGGTTTTATTTTATCCAGGCTAGAGATTAAGTTTAAGGAGAAAATCACACTGTCATTACATAATTTAATTTTTTTTTTCTCTTGAATTAAAGATAGATCTAAATTACATATTTGAATATAAACTCTCCAACATTTAAAATGAAATCAGTTCATACTTAAAGCAGCATCTGAATAGTGATGCAAAAGGCTCCTGAAACACAAGGGTTAATCAAATAGCTAGGTAAGAACTTATAAAAAGAAGAAAGATTTTTTAAAGGGTATTAGTGGAATGTCTTCATGCTTCTTTATGGGAGGGGATAAAACAACTACAACAACAAAGCAGAAGTTATGTAACGTTAATAAATTCAATTTTAATGGCAGGAAAGAACAGTAAACAAGAACAACAAAAACCCAGCTATACAGGATATGGCCAATGTCAAACTGACAGATCTACTATGAGAAAGGAAAGAATAACCTCAAATATGGTAAACAGATACTGAAAAGGACTGTAGTGTTTGTGCAATACTGAAAGGGGTTAAGGATTGTTCCACAGGTGTGAAATGTATAAAGACTTTCCTGTAAATTACTAGATAAATTCTGTCTTATAGGATAAAAGTGTAATCCTGATGTCTCATAAAGATATATAGCTAAATTGGATCTTACATAGATAAGGACCATAGGGTAAAAAAATAAATAATGCAACAGGGAAAAACAACTGCATTTCTCTCTTCATAAAAAAGTTTGAAGAAGCTGAAAGTAGATTTAAGACACAGTATAAGTCAGTGAGCAACAAGGCTTGGAGATAAATATATATATAATGTAATAGAATTCATAATATATATAATCTCTTTATTAAATACATATGTTTATGATATTGATTAACTGGATGACTGTACCCGTACCTTTATTTATTTGATAAAATTGTTTGAAGGATGAAAAAAGAACCAATACAAGCCTTTATACAATACTGCATGAACTCTAAGTTCCTCCAAGTTTTTATTTGCTTTATGAATTAGTCAAAAATGTTTTTTTGTTTGGTTTGGTTTGGTTTGGTTTCCTGCTTCTCAGTAAGACAGTTAATAAGTACTAGGAATGAAGCCTTTATATCTTGCTGCTGGGCTAGGCTACTTAGAAAGGTTAGATAATGAACTGACCAGGTCTTTGGTCTAACATGGTATGACTATTCTTATGACGTGTGACAAAATTCTGCAGAATCCAAGCAGGCCTTGACACAAGGTCTTTGTATAAATGGGTTTTCAGATTTCAGTCATTCAACCATTTCAGTAGCATTTCTCTATTACTTCAACTCTGTTTCAAGAATTAAGACAAAATTATTTGATTCATATTAAGTGACTCTCGACCAGATGAGTCCCGTACCAGGAATATCAGAAAGGGAAAATTTCTTAAAATGTACAGACAGAGCTCAAATGAAAAGGGTCATTCTCATACCTAGACATTTTCTGAAATACATATGTACATGTTGTTAAATTGCTGCTTCACCTATTTTGTCAGATGCATTTTGCTCTTCCACCACAGAGTTAGAAGCCTAAAGCACTTTGCCAGCAGTAATAATGGTAGTTGTTTTTTACAGGAGTTCTACAATTTTCATAGATGTTTCTGTCCTACCAAAATGCAAAGGACTGTGGTTAATTCGTTCTCTATGAGTACTTACATGATATTGAACCACAGCAGTTTTTCACTTGGTAAATGCCTAACACAGACAGCTGCTAAAAAGGCAAATCCACCAGTAGGTCTGTGATAACTTTAGTACCTATCTAATTTCCTGTTTAGTTATAAAGATCTGCAGATATATTAAGTTAAGCAGTACAGAGGTGCTGGGAGAACTACTTTCATGTACCATGGTTGTCAATGGTAGAATTCAAAGTCTTTTTTACTTTACTAATTTACTTACCTATAGGCAAGGTTTATCACAAATGCTACGGTATTAAGAGGATGGAGCTGGTCTTTTTTCTGTTGTGCCCATTGACAGGACGAGAAAAAATGGGCACAAGAGGTTCCAGGTGAATATGAGGGGGCACTTCTTTACTGTGAGGGTGACAGAGAACAGGAACAGGTTGCCCAGAGAGGTTGTGGAGTCTCCTTCTCTGGAGATATTAAAAGCCCACCTGGATACCATCCTGCACAATGTGCTCTAGGTGATCCTGCTCAGCAGGGGTGTTGTAATAGATGATCTTGAGAGCTCCCTTCCAACCTCAGACATTCTGTGATTATATGATTTGATTCTGTGATCAATTTTTCTACACAACAATTAAATTAGTTCTGAAACAGGAAGTACCAAATACATTTTTTTTCCTAGAATTCTTCCCAAAAACCTAGATATTTTGATTACATTCATCAATTTGGCTAGATTTCAATCAACAGTAGCCTACAACCTTGGGAAAAACAAACAAACAAACAAACAAACAAAAAAGAGCACATGCCTCCCACCTCAGCCAACTACCAAGAACATTTTTTTTTTCTTTTCTCATCTTGAACTGTACTGGCTCTGGCTAGAACAACATTATCTTTTCTTACAGCTGTCCATGTAGTGTTGTGTTTTGCATTTGTGGCTAGCAGAATTGATAATTACCAAAATCATATAAGCATAAAATCACAGAATGGTATGAGTTGGAAGAGATCTTAAAAATCGTCTAATTCCAATGATGTGGGTAGGGACACCTCCCACTAAACCAGGTTGCTCAAAGCCCCATCCAGCCTGGCATTGAGCACTTCCAGGGATGGGGCATCCACAGCTTCTCTGGGCAACCTGTTCCAGTGCCTCACCACACTCTGAGTAAAAAATTTATTCCAAACATCTAAACTAAATATACCCTCTTTCAGTTTAAAACCATTACTCCTTGTCATATCACTCCACTCCCTGACAAAGTGTCCCTCTCCTGCTTTCTTGTAGGCCACCTTTACGTCCTGGAAGGCTGCTACAGGGAGCGTTCTCTTCTCTAGGCCGAACAACCACAACTCCCTCAGCCTCTATGAAGACAGGAGAGGTGTTCCAGCACTCTGACCATCTTTGTGGCCCTCCTCTGGACTCACACATCCACATATGTCTCGTGCTGGGGGCCGCAGAGGCAAACACAGTACTGCAGGTGGGGTCTCAGCAGAATAAAGATGGAGAATCACCTCTTTTGACCTACTGGCCACGATTCTTTTGATGCAGCCCAGGATGTGGTTGACTTTCTGGGCTGCAAGCACACATTGTCAGCTCATTTTGAGCTTCTCATCAGCCTAAATCCGCCTCCTCAGGGCTGCTCTCAATCCATTCACTGCCCAGCCTGTATATGTGCTTGGGATTGCCCTGACCCAGATGAAGAACCTTGCACTTGGCCTTGTTGAACTTCATGAGGTTTTTCATAGGACCACCTCTCAAGCCTGTCAAGGTCCCTCTGGCTGCCAACCCTTCCCTCCAGTGTGTTGACTGCTCCACACAGCTTGGTGTCACTGGCAAACCAGCAAAGGGTGCAATCAGACCTGCTGTCCATGTCAAGGACAAAGATTTTAAATAGCGCCAGTCCCAATACCGACCCTTGAAGAAAAGCACTCGTCACTGTTCTCCACCTGGACATTGAGCTGTTGACCACATCTCTTTGAGTGTGACCATCCAGCCAATTCCTTATCCACCAAGTGGTCATTTTCCATGTGCCTTAGTACAGTTTCCAGGAGGAAATGCTCCATGACCTTGCCAGTAGCAGAGGTGAGACAGACTGACCTGCAGTTCCCCAAGTCTTTCTTTTTTCTCTTTTTAAAAAGGGGTGTTATGTTTCCCCTCTTCCAGTCAGTGGGAATTTCACCAGACTGCCACAACTTCTTGACTACGGTGGATAGTGGCTTAGGAACTATCTCTGCCATTCCCTCAGGACCCGCAAATGCATCTCATCAGGCCCCATGGACTTGTGCTCCTTTATGTTTCTTAGCTGATCTCAAACCTGATTTTCTCCTACACTGGGCAGTTTTTATCATTCTTCCAGTCCTTATCTTTTCTTTTTTGGTGCTTTGGGCACGTGGCTAGAGCTACCACCAGGGAAGACTGCATCAAAATAGTCATTGAGTGCCTCAGCCTTCTCCATATCTCAGGTGACCTGGCCTCCCTTTTCCTTCCAGAGAGGGCTCACAATTTCTTTAGTCTTTCTTTTATCACTGATGTACCTATGGAAACATTTCTTGTTGCCTTTGGTGTCCCTGGCCAAACTTAATTCTAATTAATTCTAATTCACAACATTGGTTCATTGCTGAGCAGTGCTCACAAAACATCAAGGCTATCTCTCCAAACCAACCCCCAGGGCTGTGGATGACAAGAGATTGTGAAGAGACACAACCAGTACAGTTGACCCAAACTGATCCAGATCAATTTCATGTCATATGATGTCATGCTCGGCAGCAAAAGCTAGAAGAAAGGAGAGATATGGACAGGAGTGTGTGAGAGGGTAGGCTTTTCTTTTTATTTTTCCTTTTAATTTATTTATTTTTATGAAGGTATTTCTCTTCTGAAGCAACCATAACATGTACTGAAGTTCTATTTCCTGGGAAGTGGCTGGACATTGCCTGCTAATGGGAAGTAGAAAATAAAATTCTATTTTTTTTCCCTTCTCTTCCACATGCATCCTTTTTTTCCTTTCATTAAACTGCTCCTATTCCGACCCATGACCTTTTTTTCATTTTACTCTCTTTGCTTGTCCTGCTAAGGAAGGGGACCAAGAGAACATCTTGACAGGCCCCTAGTGACCAGCCAAGGTTAACCCACTTCAAACCATAACATCACAGCCAAAATTACAAAATTACAATTGCTGCCACTTAATGTAAGTTTCAGACCCCTCTGAGATCTCTTCTGAAAACTCAAGAGTCCTGCAAGTAACTTTTACTATTTAATTTACTATTCTGAACATCTAAGAATTGGCCATCTATGTATTTAATTTGGATGTCACCATTTTCCTTATTTATATATCTTATTTTAAAAGGGTAGAAATGATTCCATCAAAACAGAGGGAGAAGGTCTATCCAAATCAGTTAGTGGATGCTTTAAGGAAGAAAAGTGTTTAAGGATCTTTCACTGATGCTCTCTCAATCCCTATCCATGGCAGCAAAATAGAGTAAATCCTTGTAGGAATCTTTCTCATTCAATACCGATCCTATTAATAGCCCCCTCTGAATAGCAAATGCCTTGTTATTTTAAATAGAACACTTTACTTTGAGATAGAATCTTTTGTAGCACTGAAAGAAAGGTGCATCAGTGCATAAAGGCATTAAGATACTCTAAAAAGACACATTCTCAATCATTATGTCAAGAAATGGAGTGCACAGTTTCAAAGAAAAAGAAAAAAAGGGAAAAAAAAAAAAAAAAAAAAAAAGTGAAGAGTTAGCCCAGAGGCAAATTTTCATGGACCATGGATGAACGGTTCATGTAAGAATAGGAGCTAAGCCAGTGCATAAGAGGTGATCCATTGCTGCCCAATCAAGAAGTTTGTGTGACACAAAATTTATTCTCTTTCTGTGGTAAAGCAAATTATGTTAATTTGTGCAAAATTTAATACCCCGTTCAGATACAAGTTTTATTGTCCTAGATAAAAACCATGAAGCTTTGAACTCTGTCTCTTGGTGATCAAATTTATGTAATCTTTTCTTTAGCATTATGTAACCTAAATGGAGTCACTGTGAACATTGTATCCCCTTTGTCATCACAGTTGTGCTTGTGTATACTACTTTATTTAGAGGAAAAAATGTAATACTTGGTGCTAATTTATGTCCTGTGTCAAAAATAAAATTTGTTGCAATCCGCTTAAATCACACCATGAAACAAACAAGCTTGTATAAACTTCAATGATCATTAAAAATAATTGTTTCATATCTGCATATATTTTGATGTTTTCATATAAGCACGTCTTTTTGTGCTGATTAGGACAAAGGTAGCATATTGTCTAATTTTAATTAATATCTAATCCATGTAAACAGCAAAATATTGATTGGGAACCAATGAAAAAGACAAAGTAAGTAAAATGTTAAGAGAAATTTTAAAAATAACAACAAGCAGAATCAAATGTGGAAGGGAGAATCCCCCACTATGAAGAGCATATTCATCTCAGAAAGAGATTTCAGGACACTGATGTTTTGTCATAAACTCCTTTCCTATTCTTGAAGTGGACTGAAATTATCTTAGGATCCAGAAGAACAACTAAAACAGCAGCATGGCTCAAAATAAAAGAAAATTAGACAAACAATAAGTCCTCCATTCCATATTAAAGATGTGCTCTCTTTGTTCTTGGCAAGGTTCTGAACCATAAAATCATAGAATGGTTTGGGTTGGAAGAGACCTTAAAGTTTATCTAATTCCAACCCCACTGCCATGGGCAGGGACATCTCCCATTAGATCAGGCTGATCAAAGGCCCACCCAACCTGCCCCCCTCCAGGGACAGGGCATCCACAACTTCTCTGGGCAACCTGTTCCAGTGCCTCACCATCCTCAGAGTAAAGAATTTCTCCCTGATATCTAATCTAAACCTACCTTCTTTTTGTTTAAAGCCATTACTCCTTGTCCTATCACTCCAATCCCTGACAGTGTCCGTCCCCAGCTTTCCTCTTTAGGTACTGGAAAGTAGCTATAATGTCTACCTGGAGCCTCCTCTTCAGGCTGAACAACCACAACTCCCTCAGCCTCATAGCAGAGGCGTTCCAACCATATGAAAAGCGAATTCTGAATTTCTTATTGAGGTGCACCTATTTCTTAGTGAGGTGCTTGGAACTGTAAAGTTCACAGATTAGAATATTTATTGATTCCCCCTCCCCCCCAAGGAAAAAAAAAAAAAAGTAAGATGATCTTTAAAATACATCCAGTATTAAATTAAAACTCACTCCTTAATGTTGTACACCCATTTACAAATGTAATTACTAAAACTGTACACTGCACAGGAGAAGTTATTTATGCAAAGTAACAATTGGTGGCACACACATTCAGCTCAGGCTGAAACACTTTAAAACTCATTATGAATATAAATAGCAACTAACACTGCCTGTCATTATCCCTCATTCTTCAGAGTAAGAGTTCACTTCTTTCTGTGTCAGGTGGCAGTGAGCATCTTCCCACTGTTTGAATGTTTATTAACTGGGTAGATGCATTATTTTTTCATTTATTTTATCATTTATCCACTATGACCAAGTGTCAGAGGCAAGGTGCTCCCTCTGTCTTCTTTGAAACAATATTCAAAAAGAAAAAGAAAAAAAAAAGTAAAAAGTGGTTTTGTTTTGTTTTGTTTTTTACCCTGTAATGAAGTTCTTAGAAAAACAAGCTCTCTCTCAAGGGCTGAACTGAAACTCCAGAAATGAATACTGAAGGATCAGATAAAAATTTGCATCAAGGTACCAATGAATTTATCAGCATATTTTTTAAAAAATATATTTATCTTAAGTCATTTTCATTCTGTTAAAAATAGTTGTTTAAATATTTTTTTTCTATTTATACAGAAAGGCAGCAGTGATGTTTACAATTACACCTGTTCTAGTAACATGCATACTCATGGCAAAGCTCATGTACATAAGTGCACAGTAAAAAAAAAAGTTGAACATATTTAAAGAGTTGAACTTATTTAACTGCACAGAGCTCCAAAGACCCTGTATGCATCCATTTCTTTCTCCTTTTGCCAAACAAATATTAAAAGTTCATAAAACCATAATTACTTCTCTGTGTGCTGTCCTTGTAGTTTCCAGGTGCCTGGGCTTCCCACCCATGTTTATAGAGTCCATACACGCAGTATGGCTATGTAAGTGTAAAGGTGCTTCCAATGTATAAATAATTTACATCTGACCAACTTTTTTATTTTTATCTTTGTGAATTTAGAGTAGCATTCATCATGAATAAAATTCCATTTTTCTCAAATAATTTGCTAAATTGGTGTTTTAAATTAATCTCACTGGTTAATTTATTATCTCCATATTTTATGTATTAGAACAGTTGCAGACCAGATAAGTCCATTTCACATGGCAAACAGAGAAAAAGAAAAAGAAAAAAAAAAAAAAAAGAAAAAGAAAAAGAAAGCAAATGAACAATCTGATACTCAGTTTTTCTCAGCTGTGGTATACTATATAAAAAATGAGACCTTGACCCAAACTAGTCACAAACTTTCATCATATATTGAAAGTGCTACATCTACAAAACAATTATCTAGATAGCTCTGCTAGTTGTCGTTAAAATGTCAGTCAAAACACATAGCATCTGGAACTCATTACACACTGACATTAGCCATTTAAAAGTTAGGCATTTTGCTTAAAATAGCTTAGTGAATGTAGGTAAGGACAGATAACAATTCATGTCATGACTTAGGTGTTTATGTCTGTTCAATGACTATAAAGAAAAGCAAAAAAAAAAAAGGCAAAATAGCCTAGACGAGATGTTTAACTTTTGATAATTAATGTTAGGTAAAATGAATCCTTCATTTTTCTATTGTCTATTATTTCTTGACAAATTTCTTTCTAAGATACTTATTGCATCGGATCTATCTTTGAACTTTCTATGTGCACAAGGAACGTACACCTTGATTCAAAAAAGTAATTAGCCCACCCATACAGTCTTCTTCCTGGCTACAACAAAGTATAAATTACTTCACAAAACAACCTAGAATGAGATAAAAGACGTGAAGACACACTGGAGCAGTTATTTCCAATGGCATTGCACTTGAGTAAAGTATCAAGTCATGAGGGTTTTTGTTTGGTTGCTTTGTTTTGTTTGTTTGTTGTTGTTTTTCTCTTCCCCCCCCCCCCCCCCTTTTTTTTTTAACTCAATTGGAAACACAACCATTTCTATATAAGCCACTATATAAACAAAGCAGTATGGTAGAAAATCGTCTGAAGCGACCAGTCTAATGTCAAAATTAAGAGTTATATTAACTTGCTAAGTGTTTTGCTAATTAGTGTTGCCTAAAGAATCACCAGTATATTCCTACTGTAATTTTATCTGATGATACACTGCCTGGAAAGCATTAAAGCTTTTTCAGAACTACTTGAATAGTGTCTATCCTGCATTTTGCAGTACAGAAATGCCCACAGGCACAAGCAAAATTTCAGAAAATAAATCATCCGGATTGGAGTTATGAAAGGGGCCAGTTAAGAACCAAAAGAACCAAACAAATTAATTCTTCTGTTACTGTTCTGAAAGACTATGGAGTCTTGCTATGTTGTTGGGTCACTCTGGGATCCTTCTGTATGAAAAAGATTGTATACATATAAGTCATAATTATCCCTCCCAGAGATTTTCCCAGGCAAAGGTATTGCAACACTTCAGATGCCCTCAGAGATTTTCAGCTCTAATTATTTACATGAGTGAGATTTTAAGACACTAAGATTTTACATTTCTAAAGGAAACATATTGTAAAACCTTTTAAATGCAATAGTGACTTCAAAAGAATTCCAAGTGAGACTTGGCAATGCTAGCTCAATCAAAATTGGAGAAAGCTGGAATTTTAAATTTAACTATGGATGCTCTTGCTTTTATTTTTATTTTTTTTTGGGGGGGGGGGTGGTATTTTGCTTGGATCTTTAATTTTCTTTGTGTCTTATGATCTAGTATTTTATTTATATTATTCTAGACTCCAGAGAATGACAAGCATTTGCACTTGAAATCTTATCAAAAGCTCCAATAAAATGCCAGCAAATTCTGCATACTTTAATATCTAACATCTTAAAAGACATATGTGCTTTCAAATAAGAATAGATAATATTGTTTTATTTAAGTTTTAAGACAATTATGTTTGAGACAATGGATTTGTTTTCCCATAATAAACTACTGGTCCACCTTTTTTTTCTGTCTGAAATACTACATTTTGGCTATTTTTTAATTATAAAAAATATATTTCTGAAACTTGCTGTTTTGTGATGGTATAAACATGAGATAAACCAATGTGATTAAAATATATTTAAGAATGGAAAATATGAAATCTAATCTGAACAAGTTGAGCTCATTGTAGAATCAATAAGGTCATTCAGGTGACTGGAATGATGACCAAAGTTATTAATTCAACTCAGGTGTTCTAGATCTAACTCAGAGATGGTTGGAATGCAAAATGGAAGTTGTAAAGTAAAACCAGTGGTGAAAAACGGAACAAAATATATACTGAACAAGTATTCAGGCATATTTGTAAAATATGAGGGAAAAAGAGCTGACAACACTTTTGCAAATAATTTTTTTCAGGGTGTAAAACCAACATATTTTTTAAAGTAGTTACATTCTAAACCTTTCTGCCCAGACCTTAACTTCTCATTAAGCTTGTCATTCTGGACAATACACAGTTTTCAAAATCATGCGACTCTATCTTTAATGTTAACTCTCTTGAGTTGTTGATTCTAGCTCTCTGATCTCTAGCTGATGAAATACATGCCTTAGAGTCATGGAGATAACTAGCTAGATGTTTGAGAACAGGAAAAACCCACTTAACCACAATATTGAACCATTACATGAATGCATAAAAATATTGTTAGGACTCCTTCTAGTACATGGAGAATTATATGTTCTGTCCTGGCACTCCAAGAATTTTCTAGATAAATGTGGAAGAGTTTAATGATTAAATCACAGTACGAAGAGATCTAACATAACTTTCTCTAATTTGCTGTGTAAGAAACATATAGGTGTTCAGTTTACTTATCTTAATATGTATTCTTATTTTTTGTTCTCAAGGTATAATATAAAAGTTATTCAATGTTCTTGTCATGCTGTCTACAATAATTATTTTTCTACTAAATAGCAGTATTAAATATAACAAGGAAAAAACAAATTCTTTTTTTTCTTTTTTTTTTTCCAAGACCTTTGCCTGTGCCCAATGCTCTCCTGAACATGAGCCAGCAGTGTGCTCAGGTGGCCAAGAATGCCAATGGCATCCTGGCTTGTATCAGGAATAGTGTAGTCAGCGTGACCAGGGAAGGTGATCTTTCCCACGTACTCTGCTCTGGTGAGGCCACACCTTAAGCGCTGTGTTTAGTTTTGGGCCCCTCACTACAAGAACAACATTGAGGACCTGGAATGTGTCCAGAGAAGGGCTATGCAGCTGGCAAAGGGCCTGGAACACAAGTCCTGTGAGGAGCGGCTGAGGGACCTGGGGTTGTTTATTCTGGAGAAGAGAAGGCTCAGGGGAGACCTTATCCCCCTATACAACTACCTGAAAGGAAGTGGTGGGGAGCTCTGGGTTGGCCTCTTCTCGCAGATGACAAGACTAGAGAGAATGGCTTCAAGTTGCACCAGGGGATGTTTAGGTTGGAAATTAGGAGACATTTCTTCTCAGAAAGAGTAGTCAGGCATTGTAGCGGGTTATCAAGGGAGGTGGTGGAGTCACTGTCCCTGGGGTTGTTTAAGGAAAGGGTGGACTTGGTGCTTAGGGACATGGTTTAGTGGATGATATTTGTAGTAGGGTGATGGTTGGACCAGACAATGTTGGAGGTTTTTTCCAGCCCTAATGATTCTATGATTCTATGACTTCTGATAGTAGACAGAAGTTACCAGAAATGAGGTAGACATTGGATATTGAGACAAAATTTTTCAAAGATCAGTGGCACCCATTAAATCATTACCTTTATCCTCAGCTGTTTGGTGACTTCACACATTCATTAAACTACAAACAAGAAGTAAATCTGCCGGATTTTGTGTTTTGTATGCAGGAATGCTGCATACAGGCTTCTGTCATTCACAGATGATGAGCTTTCAAGTCTTATTTAATTCTGAAATTATGATGATGCATATTCTATTTTATCATTTTTCTTAGTACTATGCTTCTGAAGTCTTCTACCTTTTCATTAAAAGAGATCCAGGAGACTGACAATGCCTTTGAAACTATATTTTCAGTAATTTTTACTTACTTTCTGATTTCTGCACAGAAGTCTTTCATTTTATTCTCCTAGTTTTCTTTCTCTCTCTCTTTCTTTTTCTTTTTCTTTCTTCTTTTTTTCTTTCTTACTTTTCCTTCTTTCTTTCTTTCCTTCCTTCCTTTCTTCTTTCTTTCCTTCCTTCCTTCTTTCCTTCCTTCCTATTTTTGTAGAAATTATATATATATGTATATATTATATTAGAGGACAGAGAACAGCAGACAGCTTTAATACTGCCCAAAATAATACACCCCTCTGAGTCACATAATGAAATAGTAACTATGTGGAACATTGCATTGAATGTCATGGCCATATCCACCCCTCTACAGAGCTTTTAAAATTGGTTCTTCATCCTCTTGAGTGAACCTTTTAAGTTCTATAGTGACAACAGTATAATGATGGTTTCTAATTCTATTCAATACTGTGTATGAACCAAACTGGCAAAATTTTATTGTGAGGCTGATGTATTTATTTTTCATTGAAGAAAAATCTCTCAATAAATTTAAATGTGATGTTAATTTTCTATGGCAGAATAAAATGCCGTTCCACAAAGATAAGAATGCAGTTTAGTCTGATAAAAAGGTTTAGATAACAGGCACTTCAATTGGTTTATGTACTTAGTGCTACACAACCAAAATGTAGTCTTTCAATCCATAAACTAGTTAGGTTTTTGTAATGTAGATCAAGATTTTCGGACTTCCAGCAGAACTCTTCAGCAAACAAATGTAAATAGGTTCTCATTCCTTGTTTTCTCTTCTCAGCAAGTAACACTCCGTGCAACAGAGGAGGAAATTCTAAATTTCTTATGTGCTAGTATAACGTGAGACATCTGAAAGCAGGATCCACTTTATTTTCGCTACCTAAAAGTGAAGTACCTATTCTGTCTCTAGCAATATAACCTCCCTCTGCAGTCAGTGGAATTTTCCATGGGATAATCCCTCCTATACTAAGAAAGAAGTATGTTAAAGTCTTGGAGTTGCCTTTTACATAGCAATGCCAAAATCTTAGCTAAAATCTGCTTGAAGAATAAATCTATACTTGCAGCTCACCTTTATTCATCTTCAATTATGTTTAAGTAACACCTGGTGCTTATTTATATTTCTGAATAAGAAATAGTACCTTCTGTAGGCAGTGAATTTGAAAAGTTTGTATGGTACTCATATATACAGTTCAACCACTGATAATAATTTCCCTCTATGTTGCTCTCTTTTTAAACACAGTAAAATATGCATTACAATTAATGTACTTCATTAGAAATGAACAGGAATATAACTTTGTTCCTTTCTTCTGAAAATTTATTTAAATAAAATGTGGATTATTTTCTCTCTGAGTTATTTCATATTTCAGGTATTTGGGGACACCTTCAAAATATTTTTTTTTACATTAAACCTCCCTTATGATAGCAACACTGAATAATAGATAAAGGTTTTCGTTAGTGGATCAAGCCACTTTAAGTAGATTGCTGGCTTTTCTGTGTTTTACATAGAAACAATGGCACAGAAGTAATTTGAATAAGGCTAGTCAATATTCAGTGACATATTGAACAAGAAATCTTGCTTTCATAGTATTTTATTCCAGATTTCTAAACCACATTGTTTCTAATCTAGTGATCTAGAATCAGAAGGAACACAAAAGAAATTTTCACAAATGCTGTTAGATTGTATGTCCTACCAATTATTAATTTCTATATCAAAAAAAAAAAGTTTGTTCCTGAATATTGTCCACAATACATAATTAACTGTCCAATATGATAAAAAAGTGAATTATGTTTTATAAATGCTACATATTTCAATCCTAAACAGAATCCTCTGTTTTTAAATATTCCTGATTTCATGTCAGTAACATTTTCTTCATTTGACCAGCTTGGTGAAAACTTTCCAGAGGGCAATGATGTTTATAATACACCCTAATATCTAAAATATCAAAATATATATATCTTATCAAAATACTTATATATTTATGTATATATATATATATATCAAAATTAACCCTAAAAATTTCCCTAGATGAAATGGATATCCTTAGATATTCCTGAGTGATATAAGAAGTTTATACTCCTTATACTTTTAAGAAGCTTCATACTGCAGAGATCCATCTCATTCCCAGATCTCACTCCAGACTTGGCCACATCATGCAGAACTGAGACTTGAATTACTGTGATAGAGTCATGTTCTTATTAGTCTGCTGTTGATCCAAGTAGAAAAAAAAAAAAAAAAAAAAAAAAAAGTTTCATTAAAATTCTGGGATTCAACATCTGGTAGTATATATTCATTAAGAAAGAAAATATAAAAATCCTACATTATGTATTTCTACTTTTATAAATATTTCATTTCTGAAGATCTTTCAGTTACTTTCCATTTGTTATTATCTTACTTATAAAAAGATGGCAAGATTTAATATAGAATCATAGAAGAAAAAAATCAGATCATGTGTCTGAGAGCAAATGCTTCTTGAACTCTGGCAGGCTTGGTGTCATAACCACTTCCCTGGAGAGCCTGTTCCAGTGCCAGACCACACTCTTGGTGAAAAACATTTTCCTGATATCCAGCCTGACATATATACCAGTTGCAATCACTGTATATGAATATAGAGGTATTTATTTTGCAGGAAAAAATGATGAAAGTTCCTCATTATAGGATTGTTCCAGGTTATAGTACAAAAGATATTATCCATCATTAAAATATGCCCTTCATTTCTCAATGCTTAAAGCCAATGTAGTTTGAAATGTGCTTTATTAACTAGATTTTCTTGTCACAAATGACAGAAGAGGTCCTTTAACTCTTTGTTCAAAAGCAAGTATGGTTTGCTCTATTTTATTTTATTTTATTGGGGGGGGGGGGGGCCGGAGGGGGGGTGTAAAACCTGTAGCTTGAGATGGTTTTCATAGACGGCAGCTGGTGGAGCCTAAGCTGATACTTTCCATGCATTAGTTCTCTCCATAATTTTCTCCTTGTTTCTCAAACCCATTCAGTTTTTCTGTTATCTCCTTATATGTTATTTCACAAACTGGTTCTTACGTGTCCACTATGAGATTTTTACCAAGAGCAGGCACAGATAGATACTGAGTTTGTGAAGTAAGTAAATAGAACTGTGAGTCTCCAGGGAACAGATAATGGCTAGAAGAGTTCTTTCAGGTGTTAGAGAAATGATTCTCAGCAAAATGCACTAAAGATACGTGTAAAACACAAGCACTTTGACTCAGGCTGCCACTGCTGATCATTAAGAACACCTGATGGACAAGTGGGACAATAGTAAACCTGTTAGGACTTCTTAACAAGGAATGAAAAAAGAAAATGATGTTCTCAGAAATCAGTGTTTTCCTGGCCTCCATTTTTGCTGCAGACATATTCCACCTATGTACACAATATAACTGAGGTGGATGAATATGAGCATTTCTCAGAATCAAATCTAAAATAATGACCAGTCCTTAACACTATGCAGAGTTCTCAAAGAAAATGAGATGGGAATGCAGTAGAATCTTTCTGAATTCTTCCTGAGAACAGAGGAAGACCTCTGTTATATTAACTTCCTCTGAACCAGTGGAGCTCTTCAAGTCATTATGGAGGAAAAAGATAAGCAATGGTTATTCAGGTACTCCGTCCCACTTCAAAAGGCTTTACTTGTGCTAATAATTGCTCTAATAATTGCTGTCAAGCATTTTCGACAATAAAAATCTTTCTGACCTCAGGATTTTTGAAGACGACTGAATAGCATTTTCTTGTCTCCCTGGTTTTGAACCCATGCAAATGCTATACTACTAGTAAGCTAGGATCAATAGAAACCAAAGGAAACTAAAAACAAACAAACAAACAACAACAAGACATTAAAAGATCCAACATCCATATCAGAGTTAACTGAAGTTCAAACTTACAGGAAGTTTTAAAGTTACTGAATTACATTCAGAGTCACACACCCAAAGATGCAAATGCGAAAATGAAGAATGTTGGATTCAGGTAACAGATTTCAAACAGCAGACTAAAAATCTCTGCTCAGCTGTTAAGTATTCTTGAGGGGAAATTTTTAATTGCATGATGCTTTAAGTATATGAGGCTGTCTTTCTGAGCTTTCTCTCCTAGTTTTGGCAGTGCTGAGCAGTTGAACAGCCGGGTCCACCCAAGAGCAATTTTAAAATAAGATATTTCTCTGCCTAACTATTTTGAGGGGTCTGTTCATTAAGCAGTGTCCATCCATAGGCAACCTCGTTGCATCAGATTTTTCATGAATGGAGTTTACTTTCCATCATATGTGTTTGTGATGATCATTTATTACATAAATAAACTAACATCTGGGATTTAGGATTGGATAGGATTGGAAAATCTGATTAACTTTCCTAAGGAGTTTTCGCTCCTTCACAGATTGTTCTCACCAGCAGCATGTGGTGGCTAAAATACACAGGCTGTCTCAATGAATATATAAATTTATTTCTACTTGCTACTCAGCTCAAATTACAATTTCATAATCCATTCCCCATACTACAAGGAATCAGATAAATGCTCTTACTCAAAGTCCCTTAAGTCACAAAGGGAGGCAGAGCTTACTCCTTATTTTGTCTAGGTCCCTAAGATGAAAAATATTTGTATACATTTTGTAGCCTTAAGAGATACAGAAATAGAGAACAGTAGAAGTCAGTCATTAGAGTAAATTGATATTACCCTTTTTACCCTAGCTAGCTGCAGCTATTCAGTAAAGTCTGCCAGCCAGTAGGAGTAGAGAACTAAGATAGGCTGACTTCAGCCAACAGTCAAACAGCCACCCCACATCTCACTCATTCCCCTCTCCCATGAGACAGGGAGAAAATAAAAGGAAGGTAAAAACTCATAGGTTGAGATAATGACAAGTCATTAGGGAAAACAAAAGCTGTGTGCAAAAGCAAATTAAAAGAGGAATTCATTTATTACTCTCCATTGTCAGGCAGATATCCAGACACTTTGCTGGGAAAAGGGCTTCAACATTTGTAATTGTTGCTGGGGAAAACAGATGTTATAACCATGAATGTCACCCCGTTCCCTTCTTCCTGCTCCTTTTCCTGATCTCTTATTGCTGAGTATGATGTCATGATGAGTACAGACAGTATTTTGGTCCATTTGGATTGGCAGTCCTCACTGTGTTCACTCACAACCTCTGGCCCACTCCCATCCTACTTGCTGGGGAGTGGGGAGGGTAGGGAAGAATGGGAATGAGAGAAAGTTTTGATGCTGAGCAGGCACTGTTCAGCAACAGCTGAAACATTGGTATGTCACTGTTTCAGCCAGGAATGCAAAGCACAGCATCATAGAGGCTGCTGTGAAGAAAATTAATTCCATCCCAGCAAGATCCAGTAAAAAATTGCTGGATCATTATGAGTCACAAAGTTCAGACATCATATAAAAACACTGGTACCTACAGAAGAGGTCTGTATGCTGCTGTGGGGACTGAATATTCCTATAATAGTCGCAGAAGATAATACATTTTGTTTTCTTTAATTCCCTATTCTCTCTATCTGAAATTCTTTTATAATACGCAGAATAAAACATAATTGTAGTATAATTTCCATTAAAACTTTTAACAGACCTAAGTTTTAGGTTTTTCTTTGTTTTTAAATCCAGAAGATTTTTTTTGAAAGGCTAATTCTGATGCAAAAAGCTACTGGTGTCCTCCAACAAAATTCCAAACAGTTTACTGTGTTCTTATTCTTTCATTTCCCATGTTACATTTATTATTATTATTATCCCTTTCTGCTTCTTGATTTCAAGTTCAGGACCTTTTTGTTATTTAATTTTACAGTTATACGTAACAGGCAATGACATCTCACGACTGTGACATGTAACAACAAGATATATATGACTTCAACAATTCTGCTTCCACTGTGGGTGTAAAGCACCTCATATTTATACACAGGCTTTCATTCTTCCCTTTTACAAAAAATACAGCTCAGTTGCAAATGAAAGGAATTCAAGGTTGGAAGTTAAACCATTCCATGGGAAGGTTTGACCTTTATTAAATAAGAAACTGTTACCCACAACCACCATCTGATTACCAATCTCTAAACAACTGTTCATGGATGAAACCTCTTATAACTGAGACATTACAATGGACTAATTACCAGAAAAGTGAGAAGAAAACCTATTAAAGCAGTAGTGTAGTAGCACTAACATTAAGACATCAAGAACAAGGCTTTTAAATAAAGTGATAAATCAACAAACAAAACAAAAATCAAAACAAACAAAAAACTCCTTGACCAATTAATTTACTAGAAAGAAACAGCTAAAGAGCTGTATCTGTAAGCAGCAGCATGATGTAAAATACCCTTATGAAGTCCAGAAAAAAGAATTTAGGAAGAACAGACTAAGGAATTCAAACAAATTAAGTAAATGATCAGTTCCTTGACAAATATGCCTATGATTGATAACATTAATATTATTAAAATATATAAATTTAGAATAGTTGTGTCATTACAGGATATAAACTAGCTATAGAAATTCACAGAAACAACCTTCACA
>CM021701.1:34710079-34734800 GCA_011074415.1 Stictonetta naevosa | reverse complement strand
TTTAAAAAAAAAAAAAAAAAAAAAAAAAAAAAAGATTTTTCACCAGCTAGATGCAGTCTGCTTCCTCATGTGAGATATTTTGTCTCTAAAACATCAGAGACAATGTTAGAGATACAAATAAGTGCTGAGGAAAGTACTTACTGTCTGAATTTGAAAGCTCCATGTGTGCTTAAACATTTAGCAATGTTGGACTATTTGGAATTTACCAAAGTGCCCTTCAGACAATGAGTTTATTGATGATATTCCATACTGCATATCTTAAGAGGTTGTGGGCAACAAGAAGTTGTTTGTGAGGAAAAATATCTCAGAATGATTATAAGTCAACTCCATACTTACTATTTCAAAGTAAATATACAATTCCAATTAGAATAAGACAGAAGAGTTTGGATTATTTTGCTGGTTTGTTTGTTTGGTTGGTTGGTTCATTGTGTTTTTTTGTTTTTAACCAATAATATTGATCCACCAAAATAAAACTTTGGAGAAAAACTCTTGAAAATAAGTTTTGCAGAAAAGTCCCTTAGATCCAGCAAAATTCTGAGAGCATGAATAATGACTCACTTATGACTAGGACATGTACCCAATTTACACTAGAGGAAAAGAAAGTTTTGAAATTTTGGAAAGCTTTTCAGGACAGCAAAACATCTGAACAGTTTCCCACTATTCATTTTTTCTTATGTGTTTAATAGCATTAAGAATAAAAACCCTTTCCTGTGAATATACATGGTGCAGAGATGACTATACTGTATATTAGAGACAGTCAGAACCCTTGGAACAGGTCTATACCATTCAGTCACAGTCTAAGCATCTAAGAGATGCTAGTCTTGATCATCTCTTGTGGAAAAGGCGAAAAGCTTTACCTATGTATATGCGAGGGCTGTCCATGAAGGCTTAGAGGTACAGTTTTGTGGAATTCATCATCTGAATGTGGGCTAGCTGTTTAAATTCTCTGGGGAGAAAAAACAAAAATAATTAAAAATTAAAAAAATAAATAAAAATAAATAATAAATATAAAAATAACAATAAAAATTAAAGTAGAGAAAACTTGTCCAGGACAGAAATTATGCAACTAGTTTACTATGGAATAATTCATATTCTGAAAGTGCCCCTTTGTCTTCATTGTCTATAAAGTGAGTCTAAAAGTTTGTTCAAATGTAGACATATATATTCTGTCACATAAACTATAAATTTTTCATTTACTCTTGAAAAGAAAGAACCAAAACTGATTGGTCAAGGAAAGAAGTCTTGACAAGGGCAATATGTTAGAGAAGAACAACTGTGCATGTGGAGAAAGAAGCTCATCCGTAATGTATGTTCTTGTGATAAACATATCAACATGTATACATATCAGCAGGTAGTGAGAAGAACGCTTCCCCCTGCTCCTGAGATATCACTTTGGACCCAATTCAATTTTGCAATCCAATTCTTCTGTGAAAAATATTTCTCTATTTGTAGAATTACACCACAAAAGTCGGTCACTTACACCTGAGATTGTGGAATCTCAGTTTTGGAAGTAGACTTGCTTGCACAATGCTCTGAACAACACAACAAAACTTCATAGATAGCCTTACTTATAACAGGAGGTTGAATAAGATGACCTCTTGTATGTTATTCCCACACAGTATTTTTTATAATTCTATAACATCAGATTTGAACTCTAATCTCTAAAAAAGTTACAGATAAAATAACTATATATGTAATAAAAATGTGATAATTGCTGCAGAAATAATTAAAATAATTATTATAAATATGGACCCACTTAGCAAAACACAAAACTGCCTTCTGCAAATTATCAAACCTAATGTACTTAACTGTAAAAACAAATAAATACAAATTTAGAATAAATCACATATTTCTCTTGCCCATATCCTCTCTCCTTTTCCCTCAGTATGTAGCATAATTCAATCCAGTTGCTTTTGACAGCAACCTTTAAGGTAGTGATTCTTTAGAGGAATTAACTTTGAGAAAATAATTTCATTCTCTAGATATCTTGGCTTCAGGCATTTGTCATCATTTAGAAAAGTCGTTGAAATTTTACCAGAGGATGGGAACCATAATAGGGTGAATGAATGCTAAATTTGCTCTGAGTCTGTGCTTTTCCCATCATATTGGGAACTGTAGATCTTTTTTAGTCTCCACAGCTATATTCAACATTTATCCATTAATATAGGAACAACTCAATTAGTGGCTCTGTAGGTATCATAGCATAGCCCTACTATCCACAATTTAATAGCTACCATACATCATCAAGATCTAATTCCCAGGTTGAGTAGGATGTAAATGGCAGTGGCCCACAGATACATTTTTAAAAAACTTGAAATTTTTGTGGCTTATTACTCTTCCCCAAGCTCACTTGTATTGTGACTGCAATTTTTCCTATATTTCACACTTCGCATCCTGCAGATTAATGCTGCTGACTGTTCTGTAGTTACATTATCTGATTTCTTGATATATTGTTAACATGAAAGGGAATTATTTGCCAGCTAGAATTTGTTTGCATTATCAGAGATTCATTATCCCAGAAAAGTAATGGTTTGAGACTTGGAATGCCCTGTTTTGTGTTCTCAGTGATTTTCCACAGTATTATTTGCTCTTTGGTTCTATGTTCATTTCAGAAAAAGTTGCTGGCATCTACTCACTGAAGTTCAGGATCAGTAATGTAACCTCTTGGATCCAGGGGAACTCTCTTATTTTTATTTATTTATTTATTTGATTTAGTTCAAGGTAAAAAACAGACTATGCACCATTATGTAGCAGAAATGCAAGAATTTCTATATTTGTTCAGAAGCATAGCCCAACAACTGTAATCCTGATTATCCTGATTTAGGCTGGATGTCAGTCATAATGATCAGCTCATGTGCAACTGAGTGATTTGGGAATGGGAGAATTAAGCCACACATCCAAACTGAGGTCTATTCAATTTATCATATACACATTTGGCCTCAGCAGAGAGGAAAACAATAGTTTTAAACTCTGACTCTGCTTGCTTTTTCAGAAACCTTGTAGAGGGCTAAAATTCCTTGAGGTAGATGATGAAACGTTAATAAGGAAGTGCACATGAATTGTATAAACTCTAACAGATTCTATAAACCCATCCTGACATTAAAAAAATAAACAATAAGTAATAAATAATATATAAAATGGGATGGGAAACTTGTTGAGGAAAAAGAAAAGACACCCGTAGACTAAATCTTTATGAAAGTCACAGCCCTCAGTACAGCTTCAGCATGCAAGGCAGGACGAGGCAGGACGAGGTGCAGCAAGGTGACGTGAGGCAAGAAGAGGCAAGGCAAGGCAACACAAGGAAAGAAAGGAAAAGCAAGGGTCAAGGCAAGGCAAGGCAAAGGAAAGAAAAGGCAAGGAAAAGCAAAAAAGGCAAGGCAAGGCAAGGCACCCCCTCAGGATATGTACATAAGGGACACATGCAATATTTCTCCTATTCTATTGCTCTTAACACTAACAATATTAAAACTTTAACTCGAGTCCTGTAGTTAGTCTGGGACTTTGAATTTCATAAATAAATAAATAAATAGAAAAATCTACTGTATTCTATGATTTTATGTGTGTTCCCTTCTCATGGTTACCATAGGAATCAGGAAAAGTCCAAACACAACTACATTTGAAGAATGATTGAACAAACTGAATAAAAAGAGGAAGACTGAAATAAAATATAAGTGTTTAAAAGTTAAAAGGTTGACGTAAAAGTAAATGCATAATATTTCTTTTTCAAATAGAAAGAAAAAGTACCTGGGAAAATAGGTACTATCCGTTCTCTGGAAGAATCCTGGGACAGTAACAGTACAGATACTTGATACTTAAGTATTAGACGGTTGCCATACAAGCTAAAAATAAAACATTGTTGGAGGCTTTTAATAAAAAATAGCTCACTGGAATGGCTTAAATGTGGCTGAAACACTATTACTCTCCAGTTCAGAAATGAGCTTTCACTCTGAGATTTGGAACAGATACATTTTGATTTTTCCATCAAATCCCTTTGGCTAGACTATAACAATAAGGTTGGTTTATTTACTTATTTTCTTTATTTATTTTCCATTATTTTTTCCCCTCTTGTTTCTGCTTCTGCACTGAAAACTTTTATTTAAGTATTTAATAGTTCTACCAAATGGGTTCTAAAATACATCTTAAAAGAAGTTCTCTGAATGGTGTGAGTTATCACATAGTGTTACCAAATGGGTTCTAAAATACATCTTAAAAGAAGTTCTCTGAATGGTGTGAGTTATCACAGGACACCTAAATATGCAAATTAAGGACTGAAAAATCACAGAAGTGCATGCATACCTGCAAGACAACAGAAAACACAGCAAATGCAAAGCAGGAAGTCGATCGTTAAATCTTAGTCCCATTGAAGAAAATTGCAAAACTGCAATTAATTTTGGGGGGGTACCAGGCTTGTGCTGCAAGCACAGATGGAAAAAAAAAAAAAAAAAAAAAAAAAAAGTGTGATTTCCAGATCCCCAAAATCATTTGTGTAGGTGATGCCATTTCTGCACAACGCCAACTCATTTTTCCATATTAAAACTAATGATCCACAATTGTTTCTGGAGTGGCAGACCATAATATGTGTTGTAGCAAGCAAATCTGAAAATGACTGGTTCAGTTTCATGCCCAAATTTCTCATATAATACTTCCTGCAAACCACAAGGCTAGAAACACAAGTGCTAAAATGTATTTTTTTCCTTGTTATATATAATGTTTGAGTAGTTTATTTAGTGCCTTGAGGAGTTACTTATGACATGCAGCAGGATGTAAGAGCTCCTCCAGTTTCCAGGAGCAAAGTGTGTTCCCTAGATGTGTCCTATTCCCTTTCAAAGTAAAACCCCAACATTCACTATGCTTTCCTGACGCAAGATGGAGATCAAGCATGTGGATCAGAAACTATTGCACTTTCTGTCCAGGTTCCAGTGTGAATTCTTGAGAGATATTTTGAAGCTGAAATATGACCACACAATTCAAATATACACGGAATCTGGTAAGATATTTTCCTTTGTGACTTTTTTTTCTTTTATAAATTCTTTTTCCAAGAGTGGTATATCAGAATTATCGTAGCATGTCTCAAAGAAATATCAAAAGGTGGTGAGGGAAAAAAAATAAAAATGAAGCAAAATACATCCAAAATATGACTACTCCATTTTTACAAGAAATATATGTGTGCTTTAAAGCCAGAGGTTCTATTCCAAGCAGAGAAGTTACTGCCTGGTTCAGTTTTCACCAGTAATATCTTATTTGGTATATCAACTGGAAAATCTTCCTTTGAGCTAAGAAATAACAATAATAACACTAATAATAATTTTAATAATATTGGTAGCAATTCAAGCCATATTGGTGTCAATTATAATCTTCTGATTTATTTAAATGAGCTTGACTAGGGACTGTGGGCAGCTTAGAGAGGTAAAATATGCATCTTTTACCTTCTTCAATTATACTACATTTATACATGAAATATATATTTACTTTTGTGATTACTTATTCAAAATGCACAAATGTAACAAAACAGGACACAGAAAACAAGCATTCATTGCATTTTAAGCAATAATAGCTATCAAATAATTTATGGCTTCAAAATGCTACAGATTGCACAGAGACTACAGATACTTATAACCTAGTAAATTACAGCTAAACCTTATGTGTGCCGAGTGTAATATACAATAAATGTTTGTTCATTGTCTTTTGTATTATAAGAGCAAGGAGTTCTGTTTGAGGAGTGGGGGTAGTGAAGGTCTCTCGCTCAGATAAGAAACTGTGAAGCACCTGGCTAGGCACTGTACTTAATGTAACAAAAGAGTCCGGCAAGGAGGAGGAGCCCCCTCCTCCCCCCTTCTTTCCCTCGTGTAACCACTCCCTAATAAGTTGTTAACCAAATAAGGAAAAAGAAGTTGAATCACAATGCAGAGGAAGACTACGGCCTTCATCTTCACGACCACCAGAGGGACCGAGACGACCCCCTAGCAACAGTACGCGCAGCCGCAGAACATACCTGGAACCAAGCTATAAAAGGGGACTCTGGTGGGGGTAAAGTGCGCGCCGTTGGTAGAGCAGAGGTCCCCGGCTGCCCAGCGCTGTTTTGCTTGCTGTGCTTACTTAATTCAATAAATTTACTTATTGACCTAAAAGCTCTCTGGAAAATTATTTAAGAGAGTAAACTTATAACACCGAGTGTCTTGCATAAGATAAATTGAATAATATCAGGCCACTCACATTATAAAGATCAAATGCAAGGAGAAAAGACAAACTTTGCTTACGTATCAATGTATCCTCAACTCAGCAGTTGCTGATTATTTATCGGGCATGTAAACAGATGCACCTAATCCCATTATGAGAGCTATTCAGCAAGATAGGAAGATAGGAGAGGGAAGAAAAAAAAAAAAAAACTATCCACAGCAGAGAAAAAGATAAAGGGTATAACTTATAAACTGCTGACTAGTCTTAGCTCTTGTTGACTTCAGTGATTACACAGCACCAGGCAGGCAAGTACATGGGCACGAAATATTATTCTGCCAATTTCCCCACTCTTTTTCTATAAAAGATGTCTCGCTACAGCAACTCAGAACACAGAATGTCACCCATTCCTTTAATTAAAATAAAATACAAAGGCCTTCCCGTTGTTTTAGGTCCACATCCTTACTGTAGGCTGGTTATAAATTGTGATTTCCACCATAGATTGAAATTTGTCAATTTGGCAATATTTGTGTTATTGCAAAGAATAGATGGTCGATTTGAATTTATTTTTATCAAGTAATTTATAATTTTTCTGTGGCATAATGACCACACGGACACCAGGGCTCTTTTAGGATCAGTAACTGCTGCTACTTTATTGATGACATAACTTCATTATTTCGTATTGCATCCCATATTGAGGACAGGCTCCCTGCTTATACCATTTCCCCCCACAGCAGTCCTTTTCCACTAACTATTCATTGGTCAACAACTTTGCCCAGCAACCGCAAACACCCAGCAACTTCCATGCCTTAAGGGCTGAAGAACAAGCAACCCAAGACGGCAAGGCGTCTCCTGAATCACCCTTCTTTGTTCCCTCTAAGCTCTTTACATTCCCGATGACTTCATCTCTAAGAGTCTGATGTTATCACCAACCATGGGGCTTGTCGACCCCCATGGCCACACTCCCACACATCTCCCCCTTCTTTATTAAGATAAAAAAGCGCCATTAACACAGATTAAGAAAGCACAATTCATACATACTAAAACACAAAGAAAAGCTACCAGGCATACTAATTCTATCTTTAACAAACTTTGTGACCACATCCCTAGGAGAGGCAGGCACTGAGTGCTGCCCAGCCAGGGGGGCTCTGGCTGCCCCACCAGCTCCTGGAGTCCTTGTCTGTGGGTCCTGCATATGCCAGCGGGACCCTCCCATACATTGTTTTTTGTTCGAGCTGGAGTCCAAACCATGAAGGAGAGTGCTGTGATCATGTTAAGGCAGATGATGAGATGGCCAGATGGACCCAACATGCTGACACCCATCTAGGACCAGCTCCTGTTAAAACACAAGCACAACCTTGGCTCCGAGTTATTAGAGTGTAGGGCCCTTCCCAATGATTGGTGCTTTAATTTTTTTTACCATTTTGCCCTTTCTTTAACTGATTTTCTCTCAGATCTGTCTCCCAGATCTGTCTGTCACTTTTTCTCCTGCATGGACAGATGCAAGGCCCTTCCTCTGTCCATCAATTAAAAAATTTAATAACATAGCATGCTTTAGCTATCTTTTCCTGGGGGTCACACTCCTACTCCCCCTGTTTTTTGTTTTAGAAGCTTAGCTTTTAGGGTACCATGGGCCTGTTCAATAATTGCTTGACCCATGGGGAGAATGAGGTATACTTGTCAGTTGTTGAGTACCCCATTGTTTTTTTGTTGTTGTTTTTTTTTTTAAAAAAAAAAAGAGGGGGAGTTGCATGGGCCCCATATCCTGGCCCATTATGTATTTTAATCATTTTTGGAACTCCTAATTTCGCAAAAGCTGACAGAAGATGTTTACACACATTCTTTGTATTTTTGCATCTGTTCATGCAGGAGAAAAGGCAATCAGAAAAGGTATCAATTGAAACATAAACATAATAAAGTTCTCCAAATTCTGTCAAGTGTTTAACAAACAATCCTTTAAGTCTATTACTATTAACGTCCATGACTGGGGGAGCATAGCTGGAGATGGCAATCCCGGTTAAAGTGCTCCCATACCTTCCATGACTTCATTAGTTTTTCTCCGATACCAGTCTCCATTTTCCACTGCTTTTCTTCATTACAAACACTGGAGAGTTCCAGGGCTAGTTGTGAGAACAATATGTCTCTCTTTAAGTTGTTAAGCAACTCCACCTTCGGGCCTTATGTATCCATCCTATTCCTCCCGGACCAAAGGGAAACAGATCCAGCTCCTCTTCAGGAGCTATAGGGCATGGATCAACAGGAACATCCAGGTCACCAGGGGGCATAACAGCAAAGGCCTGCGATGGCAATACCTGCGGGGGAGGTGATGGCATAGCAGGTGGATGGGCGGATGAGCCCACAGCTCCCTCACTTTCTGGCAAACTACATGTTTCTGATTGTGGTCCCACATGGCTCTTTAAGGCCTCAGATTACTTGCCAGGTGCCAGGCAATCCCACCACAACCTTGTTGATTTTAGTAGCAGAGTCCCAAACCTTGAACTCAGTCTGGTCCCATGTTTCAGGATCGTAAACTGTCTGATTCATAATAAAGGGAATAAGCTGGAAGGTTACCAGGACATTCTTTGTTTCTAAGGACATAAGATTCTCCACAGCACGCAACTGCTTACCTTTGGCCATTGAGGGGCAGTTGTGTGCGAAGGTCCGCTTCTCTCAGCTTGAGTTTCTTCCCAGCTCCGGTGCACCTATCTCCAGCAACTTATAGTATGAGACTCTTTCCAGCAACTTTCAGTACGAGCCTCTTTGAGCGGTTTGCTGAGTTTGGCCAAACCTATCTTCATGAGGTGATCAATATCCCTGTTCCTGTCCTGGTCCCTGTTATGCTAGCCTGTCCTTACTCATTCCTTTCTTAGTTTTGTCCCTGTTCTGTTAGCCTGTTCCGTTAGCCTGTCCCTGTTCTTCATGTCCCTGTTTGTTTTTTTCAGGTCAATATTTGGGCACCATTTGTGGCATAGTGACCACATGGACACCAGGGTTCTTTCAGGAACAGTAACTGCTCTCCAAATTCCAACATGGAGTGCAACATTTTTTATCATACTCTTAGATCAGGATTCTGATTCTAACAATGGTTCCTAATGCAAATTTCCAGAGAAGAGAAGCAAACCAGCCCTGACTGCTTTGAATGAGATGGAGATAGCAAGCAAAGGGAAATAAAGAAAATAAACCAGTGGGAATGGTTTCAAATAATTGTCATTGTCCAAAAGCTTTAAATTGGTTGAATCCTTGAGAGTTAATGTAAACTCAGGTTGCATCACTGAATTTGAAGAAAGTAAGATAGAGTGGCATCATTGCAGAGCCTCAGTCACAGTTTAAATTGGCACTGCCTCTAACTACACAAGAATGAAGGAGAAAAAGCACATCTTTCTACCTTGTCAGCTACTGGCAGACCTAGAGAAAGAAAAAACAAAAGTTGTTAAAATTAAAAAGTAATTTTTTTAGGACGTCACTGACTATGTAATATTGAATAGTAACCAGACAACAAAAGAAAGGCAAGATGAAACAGTAGAGGGTACTTGCAGGGCCTTAGTTTACATGACAACTGACAACAATCACAATCAGCAATGCTGGAAGAGTGCCTAACACCATTCACCCTTGAGTCAGAAAAATGGGATTGCAACATAATGAAAGGGTAGTGCAATCCCTCTCAAAAAAAAAAAAAAAAAAAAAAAACACAGTCTGGGGTATGCCACTGAGTACTGAAACTCTTAAGACAAGGCAGTAACCATGTCAATTTAGAAGGCAGGATGAGGCTCTCTGGGTGTTAACATAGAAGAATGGAAAATCAGAATTTAGCGCAAATGCAACTTCTTCTAGAGCCAGGCTGGGAACTGGTTCTTTTCAACCTAGGGACCATTTCAATATCCTCAAAGCTAAAGAAACAAATAACGGCTCTGTTGAATCGGGGACCCACTGCAATTTGGAGCAGTGTGTTTCCTGGTAAAACACTTCTCAGTACCAGATCTTGCGGCCAGCCCTCACTGATGTCTGCCTACTGCATTTTGGAGCAGCAAGGTCCTCACACAACCCCCTTTTCCGCTATTGTTTGTTTTTGCAACTGTTGTACCTGTGTCTCTAGTTTTGACATACAATTTCCATCCCTTTGTGTCATGTCCTCTCCATGGAGACATTAGTAAAGCCAGTGTGCAACGGGCTATGTCCCCACTTTGTCATCTTCCTTGCACAGAAGGACACTTACCACTTATACCAAGACACTGGTTTTTTACACATGGGAAGGAAGATAAGTTCTGTCAGTTGGAGGACCACTTCCATAAGTTTCTCCACAGCTGAGACGCAGGCCTGTAGGAAAGATTTGCAACTTTCTTCTTACTGCCAGGGATGTTTAGCCAATTCATCCATTGTGGGTTCCTCATGGTCTTTCCAGTGGAGGTGCTCTCGCTCTACGTGTCCCACCATGTCCTCCCACTCTCCCTGCCACTCCTAACTATCCCACCTCAGGACAGATCTCTGCGTGACACTGTTAATATTTCGTTAACCTTAGACAAAACCTGAAGTGTATTTAGGAAACATAACAGTAAGAACCTGCTGGTATGAGCATGCCAAGGATAGGCGACGTTTTGGAAAGCTACCACAACACTCCTGGAGGAGAAGAAAGGGAGAGTGAGGAAGTGGGAAAAAGCACCTTCCCCTGACCCTACCTCAGAAACTGTTAACAATTACACCTTTCACGCTTTTTCTTCAGGGAGCCCATCTACAGAGGTGTCAGTGGGAAATGTCCAACAATAGTTTATTTCTTTAAAGGTATCTCCCTGAAGCTATAACTTCTGGTAATATAAAGGCTTTTGACTTGCATATTGTGAAAACATAATTTCTTTAATGAACAGCACATCCTCACCATTTCTACTTAGTGAGAGTAATGATAATGTCACCTGTATTTATCCAAATCTCTTTCTATTTACCACAAGGCATAATTTGAGTTCACATTAAGGCACCTTTTTCACACAGTCTATTGTTCAATCTTAACAAATACTTAAGAACATTCTTGAAAGTTAGGCTTACCTGTAAGCACTTGAGCTTCTGAGTTTTGTTACTATTATTATGTTTTTAAGGGCTGGAAAGGGAGCTTAGAGTCCATGTAAGTAATTTCACTGAAAACAGACAAGGTGAAGAAAGTACTCCAACTCCTCAACATTAAACAACTGTAGAACCCAGGAACACTCACCTGCTAGCTTCTGAACTTGAGTCACTTCCAAACTATTTCACAGTAAAGTCGTACCACAAGGGTTTTACTGTACCGAGAAGGCACCACCAACGTAGCTAGCTCATAGAGTCACTAAAACTATTTCACAGAGATGGTAGAAAACATAAAGAAAAAGCAACTTACTGGGGAACACTGAGTCCATTTCATCATGGTAGAAAAGCACCCTAGATAACCTGAGCCTCAAACTCCCCTGGGGAAGTAATTCTTTCCAAGTCCTCATGCTTCCTATATAGCAAAGGTCAAATGATCCACACCTGACAGATTTCACTTAACAAGGCTGGAGCCAAGAGACCTTGTGGAATAGGCTCATCTACCTGCCTTCAGTCTTTTAGGGTCAATTGCTCCTTATCACTAAGAGAAATAACCTGACAAGGGGCTTAGTGGTTAGAGTTGACCTAATGAATTAACTACAAAACGTGCACAAGGGTCATATTTCTGTTAGTCATTCTGTGAGGAAAATTAGTACAGAGCCTGTCAAAATAAATAAGTAAATAAAGAAAGAAAAAAGAAAATGACCTTAAAGGCAAAATTGCTATCATATATTTTCATCTGTCTAGTCACGACAGATAAAGAATATAGCAATTAGAATTACTTTTCTTGACATGATTGTTATTTAAATTTGCTTTTCTGAGATCTTTATGGAGGACTTTTCAAAATCTAGGCCCGTGACCTCTGACTACATTATTTACTTCGGCTGAGTATAAACTATCACGTATAAATGCCAGGATCTGGATCCTCACTCACTATTCAGGTCGGGGACTGGGCTGAAGGTTTGGGCTTTAATTTGGTTACAGGACTACATTGCTGTTTCCTGGCAGGTCATGGGAAGAAGATTGGCTGGCTGGCTTGGGGGAGCTTACCTACATGTGGCTTTTAGGCTGCAACCAAAGTGTTCCTCTAGATCTGGAAGTTTGAAGAGGGTTGCAGTCTCCAAGCAACTCAGCTGCAACCACATATTAGTCTGGCACAACTGGTTTTTGTGTTCCTTGCACTAGTTGTTCCTTCACCTCCTCTTCAGAGACAAGGACATGCCTCTCTTTTGTGCTCCTTTGTTAGTAAACAAACCAGGATAGATGAAAGCCTCTTTCTTCAAGTCACTAAGATACTGGGCTACAAATATGGTGAAGGTCCTAGAGGGGAAGACGTATGAGGAGCGGCTGAGGTCACTTGGCCTGTTCAGCCTGGAAAAGAGGAGGCTGAGAGGAGACCTCATCATGGTCTACAGCTTCCTCACGAGGGAGAGTGGAGGGGCAGGCGTCGATCTATTCTCTTTAGTCACCGGTGATAGGACCCGCGGGAATAGTGTCAAGCTGAGACAGGGGAGTTTTCAGCTAGACATCAGGAGGAGGTTCTTCACTGAGAGGGTGGTCACACGCTGGAACAGGCTCCCCAGGGAAGTAGTCACTGCACCAAGTCTGTCGGAATTTAAGAAGTGTTTGGACTGTGAACTGGCATAAAACAGTACCTGAGGCATAGGCTACTTTTCAGCCTGCAGCAGACTATAGGTATGATATCGTATCAGGGGTCGATATGATAATATCATATGTCGATATGATATTATATCATATCAACATATCATGGGTAGGTATGATATTATCATATCATGGGTTGATAAGCCCCATGGTTGGTAACAACATCAGACTCTTAAGGATGAGGCCATCAGGAAAATAAATTGTTTAGAGGGAACAAAGAAGGGTGATTCAGGAGACACCTTGGTGTCTCGGGTTGCTTGTTCTCCAGCCGTTGGGGCATGGGGGTTGCTGGGTGTTTGTGGTTGCTGTGCAAAGTTGTTGACCAATGAATAGTGAGTGGAAAAGGACTGCTCTGGGGGAATGGTAACAGGGAGCCTGTCCTCAGTATGTGGAGGCAACAAATATATAATGAAGTTATGTCATCAATAAAGAGGTAGCAGTTACTGATCCTAAAAGAACCCTGGTATCTGTGTGGACATAATGCCACAGCTATCCAGCAAGCAAAAGTGACTGAAGATGGATTGTTTTGAAACACAATACAAATAATGCAGAGTATTAGTGTACTTAACTGTCTGCACAGATATTCAAGGAGCAATTCAAAGAGGAGAATCAGCAAGAAATGAATGGAAGATTATGAAGCAGTGGATGCAGACAAAACCTGGAGTAATAATGCTCATTAATGGAATGAGAATTTTATTCGTGTTATGTGTGTAGTATGGGAGTGGGACAGAAAGAAACGACATAAAAATGTTCCAGTTTACAAATATATTAACTTGAGCATCTAATGACACCGCAAGTCCTTCAACAGACTTTAGTAGACCTTTAATTGAATTTTGTGTCATTGAGAAATATCCAAATGGCAGCAACAGAATAACCTGGTCAAACAAAAGCTGAAAAATACAAAGTAGTACTTAAGATATCTGCTGCAGATGATCAGCAACAAAGTGTGTGAAAAGTTTCCGTGTTCCAGAAATTTCAAATGAAACAACTCGAAATGCAGCTGATCAGAATTTTCCCTGCTGTGGGCCTATTCAATGGGATGATCTTTAAGCACTTTAGCCTTTTATTCTCTGCAGATCCTCAGTGTTTAAGGATTTCAGTGCTTTTAAAATCTGTGTTCAGGAAAAGTAATAGATCTGGACACCAAGGGATGTCCAAGATTTTGGACAAAAGTACCTTAAAGTATAGCTCTTAGTTAAAAGTTTGTAAAAGTAAAAATTCTAGAATTGTTGACATAGTAGTACAGCTTTCATGCATATCTGTCTTAATAAGACCATATATAATGTTGTAATGATTCTGTGCGATTCTGTGTGATTCTTTGTGTGATTTGGGGACCCGCCACCCACAGCTGTTCCCCATCAAGACATCCCCAAACCAATTTGTGGCACAGGCAGCAGGAGAGGGCTGCATTCAGCTCCCCCTGCTGACCAATGCAGGAATAAGTGCAGGCAGAGGCTTTGCAGGGTGGAAAAGTCCATTTATTCCTGGGGTAATTGTGGCTGCCACCCCCAGTCCCACCCCAGGTGAGGTCCTGCTCAGTCTTGGGGCCTGGCCTGGCGGCTGGCATGGTCACCAGACCCCAGTTGCTCCTGCTGGGCCCTTCTCAGCCAGGATGTGTCCCCAATGTTGTCATCCTGCGGGGACTGTGGCAGTCTGCGCCCCTCCTGCCCTGAGTGACACGAAAAGCTTCGTGTGAGTTGTCGTGCCATGGAGGGGCTGCACTCCCTGCACCTGGGCGAGATGCTGCGGGAGCGGTAGCTGGAGGGGCTTCTCCGCCACCGCCGCTGCTGCTGCTGCTGCTGCCGCCGCCCCAGACCCACGTTGCAATGCATTCTTCTGCAGGATCTTTGGGCCAGGCACACAATTGTAATGATGGGCCCGCGGCACAGTGGGCAGGTGTCTCTTTCTGCAGCCCAGGGCTGGATGCACCCCAGGCAAAAGGAGTGCCTGCAGGGGTCCACACGAGCTGCATTGGACAGCTGGCCCAGGCAGATGGCGCATGTCTCATCCCCGGGGACCTCCTCTGGCTGCTGCTGCTGTGGCCGGTTCATGGTGACTGCAGCTGCCCTGGTGTAGAGATGGTCTTCACCTGTGGGAGGCTGCCCTGGTGCCAGGCGGTTATCAGCAGCCTGCACCTCACCAGCAAGTCGTCAGCAGGAACTCGACGCCTCATGTCGCGCTGGCTGGATGTCGATGTCTCGCGTGCCACCAGCAGGACTACTACAGATAATACCAGGAAGAAAATATTCTGTCAGCAAATATGCATTAGCTTTCTAGGTTCAACCAAGTTGTCTATAGTACTGTAGTAGTAAATATTCTTAGTATGGATTACAATCATTGCTATTAAAATGGCAAATATGCTGATGATAGGTTATACTTCACAAGACTACACTTAGGACAGATGAGGTACATAGACGGATATGTATTTGATAACATTACCGAAGGACCTCGATGGCTCGCGTGCAACAAGAAGGGCTTCGTGTCACCTTCCAGCAACGGACCCTCGAGCTCCATCAAGTACCAACAGCTGGACTGGATGCAGGCATGACGCTCAGGGCACTTATGGCCAGGCACCTTTTGTGAGGTTGTAGGGTAACAGTGAATCTGTGGTGGCATCACTAGGGTCTTGGGGTGCCACTGATGGCAGCACTGAAACAGTTCCCCTGACCGTTGTGAGAAAATAAGTAGTTAAACTGTTTTCTGCTGTTAGACTTCAGTTTTGGATGTGCTTAAACAATGCAGGAAACAATCACCAGTGAGAAAAACTGTTAATACTGAACATCAAAAATGTTTGATTTTATCCTTTAGATTTTCATTGCTCTGGCTTGTTAATAATAGGTAATAAATTATATTAATCTCCCTATACTGAGACTGTTTGCCTTTGACCATAGATGTTGAGTGATCTCCCTGTCCTTATGTCAACATTTCGGCCCTTATCATTGTATTTTCTCTCCCTTTCCCTTTGAGGAGGGGGATTGAGCGTTCTTGTGGGGTTCAGATGCCCAGCAAGGTAAAATCACGACACCCACCTTTGTACATCTTGACATTTTTTGCAGCCACTTGCCAAGGCGATCGGCTCCAGGGCAAACCCATGCTGCAGCACAGCCGTGGGGGTTGGCATTTTTTTCTGGTATTGAGGCCACTCGAGGCACCTGAGGGAACCACCAGGACCCAGCAGCCCTTGAAAGGGAGGCCGACATGCAGGCAGAGCCAGCAGCGGCACTGGCAGGCCATTTAAAGAGGACATCGCTGCCATTTTGCAGCCACTCACGGAGGCAGCCAACTCCCTAACTGTATAAAAGTCCCTAGGGAGCTCTGCAACCCAGGAGCACCACGAACAGGACGGATTGCCAGATAGAAGAGGATGCACAAACAGGACTGGCTTTGCAGTTTTCTCAGGGCAGGGTAGGAGCAGGGCAAGGAGGAGCGCAGGGAGGATCTTGGCTATCCCCATCCTCATTAGGTGAGGCCACATCAGGGTGCCAAAGGGAAGACGAAGTCCCGATGGGAGCGAGCAAATGAAGAGGGGATCACACTCACATTGGATGTGTCTCTCTAGGTCAATGTCCACCCTGGGCCATATCACACCATTCCCTCATGCCTTCCTGCAGTACAGGAGAGTCATAAAGTGGCTAAAAAAAAGTGCCAGGAGGGCCACGAACAGGATGTGCAAACAGGCTTGGCAGTTAGAACAGGATGCACAAACAGGACAGGCTTGGCAGTTAGTGCAGGCTGTTTGCTCGAGGCAGTTCAAGTGGGGCAGGGATAAGTGCAGGGAGGATCCTCTCCTCTCCTTCTCAATTCCCTTTCTCTTCCTCTCCTCTCCTTTTGGAACTTTGCCTTGTATAATTTACCATGGTGGGCACCCGTCACAGAGGCTGGGCTGAGGCAGCAACCCAAACTGAGGGGACACGGCCTCTCTGGGCTCATGTGGGCAACCATGTGGATCCCCTGAGGGGTGAAGTGGCAGTCTGACTGGGAGGAGCTCTGGAATCTGGAGGCCTCCCTGGGTCCTGAGGAAACAGAGGGCTGTTATGAGTGCAGGTGTGCCCTGCTCAAGGAACTGCTTGAGCAGGTGGCTGGGCTTCAGCAAGAGATCAGCAGCCTGAGGAGCTCCTGGGAGTCTCAGAGGACGACTGATAGGACGTGTGAACCTACCCCTACTGAAGCCCAGCAGCCCTCTCCTAAGTCCCTGCAAAGTGTAGTAGTGGTCTCCCATAGTATTCTTCTGGAGAAGCTGGCAGCCCATGGCTTGGACAGGTACACTGTTTGCTGGGTTAAAAACTGGCTGGATGGCTGGGCCCAGAGAGTGGTGAACAGAGTGAAATCCAGCTGGAGACTGGTCACAAGTGGTGTTCCCCACGGGTCAGTGTTGGGGCCCATCCTGTTTGTTTAATATCTTTATTGATAATTTGGATGAGGGAATTGAGTGCACCCTTAGTAAGTTTGTAGACAACATCATGATTGGGGGAAGTGTTGATTTGCCAGAGGGTAGGAAGGCCCTGCAGAGGGACCTGGACAGGTTGGATCTATGGGCAGAGGGCAATGGGATGAGGTTCAACAAGGCTAAGCGCTGGGTCCTGCACTTTGGTCACAACAACCCCATGCAGCGCTACAGGCTTGGGGCAGAGTGGCTGGAAAGCTGTGCAGAGGAAAAGGATCTGGGTGTGTTAGTTGATGCTCACTTGAACATGAGCTGGCAGTGTGCCCAGGTGGTCAAGAAGGCCAATGGCATCCTGGCTTGTGTCAGAAATAATGTTAACAGCAGGACCAGGGAGGTGATCAGCTGTACTCAGCTTTGGCTGAGATGAGTACCTCAAGTACTGTGTTCAGTTTTGGGCCCTTCACTACAAGAAAGACATTGGAGCCCTGGAGCATGTCCAGAGAAGGGCTACAAAACTGGTGAGGGTTCTGGAACACAAGTCTTATGAATAGTGGCTGAGGGACCTGGGGTTGTATAGTCGGGAAGAGGAGGCTCAGGGGAGACCTTATTGCTCTCTACCACTGCCTGAAAGTAAGGTGTGGGGAGCTGGGGGTCATCCTCTTGTCTCAGTTAGCTAACTATAGGACAAGAAGAAATGGCCTCAAGTTGCAACAGGGCAGGTTCAGGTTGGAAATTCAGATAAATTTCTTCTTACAAAGAGTAGTTAGACATTGAAATGGGTTGCCCAGGAAGGTGGTGGAGTAACCGTCCCAGGGGGCGTTTAAGGAAAGGTTGGACATGGTGCCTAGGGACATGGTTTAATGTGTAATTGTTGTGGTTTAACACAGACGGCAGCGAAGCACCGCACGGCCATTTGCTCACCTTCCCCCCTCCCTCTCTGGGATGGGGGAGAGAATCAGGAAAATGAAGTCTGTGGGTTGAAATAGAGACAGTTTATTAGGACAGAAAAGAAAGGAAAATAATAATAATAATGATAATAGTACTACTAATAATAATGCGTACAAAACAAATGATGCAAAATGCAATTGCTCACCATCAGCTGACCGATGCCCAGCCTATTCCCGAGCAGCTGGCTCCCCACCCCAGCCAGCCACCCCATGTAATTGCTCACCATGACGGTATGGTATGGAATACCCCTTTGGCCAATTTGGGTCAGCTGTCCTGGGTCTGTCCCCTCCCAGCCCCTGCTGCACCGCCAGCCTGCCCACTGGCAGGACAGTGTGAGAAGCTGAAAGGTCCTTGGTTTAGTGTAAGCACTGCTCTGTAACAATTAAAACATCAATGTGTTATCACCATTATTCCCATCCAAAATACAAAACACTGCACCATACTAGCTACCAGGAGGAAAATTATTCTAGCTGAAACCAGGACAGTAATATTGGTGGTTGGGGGACAGTTGGACCAGGTGATCTTGGAGGTCTTTTCCAACCTTAATCATTCTATGATTCTATGTACACATAGAATTACTCTTTGGATTATATGAAATCAAGCATTCAGAATATTTGAATGAAGAAAAATAGTTGGATTGCACATTATACAGAATGTTAATTTTAAGGAATTAGTCCCAGCAACGTATAACTGGTAGTCATGGAAGCTTAGTCTATCACAGGAGAAAGCAAATTGCTTTTCTGTGCCCTGATAATTCATGGTTTCCTTGGACTTTTCAAAGTGTTGCTTGAACTAAGGAAATTTTAATTTGAGGTAATTGTATAGTGCTTCTAGAGATGGTTTATTTTATTTCTGACTTAGCACTGTGTAGATGCAAACTGCAAGAAAGGATTCTGTGCCACTGAGTAAATATGTTCAATTTAATGCTAAGTGTAGATAACATCTTTTTCCTTTCAGAAGCAGGCCTTATGTAGTACAAAATGTCCTTGTATGGATCTGTATACCATGGCTGAATTTTTCCTCTTTGCTGCTAGTCTGTATTGATGTTGCTGACCCCTCATCTACATTCAATAAGGCAAACTTGCAGCATTTATGAAACTAAATAAACATAAGTTAAACCTCAAATCTACTTTACAATAATCACTCCTGTTAGCTTTGATGGGAATGTGTTTCTCTGAATCCTGTTTTACCAGGGAATGTGATAAGAAGGTAAATCTCTATTTTGATTGCTTTACTCTGTCAAGTCCATTCATCATTTCGTTCTTTAATTACTATCCTTGTAAATAGTATACTGTGCTCTGGCCAGGAGCCAGGTTGCTTTGCTCAATCAGCAGGTTGCCAATATGACACTGGTATCTTTCCCTATACAGAGAAGAAGCTATTAAGTTAATTTAACCAATTCCATTTTAACAGTCACACTTTTATGACTGGAATTTACTAGCTACTCAGACCCTTTTTTTTTTTTTTTTTTTTTTTTCTTAGCTGTGTCCAGAAAAACAATACAATATTATGGCCCATCTTCAGGACTAGAAGATAGAAATGTATGGAAATTTTGGGGTAATGCTGTGACTCAGTGTCCAATATGTTCAGACAGTTGCTGAGGATATAGAATAGAGATGGTTGAGATGACCAAGGAATTTCTTGTACAATATAGCATTTATCACCTGAACCACAAGTCTTTCACAGAGTTGCTAGTCATTTTTTGACATTTATTTTGCCTAAGTGTCTAATGTAACTCCCTGCTTATGTCAACAGCTGTTCAAAATCCAAATCCATAACAGTGAGATAAACTAGGTATTTGTAGTGGAATGGGTGGGAGTTTCTGTCTTCATATTGTTAAATACATATATATGTATACATACATACAAAAAAAATCTATCTCAGTGAACTCCAAGGGAGCTGCTTTCAACTAATTATGATTAGCTGTAAATCTTGCTTTTGCATGTCTAACAGCAGGCATAAGAAATTTAGATCATGTCTTTACATTTCAGATCCATCTCTGACAGTCAATTATCAAAATAGTGCCTTAAGCATATAAATGCACAGAATTGTAAAATAATTGATCAACGTACTTCAGAATTACTGAAAGCAGAAGGCACCACAGTAAAAAACGTGTAATATGCAAGCCTATTAAAATAATTAAATGTCTACTTGTATAGCTTTTTTTAATAAATTTTTTGTAAAATAAATTTGAGCAAGATGGTATCTAAACCAGTTCTTGATACAAAACCAAAACAAACAAACAAAATGCTCATGAAATTAGTTCTTGTCAAAGAGACAAATCAGTTTTTCAAATAATGTGACAGGAGAACAAATGGGAAAGAGAACTTCTGAATTTTGACAAAAAGACACATGAATACTTAGGATGCAGCCTAAATTTTCCCTAGAGAAAGATGGCATTCAAATTTTCAAAGGTTTCTGATGTTACATTTACATGGTTAAATATATAAATAAGTAAATAAATAAAACTTGCAGAATAAGCAGGTGTGACTGATGTTTGAACTGAATGGAAACACAGCAATTCAAATTTCTTTCATGTAATTTGTTTGGGATTATTCTACATAAGCTCTAGATATCTGTAGTGTGGATATCCATGTCCCAGTTCCATTTCAGGATTCTGTTATATTCAGTGGGTAGAAGCATGCACTTTAAGGCACTCTAGGCACTTAATAATAATAATAATAATAATAATAATAATAATAATAATAATAATATCTCTATAGAGGTAACCAAAACCGCTAAAATCAGACCCTTACACATAAAGGGCAAAACATAAAGGGTATCCACTCTTCCAAAATGACTAGGGCTTTTTAACCTGACAAAATTTATAATAAACTGTACTGTCCAGTGATGGTCTAAACTTTCAAATGTCTATGAAATGCTTTCTGCTAATATCTGCAGAGAATTTCTCAGTCACTATCACTACCTACACTATCAGATTTCCTCCTGAACCTGGACTCAGTCTGCAAATGAGGCTGTCTCTCAGCTGCAGACTCATGAGATTTCGGTAATTTGTATTTCTGGTAGGTTATTATGGGAATGGATATGCCAATGCAAATGACTCTTCAAATCTGCTTTCAGCCCTATCCATAAACCAGGTGGGTTCTTCTCAATGCAAGTTAATTTGTTTGGGGAGGAAGACGGATGGAAGGGTGAGTCATGGCAGTGGAATAAGATAGGGTTTTATATGTTTATAGATTTCTGATTTTATGGTACGTTTCATCATCAGTACAAGTTAAAGAAAACGAAGTTAAAGCAACAAAAGGGCTACTCAAAATTCTACTTAAATGTGGCATCTAAAAAACTATTTTCAATAAAAGGCTGGGTGGCAGAACCAACTAAATCAGTAGGGTCTCTCATGTCTTTCTGATGTCTGATCTCTCAGGATGAGAACATCCATACAGGGTTTGGCTCTGCCATTTTAAGGCAGCAAAGTCTTTTTTATTTTATTATTATTATTATTATTTTCCTGGGGAAATAATCAGCTAACAAATTAAGGACAGAATATAGAAACCTGAAAGAGACGAAAGGTCAGACTTCACACAAGAATCTTTTACTACAAGCATGGAAACTGAAGTGAAAATGAGTAGCAATAAAAAGTGTATCCCAACTTTTCTAATTTTTGTTTTGGGCAAAAGTTAAGGTACTGCAGAGCTTCAAAATAAAAAGGACCTAACAAATTGATATTCCGGAGGTCAAACTGAATGAAGAGTTTGGTAGGAACTGAAAAAATCTGCACAATGGATGTAATCAGAAGTTAAACTGAAAATGGAGTGTCAGTAATGAACCAGACTTTACACACACAGATACAAAAAAACTCTTACCATTTGTCAGTGATGGAAATTTACACTAATTTCATTAAGGTAGTCATTACAAATAACATTTAACAAATCTTTTGATGGTTGACTTGTACATTCAATCGGTAGATGATTCAAGATAACATGTGCAGCAGACAGACCAAACAAAATTAATCAAGGGAGATATTAAGACAAAATAAGTTCAGTTAGAAAGAAGTGCTTCTATAGATTTTATATTAACTATCTTGAAAGTGTACCACAAGATTGTTACAAATCTTATCATGATCTAATTTCTATTTATGTAGGTTAACAGAACTTAGCTGTAGTTCAAATACACTGGAGTAGAAATTAACTTCCTTATATATCTATAATATGCTCTACAAAACTAAGGTATCTAGCCATTAAATAGAGATGTATATATTTTGAGTGGTCTTCTATATAGAGAATTATTATTTTTATTTATCATTTTATTATGAATAAACAAACACACCAAAGCAACATGAGTTTGTTTCACATAAAAATTTACTCACAATACTTAACCATCCCATTTAACACTACTGTATTTCTGATCATATTTCTGCAGTTTTATCCATTTCTCTTATTTCTTTCTCGTAAGAAAAAAAAATGTTCCTTGTAGCTGTAGTAGAGAACCAAACCTGAACAAGAGCAAGAAAGTCCTGAACATTTCCAAAGAACATGATCTTGGGAGAATGGACTACTAAGCCAAAAAGTCAAGATTATTCTCTGTCTTTCAAAACAATATTCTTCATAAGTCAATTTGTCACAACATCTCACAAATTCTGCTCTGCTTCCACAGACATCATGGATTCTTGCTGGTTCTGTAGCAATGTCAAGTCAGAAATTCAGTGCTGCTGATCCAGTAGTACATCACAGGGAAGTCAGATACACACCTTCACCATCACAAGGGCAGCTTGATCCTGCTCTGCATATTCATTTACATAAGTTGCAACATTTGTAAAAAAGGAGTCAAAACCAGAGACTTCTAACTACTCCTCTATCTAACCCTCTCCTGGTTTTGGCTGGGATAGAGTTAATTTTCTTCCTAGTAGCTGATATGATGCTGTGTTCTGGATTTAGGATGAGAATAATGTTGATAACACACCAATGTTTTAGCTGCTCCAGAGCTGTTCATATCCTAAGTTCCTAAGTCAAGGACTTAGTGACTTTCTTGTCTTTACAATTGCCTAGCAGCAATTTAGTATTCTTCCAAACAAATTCCTGCTGGTAAATCTATTTACTGAATTCATCTTTAGTATTAAAAAAAAAAAAAAAAAAAAAAAAAAGTAATAAGGATAAGGATTATCAATAATCTCATGCTAAAGTTCTGAGAATTTATCTTAAGAAAATTTATTAACAATGGAAGTAAATTCAAAAGAGTTGTTGTATTATTACTCAGCTCTAGCTGAGATATACCCAGGACATGTGGGTTTTGAAAAGCCAAACACATCAAGCCATACTTTGCTGCTAATAGTAACAATTACATCACACATCTTTCAAGCATCAGGCTTCTTTAATATACTAAGCAATATATTTTATTCCAGGGTGAAATACTCAACCTATTAGTATTGCTTTAGATATACAACTGCAATAGCAACTCAGGCATGAATTTTATTAAGTCTGGTGTATTTTCTGTCACTTCCTGGAGCTGTAGATTTATACTAAATCTTTGTATTCAGGCCCACTTAAATATCATTTTAAAAACACATTATTCCTGAAATATGTAATTAATATATGAACCAACATACACTGATCTGGCAAGGATAGAAATGTTCTAAAAATCACTCAACAGCTCAGAGTAAATGTTAAATAGTCTGTCCTTACTGATTATGTCCCTGAGCTGGTTTGCTTTCAAAAATATTTAATACCTTACATATTATCAAAGCACAGAGAAATGCTTTCCTGATTTGTAATCTTTGCTATCATTTTAATTAAAATGGTGTTTTTCTTTTCATTTAATTATTCAAACATAAACTGGGTACTGCTTGTGAATGCACATGGGAAGTGAGGTGTTTGGCTAAAATGTACTTTGATACTTCAGTGTGAACTAACTGATTTGATTTAAAAAAAAAAAAATCAGAGATAATCAGAGAAAATCAGAGCAGATAATAAAGGATTTGTAAAAAAAAAAAAAAAAAAAGAGAGAAGCTAATTAAAGAATAAGGAATATGTTTTCCTTTTGGATAGACGAGTAACCCATGACATATTCTTTATCTTAACTCTTAACTTTTTAAGGTAAGACAATATCTTTTGATGTTTGATGTTTTGATGTTTGTGAAGTATTTCAAGAATTAAAAAAATCAAAAAATAATCATAATTAAAACATAATTTAATCACAGTTTAAAGAATGACTACTGAATCTGGATCAAATTTGCAAAAATTTTGCAGACCTCCCCCCCCAAAAAAAAAAAAAAAAAAAAAAGTGACACCCTTAAACATAACTAAACTCATGTTTACTTTTACAATGTTCAGAACGTAATGGTTCAATGATTAATTTTGAAATTATATTTGAAAATTGATTTGTCAGTTTAATTTAAAAGGACAGAATAACTGAAAGTTAAAATAAAGAAAACATTAATTTGTGAAACAAAGTTTGAAAGCTTTGTGAACACTGATGTTTTTACATTAAGCTAAAAAAATGAAATATTTTTATATTTATTTATGTTTTATATATATATATTTATTTGCCTCT
>CM021701.1:34576188-34705079 GCA_011074415.1 Stictonetta naevosa | reverse complement strand
GAAAGGAAAGGAAAGGAAAGGAAAGGAAAGGAAAGGAAAGGAAAGGAAAGGAAAGGAAAGGAAAGGAAAGGAAAGGAAAGGAAAGGAAAGGACAAAAAGCTAATTGGCTTATTGTACTGCTTTCGTGAAAGGAATTGTCCCCTTTGATTTTCAGTATAATGAGATTTATTTTGAACATCAAAGTAATCTATAAAAACTGAACAGAGAGATGAGCAGCTACATATTTTCATGTCCTCTGAGGAGCAGGGTACAAATCAACAATGAAAATGACACAGGATGAAGGGACAGTCTGAAAAAAATATAAAAGAAACCTCAAAGAATGTAGCTGAACTTTATATACTATCACAATGTGCTGAAAGACCATTCTTACTCTTATTCTCTTACATGGCTATAAATCTCACAGAAATCCACTGAATGCCCTGTGTTTTGTTTGTTTGTTTGTTTGTTTTGTTTTGTTTTGGTGTGGTTATAAAACAGACAATTTCAACAGATAGACCAAGATCAATATAAGAGGCTCTTAATGCCCTTTCTGTCCTCATACCAAAGAAACCCAATACTAGGAAAGGAACTTCTGGCTCTCTCAGAGCCCTGTCCAGCAGATTTTTATAAGGGCCCAGTACAGTCTTCCCACACAGCTCTCTACACAACAATAGCATGAGTAGGTGTAGAAACCTACAAAAGTTTCTACATTTTACAAAGGCTTTCTACCTTAAAGCCTTTAAGTATGAACCATTTCAGTCCAAAAATGGGGATCAAAGGTACAAATGTTGACCTGAACTCTATCTCAGCTGCAGTGCCATTTGACTTTCAGGGCAAACTCATGGCATTTATTCCATCTGCCTGTGAAAGACAGTGTGAGGAAGCAATCATTGAAATATATCAGAATCCTAACATTGGAGAGATTTATTTTCTTTGAACACAGAAAACAGTTTGATTATTTTAGATAATCAAAATTTGGAGGTATTAAGATATATTTCAAATGTATACAGTTATGACATGGCCTTTGGTTTCAAACAAAATAGCATAACTCAGCACCATTTCATCTAACAACTTTTAAAGGAAAGAATGCTCCTTCTTTTAGATTCAGATGTTCAAATTAACACTATTTAAACTAATACATGTGCCGTTCATTAAATTGTTTTTGTATGGAGAAAAGTGTTATGTAGCACAACAGAGCTGACAAATTTGCAGGGAAGCTTATCACAAGGGCATGATGTTCACATAGAAATATCCTGTTTTCTTCCTTTTAAGTATTACTCTTCAGCTGATCCTCTTGTGATTTCTAAAAAGCATCAAGTACCCAACAATTCCCACAGATAGATAATGCTGAATGTGCAGCACTTGTGCAAATCAGGCTATTCATGTGAATCTCTAAAAATAAAATGTTACATGGTAGAAGTGTTTTGGCTTTGTTTTTTGGGAGGGGGAAGTTGTTTGACGTTTTAGTCTCTAAAAGTTCATAGCAAAATGTCTTTAAGGTAGAAATAGTCCAAAAGCTGATGACAAAGGTCACTCACAAGATTAACAGAAATGTGTCAATTTTGAATAATTTTCTTGGGGAGAGAAGATACATGATAAATTGAAGACATCATGCAGAAAAATTCCATGTTAATGTTTTTAAGAAAATAACTTTCTAACATTCATAGTGGTATGATGCTTTCAGTTTTATTATACCTTTTTAAACGCGAATATCAACATTAATTACTTCTGCTCTACTAAAATAAAACATTTGTAATTATCTGAAATTTTAAATACTTTTATTTCAAAGGGAACATCAGGGTGTTTGTTTTCTTTTCACTGCATAGGAAGAAGAAAACAAGTAAGTTCAAGATGTTTCCACAGAAAGAGGAAATCTGCTTCCCTCCCAGATTTGTTATGACTATATAAAATTTTAAATCAAAATTAAATAATATACATATGCAAACACAATGTAGAAGACAGAACCCTGTGTTTTGACAGCACTTTGCAAAAATGTATACGTCTTTTTTTAATTCAAAGGGCAGGATCTGAGTATTCTTGTTTATCTTTTCATACGCAATTTGTCATTAGCTCTCATTAACATAGACACACATTCAAAATTTATTAATTAAATAGAAAAATTTTGTGTCTAATTAAACACTAAATTATTTGTATTGTAGAAATATTTAGAACTGTGAAACGTGGAATGGAGGCAGCTCACAGGACTGTCTTATCTTGAACATAATTATACTTCATGTATTTCAGTTCTGGAACACCTTTTCTTGAATGAAATACCAGTGTAACCCTTATTTTTTTTAAAGCTGGGGACTAAGAACAACCTTTAGTTGTGCTCACTCTGGTGAAACTACTCATAAAGACCCATATAAATACCTTAATCAATAAATATCTTAACACCAGCTCCAGAACTTAGTTCATGTCTCAATTGGAATTATAGATGGGTACATCAGAATTCATGTATGGAATTAATTCTGATTTTTAACCTAATGTTCATTAATATGCATGCATTAATTAATTAAAGAACAAATAGAGGTTACTGGTAAAACTGTCACAATAGGCCAACCAACAGGTCTTATATTAATTCTATACCTAGGACTGCTGCCTAGAAAGACTGTTTTCTGTTGCGTATTTTAACCTTTGGATCTGTCAATCTACCATACACTTCACCCACTTTGTCATTCAGCAGATGTTATCAGAGAGGAGTTCTAGCTGAAAAAATGTATAAAAAAATAAGCAAAATTCAAAAAAGATTTTTTTTTCCAGTTCTCATTGGATGTAATGGTAGTTCCATCACCTACATTGTAATTAGCCTTGGAGGTGTTATATTTGATGCAAGGGTAAAATAATCTTCTCCTACGAATACAGGCTGAGGAGTTGGAGTTGTTCAGCCTGGAGAAAAGAAGGCTCCAGGGAGACCTTATAGATATTATAGAAGCCTTCTGGTGGTTAAAGGGGGCCTACATGAAAGCTGGGGCTTCCCACACTATTTGTCAGGGAGTATAGTGATAGGACAAGGGTTAATGGCTTTAAACTAAAGAGGGTAAGTTTAAAATAGATATTAAGAAGAAATTATTTACTCTGAGCTTGGTGAGGCACTGGAACAGGTTGCCTAGAAAAGCTGTGGATGCCCCACCCCTGGATGTGTTCAAAGCCAGGTTGGATGGGGCTTTGAGCAACCCAATCTAAAGGGAGGTCAATCCTCAGTCAGCTGATCGCCACATCTAGTGGGAGGTGTCCATGACCATGGCAGTGGGGATGGAACTAGATGATCTTTAAGGTCTCTTCCAAACCAAACCAGTCTATGATTCTATGAATCTGCAAGAAAAGTCAAGCAAGCCCCTATGTGTGTAGAATTTTGCACTTTCCATAGCTCATGTACTTCTGCTCACTTGGTGGCAGGTTGCACAGTGCATGTCAGGGCCCTGGAGGCACCAATTTACTTTAATGTCCCAGCCATTCCCTCTGCTTCCACCACCAGACCTGTCCGAGGCCCCCATTTCAGCATGGGTCTGGCCTGAGCTGTAACATGGGACAATGCAGGGTCACCATTTGTGCCAAATTAAAAACTGAGGTGAGCAGGTGTAAATTTTTAACCAGTGGATTTGGTTTATTTCACCTTCAGTTTTCAGTTGCTGTTTTGGCAAATCTGAAAAGTTGATAAAAAGGAAAAGTAATTGATAAGTAAAGGCACGTTGAAAGCAAGTGAGGAAAAGCAAATAATTTACTTATGTGATTAATTTTGCCCTTGTTATTCACTGGGAATTTTGTGAAACATTCAAAAAAAATGTTCCCAGGTCATGTGAAATGCTTGCAAAGGATTTAGAATCATGTAAAATAAGAAGCTTTTCATATTTTTTCTCTCATTATTAATACTAAGTTCCAAAAAGTCACATCACACCTCCCAAGATTTTTTTCCTCATGGAATAAGTATTGCATCCCATTAGAAAACCATCTCTACTTAGAATGTCAAATGGACATTTTAGATGTTTTCTAGCTGCCAAGATAAAGATGTCCTCATAAGTATGGGCAAATGTCTGGGAATTACATTTGGCAAAGAGATGCTGTAATAGAAATACAAGCATAATTGAGACATTTAAGCTGCCCCAGTGCAAGAAAACCTCTCTGTACATCTGTGTTTCCTGGAACCTTAAACACCAGGGACCTCATTTGCTTAATACCATGCTTCTGCCAGTAATGATGTCTAAGAATTACACTGTTAATCTTTCCAATGTCAATTTCACAGAGAGTGGTCATCACCACTCTATTACATTTCTCCAGGTAAATTCATTTTGCAGGAAAATTCTGCATTGAGTAGACATTACTGTGAATGGAAACTGCACATAGCTAATAAACTCTTCTAGGGCAAGTGGCATAGCATCTTCCGTACAGGTGTGTTGCTCCGTCACACAAGCATATATGAGTGAACTGAAGGACCTGAGTGATAACTGTTCACAGAATGGCTGTGGTTGAATGGGACCTCTGGAGGTCATCTTGTCCAATCACTTTGCACAGGTATGTACACCTGGATCCGGTTGCCCATGACTGTGTCCGGACGACATCTGAATATCTCCAAGGGAGCCTCCGCAATATCTCTGGGCAATCTGTTCCAGTGGTCAGCCACTCACAAAATGTTTCCTGATGTTTAGATGGAACCTCCTGTGCTTCAGGTTGTGCCCATATTGACAGGTATATCTAAAATAGAAAGTTGCTGAAGGCACTGGGGAAAGTCACAGACAATTCCACCACTGGAAGCAAGCCAGTGTTTTGACAACAGTCAAAATTATCAGGAAAACCACTTACACAAAAAAGTATAAATCCTGCAGTGACAGCATACTAGCCAGTTTGAAGAAGAACTCTACATTTTTGCAGCAATAAAACAGGCACTTTGCCTTCTGGCTAACTACCGGAGTCCAACAGCATATGAGGTTCCTACATGACATGCATTTTGCCATCAGCAGTAGAAGTGCTGTCCTGCCTCAGTTAAGACTCAATGATCTGGGTCTGCAGACCTAATGGTGCAAAGCATTTGGGTACATGCCTGATTTCAAATACGTTGAACTTAGCAGAATCACTCATTCACCTAAAATCCCCTAGGGACGGATGATAATTAACTGGCATTATTGTTATTTTCTTCTTAAATACTAAAGTGACTGGGATTTTTTTTTTTAATTTTATTTTATTGGGGAGGGGCATAGGTTGTTTGTTTGGTTGGTTATTGTTGTGCTTTTTTTTTGTTTTGTTTTTGTTTTTGTTTTTTAAAGTGTAGATATTAATTTCATTTTTTTCTGGCTAGATTACAACTTGTTTTACTAAATTTTCCCCTGTGATATACTTGCATACAATACTTCCATTCATTTTTGCACTAAATTGTGGTATACTGCTGTGTCCCACTAAACCACTATTGTTTTTCTATCCACAGACAATATTTTTCTGATGCAGGGTGGGATCACAAACACCACAATGGGTTTGCTTTGTCAGATAGAGTTCTTGGTCTATAAGGCTTTCTACGTAAGCATGTATATGCATCATCAGTTGTTATTATAGCCTATTTTAAAGCATTCAGTATTTTCTAAATTTAGTTTGCCCTTTAAAATATGATGATTAAATTTATATATATCTCACATAAATGTGACTGAGAAGATCATCCAGCATAAGTGTGCCAGTTTTTTTCTTCTATTTCAGTGACATAACAAAGCTCTCTTTGTTATATAGGAAAGCTTTTGGGGAAAAGAAATGGGAAATGCGTGGAAAAAATTAACTGCCTGTCACTAACCTGGCAATCAACAAGGTTGATGGCTACATAGTTCCAACATGAGCACTTATCCTGGCAATATCTGTTTCCTGACAGCCATATAAATAAACTGATTTTTTCTTGCACTTTTTTTTGCACAGATACCTTTTTATTAATGCTACTAACCATTCTTCTTCTTGGGGTCCAAAAGACAGAATGGTGCAGGGAGACATGATAACTCCATCTCACATGAACCAGTTGGCAGCAACCTTAGTCCCAGCTGCTATGGAAAAGAGTATAGATGGATAGCTCATGAGGTCATATGTTGCATTTCCTTGATTAAAGTAATGAATGAATGCCCAGATACAGGCCATTAATTGAATATTTTTTAGCTTTATCTACCCCAAGTTACACTGTTTTTTGTAAGATACAGTTTCTGTCTTCTGAAATGAGTTCTGCTCATTTGGAACATCTTCCACTTTCCTCACTAGAGGAGCTAACATCCATGAGGATTTCAGCTTTGTCTCCATTGAAACTGAAATAAGTCAGACCTTACGTGGACCCTAGGCAAGATGCTCTGTTAAACTTTAGGAAACAAATTAAAAACACTCTATAGGCACGCATGTACCTGCATCACTGTATTTGTCACCATCAAAGTAAGTGCAAAAACTGATCATAAATTATTGAGCAGTTTCATGTAAAGGGAATATTATCAGAATGCAAATACTGAATTAGTATAGACTCTGATAGGCAAATGAAGCTACTCAGCACCAAAATAAACTAAGCTTATAATTACTGTGTTAGAATCAGTGAGAACATAGCTACATATCTGAAGTTTCTTCTTCACAAACATTCTTGCCGTGAATCAGCTTTGTTATAAACCATCCTCCCTGGCTGAAAACACTCAGGGCTCGACCGTAAAGCATATAGTTATTTTCTACTGAGAATTGCCATATTTGCTTCTCATGAGGAAGGAAGTAGCTGAAGCAATTCACTGCTCCAAGGATGTACAAATGCAACCAGGTTTTCCTACTGGGATCTTTTGTGTTTTGGAGAACATGTGACTTCATCACCATGCTTCAGGGCACTACTTATAAAACTAGCATGAAGAGATGATCTTCAATCCTCTACCTAAATACAGCTTCATTGTCATGCAACAGGAAGAGAAATGTAAATTATTAGCTAATGGCATTCTAATTATTTATTATTATTTAAAACTTACTCCTTCTGTTGGTGTTTTTTTTTTTTTTGGTGTTTGGTGGTTTTTTTGTTTTTGTTTTTGTAATCTGTAAGAAAATGCAAAAAAAAAAAAATATTTTTGAGGTGGCTCAAACAAATGAGAAGTGGTTGATAAAGACAATACATAGAGTGATTCTGATTTCACCTGTACAGACAACTGTACAGGCAGCATATATTTTGATGAAGCAAATGCAAGGTAATGTAGGAATTACAATCATGAGCCAGGCACACAGGACAGAGAACTCTATCCTCAGGAGCAATGAGCAAAATATTCTCAAAGCTTGGTAGTTAATGCTGTGATTAAATAAGATAAAGGTTTCTTTACCTGAAAAGCGGGAGGGCCAAAAATTAAATGAAAGGTAAATGATTACATAACATACATGTAAAATCTGTTGAGTTCTCTCCTTTTCTTCAATCCTCCACCATTTTGGCTATTTGTCATAGCTTCCCTTTCAGATTATATGAAAATCCTTTATATGTATTAGGGATATTTCACATGAGACAGGAACATAGAATAAATAAATAAATAAATAATACATCTTAACAGTAAAGATAACACTAGTGATTTTATTTCTGAAAAGAAAGACTAAAACTTTAGTAAATAGTTAGGAAATTAATGTTGAAAGGAGTGGTTATTTTCAACCTAATGTACAAATGTAAAAAGATCCAAAAGGTGGAATTTATAACTAGATAAAAGCAAATACATTAGATATACATGTAGGAAGAAGAAAAAGTATTGCACTAAGTATGTTTTATAACTAATCCTGGATATTTCTTTAAAAAGAAAAATAGCTGTAGCTCAACTCCAACTATTATATCTGTAGCATGTAACAACCTGCTCATTAGGTGCTCAGCTTAAATTTCAAACTGAACAAATTATAATGAGTCTAGTCATCTCCTCTAATATTTGCAATTCTCTAGTACTGGATTCCTCCCTTGGCTCTGAAATATCTTCAATTTTCCAAGCTATTTATTAAAATTAATATCAATGATCTGGATAAATTCTTAGGAAATGTCTTTCTGTTGTTAATAGAGGTGCAATTATTTTAAACTATCTAATCTCATATAGTTATTAATCCAGTGGCCCTGTTTTTGCACTACTTTTTGCAAAGAATTCATAACCACTGTCATCAGTAATGCAGATACTGTGTCTCAATTCTGTTTGCATTCAAGATGGACACACACTATTAATTTTCACAATATTGGGGATACTCCACATCTTTCTGATAAATTAAAAATAATTTTATTCCTATAGGATATACATTACATTCTCTTATTAATTCTCAACAACTGCTCTAATATAATGAATAGTGATTATTATTATTTTTTAATTATTACAAATGCAGTGCTGATACTCAGAAAAAAATATTGAGCATATGTTTTTTTTTATTATTATTATGGCAAGATGAATACTTGAAGCATCTCATAGAAAAGGATATGGACAGCATATTGTTAATTCTCAGCTGAGTGGATATCTACTGCAAGATAAGATCAAATAGCTTGGTGCTAATAAATTTACTGTCATGCCCCTTTTAAAATTTTTAGATATTTGAGAAAACAATAATATCAAAAATACATGGCAAAGGAACAGTGATAGTTAACATTAATAATAAATTTCAAGAAAAGTGGCTTGTGTTTGTTTTTTTTTTCTTGTGTGAATATATGTGATTGTAAAAGTGCATTAGTGCTATTGTGGGCAATGATGTATATATACCATTACCTGCACATGTACATGCTTAGATTGAGAAAATTACATATATCAAAAAAGTATTTGATTCTCACTGTTTAGATCATCTTGTGTAACTTCTTAGAAAGGGGCTGGCACCTATCAGATCTTTCTCAATTACTGTATTGTTCTCAAGATCAGTATGGCCTTAGAGTCCAACCTCTAAAATTGTTCAGCCAACTAACCTTTTACATTTGTTTCTTAGCTGAGATTTATTAGCATGGTTTTCTTTAATATCTTTGGTCCACTCTGTCAAGGAAAAATTTTATTATTCATTTGTATTTGGGTTTATTTTTTCAATATTTCATTATGTTTTAATCAAAGTATTTGATTACTTCAATCTACTAGCTCCTAAATATGAAACAGAAGATAATGAATGGAAGAAAGAGTTGGAGAATTCAACTTCCAAAGTCTGACTCACTGTGAGATCATTATTTCAGGCAGTCGGATTAAAAGCCATACACTCTTCTACAGAGTGCTGGAAAAATTAGCAAGGTAACAGGTCGCTGAAAAATACCTTACATATACCTTACATATGTAAGGTTTATAAGGCTAACTGTAACTCAGCAGCAGAATTAAGACTACAGTACTTGCCAGAAAAATGGCATTTAATTTCCTAAGAGCAGTAATTTCAGAAACACAAATGTCTTTGATTATTAGACATCCTTAGGTTAGGTAAGCAAAGGTGTGAAGAATCTAAACTTTGGATTTAAGCAGCTAGGTAAATTATTGTTGTTTACTTCTGGTGGAATCAATCTCTGTCTCTCTGTACTTCTTTGAAGTTTTTAGAATTTTAATTCCAAGGGATGTTGCAATGGCAACTGCCTGGAAGTCAAAGGTACTCTCACATGTTCTTTTTAGTATAGTTAATTGACCAATTGAAGGATAAATATCTTTTGTCATTTGTATTTCCACAAATTTTCCAGTTCCCTAAAATTTTTGGTACTTTGCTCTCTGTGTATATCCCTAAAAAACCTGAAGCCATTAAACACACACACACACAAGCCTGCCCTGTTCTCACTGCAGTCTTTAATAGATGTGGCTTCTAGAAGATTGTTATTGCAGTTAAAAGGATTATAAATTTCATAAGTTCTGATTATGGACTTGTATTTCTTTTTATTGATCCTTTAGGGGAGACTAATTCAATAACCTAGATGAGGATGTATCCACATTTGTTTGGAAAATTTGTTCAGAGTTATGAAAATGACATTGTGAAATGGCCTGACTGGTCCTTTGCCAACATGCTTCCCATCAGGATGTAAGAAGTAGCATAAGAGAGACCTCAGAATTGTTGCGCAAGGACAAAATAGCAGGTAACCATGTTGTATGGTTTTGCCCTTTAAAAGTCTGTCAATATACAGTGTTTTTTTTTGTTGTTGTTGTTTGTTTGTTTTCTAATGTTATCATACATTATAAGGCTAACTTTTCAGGACATTAATTTAAAGGGGATGTCAGCATCCAAGACTATTGAGTCTGTAGTTTGTTTTCTTGCAGGTTGTTATATTGAGTTTAATGCAATACAGCATGTGAGAGGATACGTTGTCAGAATATGAAAAACTTCTGGAACCAAATAACTCTGTGAGAGTGTGCTCTGTTCAGATCTGGATTTTGTTCCCTGCTTTGCCGTTTGAGCTCTGTCTGACCTTTGGCACATCGGTTAATGCTGACCCACAAATTACATAGCTGTTTAAATCCAAAACAAATATTCTCAAAGCCCTCAGCCATGGCTCACTGTAACGCTGAAATTTCCAAAGGTACCTCAAGATGGCCTCTGGACAGGCCTAGCATCACATCAGTTCTGTCCCAGTTGAGCAGCTACATCCTATACAGCCCCTTCTCCAAACAAAGATAATACACTAGCTCCCTTGAAAAGCAATCTGAAGCAACAGCAGGAAAGATCGAGACACTACTTCTTCTCTCCAGCATAAGTTGGTCTGGATGACATGAGTTTGGAAAAAGGCAAAAGAGGGTAATGAATCAATTATTTGCATGAGTGATCTAACAATAAATTTACTGCACGAGAATAAACTAAGCAACTGTCTCCTCTGTCTGAGCCTGCCCACTGTTTCTTACTGGAAAGACTTAGGAACTTGTTAAGAGATGAAGCCGTCAATCCTATTCACAGAGCACTGGACTGCAAAATCCACAATAAACTACAATGGACATAGGCCAGTTTCATACTTTCTTCTTTGATTATCTCGCCTATTAAAACAAACAGAACACCCTCTAATTGTGAATTCATGTATGTGGCAAATAAAGTAATTTAAAGCATTCATCTTTCTTAGCAATAATAATTACAGAAACTGGAAGTTTTGTTTCAATTAAATGAATTTATCCTAGAGTACCTATAACTCACAGCCTCATGAGGTAATGAATTTCAGCTGTTCTCATTAATTAGTCCCACTAGGCACAAGTTGCTCTCACTGAGCCCTGCACTGTCTCTACTGCTCAGAGGGAACCTTACACCTTTCTTAGTTGACTGCTGGTTGGAGACACATTTAGAATTTAAATCACTAAGATAAAACATTTCATCCTTCAGTTCCACCAAACAACCTCAGTATGGACTAGGTCTGAAGCCAAATCAAACTTTTGTGTTGTGAGTGGAAGCTTTTCATAAAGCTATTCAAAAACATTTCCCTCCCTCATCTCTTCTCCCAAAGTATTTGTTTCTAACCTTTTTTTTTTTTTTTATGTTTTGTTAAAGGTAACACAATAGAGCCAAAAAAAGAAATTAAGGGGTCTAGGGAAGCTTTAGGAAGAACTGGGAAATTTACATGGAAAAGTTAACTGTATAGATACTAGCTCCAACTCAGTACTCATCTTGCTTCTAACTTTCATGTTCTAAAAGTCACTTTTGTGACTCCAAGGTCTCAAATCTTTATGGACCCCCAAAATGTCCCATTTTAAAGAACTAATAAGCTCCTTACCCAATTCACATTGAAATAATTTCAGAATCACAGAATGGATGAGGTTGGAAAGGACCTCTGAAGATCATCTAGTCCAACCCCACTGCTGAGCAAGATCACACAGAGCACATTGCGCAGGATGGCATCCAGGCAGGTTTTGAATATCTGCAGAGGAGACTCCACAACCTCTCTGGCCAACCAGTTTCAGTGCTCTGTTACCCTCACAGGAAAGAAATGCCCTCTCATACTCAGACGGAACCTCCTGTGCTTCAGTTTGTGCCCATTCCCTCTCATCCTGTCACTGGGCACAACTGAAAAGAGACTGGCTCCATCCTCTCAACACCCTCCCCTCAGATATTTATACACGTTGGTGAGGTTTCCTCTCAGTCTTCTCTTCCAGGCTAAACAGACCCAGCTCTCTCAGCCTGTCCTTGTACAACATGTGCTCCAGTCCACTAGTCACCTCTGGACTCACTCCAGTAGCTCTACATCCCTCTTGCACTGGGAAGCCCAGAACTGGACACAGTACTCCAGGTGAGGCCTCACCCGGGCTGAGCAGAGGGGGAGGATCTCCTGCTGGCAACATTCTTCTGAATGCACCTCAGGATACCTTTGGCCTTCTTGGCCACACAGTCACATTGCTGACCCATGGTCAGCCTTCTGTCCACCAGGACGCCCAGGTCCCTCTCTGTAGAGCTGCTCTCCAGCAGGTCAACCCCCAGCCTGTAGTGGTGCTTGAGGTTATTCCTCACCAAGTTCAGGACTCTGCACTTGCCTTTGTTGAACTTCACGAGGTTCCTCTCGGCCCAACCCTTCAGCCTGTCGAGGTCCCTCTGAATGGCAGCACGGCCCCCTCAGGTATCAGTCACTCCTCCCAGCTTTGTGTCATCAGCAAACTTGCTGAGGGTGCACTCCATTGCATCGTCCAGGTCATGATGAGGAAGTCGAAAAACACTGGATCCAGTACTGACCACTGGGGGACACCGCTAGCTACAGGCCTCCAACTAGACTGCACCACTGAGCACAGTCCTCTGAGCTCTGCCATCCAGCTAATTATCAATCCACTTCACTCTCCACTCATCTAGGTCATACTTCCTGAGCTTGTTTATGAGGATGTTATGGGAGACAAAAGCCTTGCTTTTGTCAAGTCAAGGTAGACCACATTCACTGTTCTCCCCTTCCATTTAGGCCTTGGAAGTCTTGCCTTTGGATTTCATAAGGGCCTGGAAATGATCCCACAAAAGTCTGTGTTTTTCTAAGGATGCTTAGCACTCACATAAGGTTGAAGTGCCTTGACAGTTTGTCATGAATGGAGAAGCTTTTCAGAGATGGTTCTGTTTTAAACCAGTAGCAATGATACTTCTTTTTCTATAAACTAGATTAGAGCTAGTGTTTGCACCTGAGAGGGAGATTTATTCCCCTCTTTCTAAATTGAGCTGAGTGGTTCTAAACTTGTAATTCTCACTTCACATATATTCACAGTTTTTTATTTTTTTTTTAATTTTTCCAGTGGAGCATTTCCAGAATTAATGAGTACTTTGAAATGGAATTTGAAGATTTAGTGAATTCTAAGGTCATTAAGTTATTCTTATTCTTCCAGATTCCTTTATAGCCCTTTGCCACAGTATCAAGCTGAAATGCAAAGCAATCCTGTTTCCTTGAACTTCTGATTTAGCAACCTTCCTATCTACCCCTGTCCTTTTTAGTATATTACATTCCCATTCCATATATATTTAGGAATAAAAATCTTTTTTCCTTTATCTTTTTATTCTTCGTTCAATGTCCTCTTTCAGAATTTTCTAAGAATTACAGCGGTTATTGATACATATAATATTGTGGGTATACATTAGATAAGAATTAAGATTATAACGACCAATGCAGAGGAATTTCCTAGATGCTGTCCAAAGACATTTTATCTGCCTTCCTAGCTCTGGTGATATTTACAATGGCACAGCAGCTCAACAATTATATTCTGGGAGAAATATGTTTGTGTCTGCTGCAAGAAGGTTTTGGTTTGATTCTCGCTGCTTTTCCTAGCTGTCAGCCAGCTTCTCTGCTTTTTCCCTTGCATGGATGCAGCAAATCCTTACAAATCTGTTTAAAACTGAGCTGGTCACAGCTGTCAGACCTGTAAAAAGCCAGATAAGGGTGTACATTTGAAGTCCAGTGGCTTAAGTGTAAGTGCACCTAGTGCTTGGACTGAATGAGATAACAGAGGTAACACTATGTACAGGTTCCATCTTCATTCCAGACTTGAATGAGTTCTTACTATTTCACATCGATATGAGACTGTGTATGTCTGTTGGTATTTCTAATGCCAAGAACCATTCCATTCCTCAAAACTTTATTTGGAGCAACGAAACCTTCACTGTGTCACAAATACTGGTGTGGGGAATCTACAAGATGTATCTTTCACAGTGTATTTTCTTAGCATCATTATATCAAACTGATCAACAGGACAGGATGTATCACCAAAGACTTGATATTGTATTTACACAGTTAATGGAGTAGAAATGAGCAAAGCATGGAGGTCTTAAACACACAAACAATTGATTTGCCCACTGTCATTAATAAAACCGTGCCCCCCTTCAAAGCTAATGAAAACCCTAAACATTTGTATCCTTTTTATAATATGTTTTAAAATTCCCTAAGCCCTTACACATCTCAAAAAGCTTTGCCCTTAGACTAAATAAAAGCAATATATTTTATAGGGTTTTCCACAACAGCCATCAGGAGATTAAAAAGTAAAATAATAAAAATAAAAAAATACTCTCATCTATAATTGGTATTACAATATTATAGGTATGTATTACAGTAAATTCATAAACGAATAGATACCAGGATTCAAGTCCCTCGATGCACACAAATTATTCCAGTAACTGCTAATGAAAGCTGTTACCTCTACCCAGAGATAAAAGAACAAAACACTCTCTTGGTTCTGACGGATCTTTGTCTTCTGTAAATCATGAGATATTTACATGCCCAAACAGGTTCAGGCTTCACTAGACAGCTGATCGTGGCACTTCTTAAACATGGCAGGCAAACAGTTTGTTGATAAAACCAGTTAGTTCTGAGATACTGGGCAATTTCAAAATACACATATGATTACTCAGTGCTTTATAACATTTGCAATAAACAATCACAGAGTGATTTAGCTATATTTTTAATACCTCTCTACACATTATGACGTCCCATATAATTTAATTTTTCTGAATGGATCATTTGTAATTTGAATACAACACGTTGTCTTTTTATTCTTTGTAAAAGTAATGCAATCAAACCAAATCAACATCTACAAGGAGTGATATTGATAATAATATTAGGTCTGTGGTTTTTTTTTATTACAATTATTGCATTCAAGCTGAGATCAAGAGGTTGTCTCAATGTGTCCCACAATTATTCACAAGTTCAGCCTATTGACTGAGCTATAGATCAAGGCAGCAGTTTCTCTCTGGCTAAAAAGAAGAGAGTCTTATTTCTTCATCATTGATTAATCCCAAGTGAAATTAATGTTCAATAGCTGCATTTTTCCAGTACATGTACATTTTGACCTCTCTGTGTTAAAACAAACATGTATTTCAATGCCATTATCAATATCACTTACTTGAGGAATCTTCCAGTATTTGGGGAGAAGGACTGTGTCTCTATTTGCTAACAAATGATTATTTTTTTATCTTTACCAAAGTAGCTTTTGTGCCTCTGTAAGTACAGCTTTATTATTTATTTAGCAGTTCCCATCAGTACACAAGGAGAAAGGCCACTTCTACATACAAATAAGTAAGAAAAACAATAATGATGTTTGTGTAGTAGTAGAAATTTAAGTATTAATGCATACACAATCCAGAAGAAGGTAAAAAATTCTTTAGCATCTCCAAGTCTCAAACAAAATGAAATAGGTGACCTTCAGTATGCTGAATGACACCAACATTTGGAATTAGTATTGCTCTTCAGCAGCTGGACCCATCACTTCCTCTAGGGTTTGATGAAAACAGGTGAAATCTCTCACAGACAGGACTGCAATGCTCATATCTCATGCTGTCAATAAGAGGCTGTCCTTGGCTGGGACTAAGTATGTGCAATGAGTTTAGAAGTTATCTAAAGACATATGAAAGGATCTACAGACATATGATCAGGATTTCAAAAAGTGACTTTAGACACAGAGCTCAAGGTGCCTGAGAAGACAAGGCAGACAGTATTGTACCATTTATGATGAGAAGAAATTTGTTCTTAATCACAGATTGGACCAGTCTTCCAGAAAGTATATCACACAGAGCAAAATGTAATGAAACTGTGGCAATGTAAACTAGGCTTCATCCATTTCTAAAATGATTATTCCAGCTAAGAAGAAACCTGTCTCCCTGTCTGTTCAGCTAGCCCAATATTGCAAGCACAGGTGGCAGCTGGAACAGAAGCTAGGTAAAATGTAGTGATGAATCTGTTTCCTCCAGAAGTGCTGGACTAAGCTTACCAGCACACTTTGCATCTCTCCCTAATTACCATTGCTTCCTCCAGAAGCTTGGAAGCAGTCACCTTGGGTGGGAATGAGAAGAGCAGGGTCTGCAAAGCTCTTAGCCCTCCAGTTAGAGCGGGATGATGAAATATATTTCCAGGCTAGCACAAATGCAGGTCCATTACTGTAGGCATGAGTTTTGCTGTTCCTTCTGTCTTGTAGGAACAGGGCAAACACAAATAAAAACATCTTCAGAAAACAGTTGGAAAAAGTGTTACCTCTGGCTTTCCACCTGGATTTGTTTCTAGGGGTTCAGTCATAAAGGTTCGTTATCACCAAGATATTTTCCTTTTCTGAACTATACATGCTTTATAAATCTATTATTCCTGAAACACTGCGATGATCTTAGGAGGCAATTCTGATTGTTCCCATACTACAGATGGAAAATGATGCATAGCTACCGTAATTGACTTTGCCCAGGTCAGGAAATGATTTAGTGGCAGAGCTCAAAATAGCAAATTCCAAGTCCTCTGTTGTAACCACTAATCTCCATTTCCTCTGTTGTGCTATTGGCTCTGGGAGAAAAGAAGATTTGAGGATGTAGGGAAAGGATACGTATGAATTTTATAGTCAATAGTGATGAAATCAGGTAAAATTCTTTACTCACAGTGCTCTATATGTGTTAGAAAACTTGTCATGCTTCTCTAGCTGTAATCATCATCTAACAGTTATTTCTGGCAATATCTTCTGTCACCTTTCTACTGACAAAGCCTTTATTTCTTATTATTACATTACTTATAATGTGTGTTGCCATCCCACCCAGCATGCTTCTTAATTAATTACAAGTTGTAATATGTTTCTGGCAGCAGAGACAAAGAACTCTCCTGCTACCAGCAGAAGATTAGCAATCTCCTTCATTAGCAATTGTAAAGAATATTCTATTATTATTAATTATATTTTTTATTACTGTTGTTATTATTATTTAACAGCATGCTACACGCATCAGCAAGTTTGAGATGGAAGGACTAATGTTTTCATAGTCTGTGTCATGAGATAAGAGCATTTCAATGACGGGTGAACATCCCTGTACTTAATACTATCTATTCAGATACATAGATGTACTCTCCACAGAGCTCTCTGAGCACTTAACAATTGCATACTCTGTGAAAAGCACTTTATCACATACCAATAGCTCCTTTTATTTCCAGGAAGATTCTCTCACACCCAGACACACCCCTCTTTTTTATTTATTAATATTTTTGTTTGTTTGTTCCATTTGCAATCCACTTATTTGTAGAACCATAGAATCATAAAATTCTTTGCTCTTTGACAAATTCTAACGAAGACATGAATTCGCACTTTTCTGTATTTTGTCACCTATGGGTGCTGCAAAAGAGGAGGATGGACTTCAAAAGAGCTTGTGGTGGAAAGATCAAGTTGTCTCCTATTGTTACTACATACCATTGCCACTGAGGACAGAGTTGCAAAGGCTTTCTTTCTTTGTCAGAATAACAACTTGTAGCTACCCACAGAGTCTGTATGCAATTGTAATTCACTCTCAGGGCTGATCACAGCCAGTTCGGAACTGAGGACTGTCATCAAAAAAGTCCTGTGGAGAGAATTGCAACCTTGTATGTGTAGTTAGAGGCCACTCGTTATTTCAGTGTCAAAGGTTTCCTAGAGCTCTGCTTCAGCTGTGAAATTCCTTTACACTCCTCAACAAAGATAGAACAAGGCATATTTGTTTAATATTATGACACTATATCCTACAAATTTTCATCACAATTAGGCCCCATTTTCATAAATCCCTCTACTGAACCCTAAAGCAACAGGGTCTATCAGAAGTAAGAGGCATATTTAAAGAGCTGGATACGGACATAACTAGGGTCCTCTGCCTGTACAGTTTACATGTTGGACACAACAATTCTGATCTAGAAACTCTGTACACCCACCCACAGCAATAGAGATAGTTATTTTTATATTTATATCTACTATAGAAACATATGGAGTATACAAAAACATATACAAAATGTTACAATTTAATAAAATAGGTTTGAGAACACAATACAAATTTAATTTATGAAGATGGAAATCATGATGTTTAACAGACACCAAAGATCCTTAAATGGCTATTAATGGGAGATAGTTTATGATGATGGTGATTATGGTTCCAACAGTTGTGGTTGCAATGATTAGAATCTCTTTTCAAAGTGTGGGACCTGAGATAAAGATCACAAGCAGACACCCAGCAGGAGCTGTAGGAACAGTGTGATAGAAACAGCTGTAAGAGAAACAAAACTCTGTGGATACATGAGCTATACTGGATAACCATCTAATCCCAGAGCAACAGTCTTTGGAAAGAATTGTTCGTTTGTTTATTTACAAGGTTCTGATTTGATCATCTATCTTTGGTTGATTTCATGGGAGTAAGCACGAGAGCAAATCCTGTGATAGAGAATACAATTATCTTCAATGAAGAAATCTGTATTCAGCTTAAGTTTTACTATATACAAAGCCCTTTGGAAAAGACAGTTTGGATTTTTTGCAATAACAGCAAAGTCACATCCAATCAGTCTCATTATTCCTCTTTGTTGAGGATAACCCATGTAAAGTAAAGGGTCAATCTAGCACCCGCAAGCCCTTTAGTGAGAATCTAGGAATAAGAGTTATCAAGAGACTTCAGGAAAATTCTGCAAGAGATGTTAGATTTGCAAAGTTTACCCACAGAAAGAGCATTCTCCAGTATTTTAAAGAAGTGAACATGCTCTGCTACTGAAAAAATTCTGTTACTGCTGAAAGAAGTGAGAAGCTAAGAGGGAAAGAAAAGGTAAGACAACTTATTTTATTAGCACTGGGGGCCCAAGACAACTTAAAGTGTTTGTGGACAACCACTATGAAAACTTGTAGAGATGGAAAACCTTTCTTCCTAAAGAGTTCAGCATAGTACAGATCTGTTTGATCGCTTTAAGGAGACCTCATATATATGCAAGCAGAGCTAAGGGACAATGACCAGAATCTTGGGGTAAGATGGTGGATAAGCACTCAAGCTTCTGTGGGAGCACCTGTCACATCATGCAATCTTCAGGAACATCTCCAGTTTGTCAACAGTCTGGTCTCAGGTAAGACAACAGTAAGTCCCTCAGTTTCCCCATCACCTGCAAAAAGGGAATGGTAACACCTGCTCACCACATACTGTGTATTTGCTTCTCTTTAGGATTTCATTAATCAGTTAATGGCTACAAAGCATACAGGAGATGTTAACGAATATTCACAGCAATTCAGAGGTGTAAATTGGTGTTTTCTAATAGAAGTTTCTCACTGTGCAACACTTTGCTTACTGAAGTCTATCACCTGATGCTATTACAGCTGATAATTGAGTCAGTCTCACCAGGAGTGCTTGAGTGTTTTGGACAAGCTTCCTTGGGAGTCTTTTCATGCTGATATGTTATTTCGAATGTTGCTGGTGAGGCATTTTTTAATCTTTGTATTTCCTAGATAGTCCTTAAATCACTCAGCAAAGTCTCTTTTGAGCTCAAAGGAGACATTAGCCTAGGCTTCAGATTTTCTGCTTTTAAGTTTTCCTAATACTAGAAACCTAATTCAAGACTATACTTTGTCACATACATAATTTCCTGCTCCTCGGACCTTATGAGATGATTGATACAATTTATTTGTTATTAAATCCTTCTGTATTTTGTGATGCATGCATTAGAATATGGTTATTCCCTCTTCTTGCTACAAGGCTAACCAAATTGATTATAGAATCATTCTAACTTTCTCTGTTATGCAAGAAGAAAAAATGTGTAATTGATTGTTACAAGTAGCAGCAGAGTCATCAGGGGAAACTGAATGAGCTCTTTTTAGAATTATGCTGCACTCTTCTAGAAAAATTGGCTTGAGTATCTAAAAATTTTATGCTACAGAAAGTATTTGAACCTCAGTTTGATTGCAGGTTCAGAGGCTTTTTTTTTTTTTATTACTTCATTTTTGTTACATGTACATTTAGAAAATATCTCCTAGATTAGGAATGCAGAGTTCATTAGTATTTTGAATGTTTGTATGGTAAACCATCAAGTTTTTGCCAAGACTCTATAGAAAGATAGTCTCATTAATGAAGAGAAGTAACTCATAGAATAATTAAGGTTGGAAAAGATCTCCAAGGTCATCTGGTCCAACTGTCCCCCAACCACCAATATTACCCACTAAACCATGTCTCTAAGCGCCACGTCCAACCTTTTCTTAAACACCCCAGGGACGGTGACTCCACCACCTCCTTGGGTAACCCGTTCCAATGCTTAACCACTCTTTCTGAGAAGACATTTCTCCTAATTTCCAACCTGAACCTCCCCTGGTGCAATTTGAGAGCATTCCCTCTAGTCCTATCACTAGTTTTCTGCGAGAAGAGGCTGACTCCCAGCTTCCCCCCAACTTCCTTTCCGAACGTTGTAAAGAGCAATAAGGTTTCCCCTGAGCCTCCTCTTCTTCAGACTAAAAACACAAGTTGAAAAGAGTTTTAAAAACTTAAATTTGTGAAGTCATGTTCTTATAATGCAGACTATTTTGTGCCACTGCAACCTGAAAGTGCTACTGCTCTCATGTGAAATTCACCTTCTTGTCAGCTGAACTGATGCTTTTTTTTTAAGAGACCTCATTGTAAATCAGAGAAATGCTAGCTCTCTCTTGAAAAGAAAATGAAACAGTTTATATGTTTTCTGTAAGTCAGACTTTCCCACTTTAGTTCATTACATTGCCCTTCAGACTGTTGTTTTGGTATATGTAGGATGCCCAGAATTAATAGATAATGCTGCTGGAGAATACTTTGTGATACTGAGCTATGGTCTAAATCTTCTTGGGAATACAGTTTAATAAAACTTGCCTAAGACATCTCACAGCATCTTTACAGGCTCCATGACGTGGAACTGATTCTTACTGATTCAAATGTCTTTATTCTAATTATTGATCTAGCTTTCCTCTGCATAAAACCATTTATAATAATATCACCTATTATCGCTATTTGATTCTAAATGCCATGTTATTAGTGTAATAATTTTCTATCTAATATCCCCAATATATATTTCCTGTCACTTTTGTGTAGAAATAATAATTATTATTAATAATACTAAAACAGCTTGGAAATGAAAAAAGCAGAATGCACTTAGAAAGAACCCAAATATGTATGCAGCCACTATGGTCTGAAGAAGTTGAAATTTGGAGGGATAAATGTTGTCTATGGTTTACAACAGATATATTCAAAATCTTGGAACATTTCAATGTTTGCAATGTTATGCTAGAGCCATTGAAGCTCATATTGGTTGGCAATAGCTCAGAACTTCACATAAGCTCAAAACATTGCTTTTTAGACCTTCTGCAATTATGCCTTCTGCAGCTCTGCAACACCCAGGGTCAATTCTAACCTTGATTTCACCCTTGTCTTCTCTCCCTATCCTGCCATAAAATATTTCATCCTATTCACAAAATGTGTTTTCTTTTCTTTTTTTTTTTTTCTTTCTTTCTATATACAATGAATTACATGTGTCCTGGCAGTAAAAATCCCTTTCCTCCAGCCATGTGACTGTGGCCATTAAAAATCATATGTTCCTGAGAAGATAATGTACTTACATTGTTTTAGCATGAAAATATCAATTGTACCTCAGGTACATAATACAATCTGCTCTATAGTTTGAAGCCAAAAGACCTTGTTTCAGGTATTCAGTGCTCATTACACTGATTACCTTCTGCCTCTTTTGTTGTTTCCATTGATTGTCCTCATCTGTCTAAATTATATCTATGTGGCTATAAAGTTCCTAGGAAATCCTATCTGGATCCTAGCACAGAATTTATTAACATACACTAAAAGGACTGCTCTGAGAAAATCTCAGGTATGTATTGAAATAGTTTTGCATGAACACCCTTCAAAATACTCAGTTTTCTAAACCACTCTAAATTTAGAGTCCCAATGCTTTGAGTTAAAGAGTTGTCTGTAACTGGGGATACAAGTTTAACTGAAGGAGCTTTAGTTATTGCGCTGACTCTGGCTGGGAAGGAGTTAATTATATTCACAGCTCCCTACTCAGCAAGTAGGCTAGGAGTGGGCAAGAACCTGGGAGAGGTATAGCTTGGACAACTGGCCCAAAAAGATATTCCATACCATATAATGTCATGCTCAGCAATAAAAATTGAGGCAGAAAAGTGGGTACATTGGCAGGTAGCCATTGCTCAGGGACTGACAGGGCATCAGTCTGCTTGTGAGAACTGGTAAGTGATTGTCTTTGTATCACTTTTTTTTTTTTCCTCCTCTTTCCTTCACTTATTAAAATGTCTTTATGTTGCCCCATGAATTTTGTTGGTTTTGCTTTTACTGTTCTCTTCTGTATGTAGAGCTTAGCTGCTTGCCAGGGTCAATCCACCAAAGTTATATTTGAGAGGCCAGGAAAATAACAATAATGAGGAATTAAAGCCCTTTTCAAACTCCACAAAAACAGCAAATTACTTTGTCCATATCCAGCATTGTTCATAAATGTCCATGTTATCTCTCTGTAGTGTCCATTGCTAAAATTACATTTAACACAGCTCTGAAAACTATTTTTCCAAGACTGTACATCCCCACACAATGCAGACAAAGTAAAGCAAATATTCATTTGAAAACAGAGAAAAAAATCCTCATGATATTCTATGTTAATCCTCCTTGGTTTTTAAACTATTCAGTCACAATACCAAAGGTTGAAGGGTGCCATCACCCTTCAACCCTCCAGCTCACCCCATCCTCTTGTTGCCCAGATCCTCGTAGGAAGTTTGCACTCATCTGAGGAACTCTACCATGAATGAGTCTTCTCTGCTGGGCTAAAATCTCTTACTGTATTTTCTTGACTTCCTTTATTTTACATGCTGTGACTGATTATCATAGAATCATAGAATATCCTGAGTTGGAAGGGACCCTTAAGGATCATCAAGTCCAACTCTTGACACCGCACAGGTCTACCCAAAAGTTCAGACCATGTGACTAAGTGCACAGTCCAATCTCCTCTTAAATTCAGTCAGGCTCGGTGCAGTGACCACTTCCCTGGGGAGCCTGTTCCAGTCTGCAACCACCCTCTCTGTGAAGAACCCCCTCCTGATGTCAAGCCTAAATTTCCCCTGCCTCAGCTTAACCCCATTCCTGCGGGTCCTGTCACTGGTGTTAATGGAGAAAAGGTCTCCTGCCTCTCGACACCCCCTTACGAGGAAGTTGTAGACTGTGATGAGGTCTCCTCTCAGCCTCCTCTTCTCCAGGCTGAACATGCCCAGTGACCTCAGCCGTTCTTCGTATGTCTTCCCCTCCAGGCCTTTCACCATCTTCGTAGCCCTCCTCTGGACACTCTCCAACAGTTTCATGTCCTTTTTATACTGTGGTGCCCAGAACTGCACACAGTACTCGAGGTGAGGCCGCACCAGCGCAGAGTAGAGCGGGACAATCACCTCCCTTGACCTACTAGCGATGCCGTGCTTGATGTACCCCAGGTACAGGTACCCCATTACTTCAGCAGTATTCAGAGTTTCACACAGAATGAACAGCTTTTTATCCCTAAGATATCCCTTTTTATCCCTAAGATCTGCTCTTTTATGTGGCTTTGGAAATCATTTACAACTCAGACGGGTAGTTTAATATTTCAACTGTCTATTCAGTTGCGCCTCTAGGACTCACTGAGGCATCAATATCTCTAGGGAGAATCCAGAAGAGGTGAAGTGAGTCAGCAAGAGATAAGCAGGTCCACAACCTTAAAGTCTTTTTTGTCTTCTTTTACAAAAATAAATAAATAGATCCCCCTAGCAACACAATATATACTTAAATATATATATATATACATTTCTTCCATGAATGGGATAATCCACAGTTATTAGTTACAAGAAATAGATTTAACATTCAAACCTCTCTTATCTCACGGACTTCCACACCGGGGTTTGAAGATGAACAATTAAAGGGTTACCCACCATCAACATCTAAATTAAAACTATGCAAGTTTTATTACTAAACACTTAGCATAATATGCTAATCCATAGTTATATAAATTATCTTTCCTAACAGCATATACCACTGTTTTGTACAGCATAATCAGCCTAAGATTCTGATTTTATGGGAATAATAATAATTATAGATAAGCAAAACTGGAAATGTGGCCCATACATGCAAGTATGTACGAAGTTAGACTGAACAGTATTTGAGTTCTGAGAGTTTGCTTATTTGCAGGCTTGTCTAAAGAACTTCTCAATTTCTGTCTAATAATCACAAGACTTATTTAGACCTGCTACTTCACCATCAGCACATCACTCTTCTTTGACTTACAGCATCCCCTCACTCAGCATTGCATTCTGACATGCAGGATAAAATATGAAAACAATTATTCATGTGGCTCTCTGTAAATCTTTGTATAAGCTAGAAGTTAACAGATAACAGGGCATTAGAGTGTTGTGCCCTACAAGAACACAGAATCAGGTTTTACACTTCTGAATTTTATTCCCAAATTCTCTGGGAGTTTTCAGAAGCTTCACTTACCCAATGGAATAAACAATCCAAAGACTGTCCCCAAGCCCTGAGGCCATATGTCAAGGCTAGACTCACAACAGCATATCTACAATTTTCTGCTCCCAGACCTGGGTGGCTGTATCCAAACTGAACAGTAAGAGTAGTCATTGACACACACATCCCATGAAATGAACCTAGTCATTGTCTGTGAGGATAACAGTTTATACAAGCCAAAAATGTGTCATGGAATATGTGTAGGAAGTGATTAGGTCATATTCACAGCTGTGTATCAGGGCTTCAGTCTGATCACTGGCTGTTCTTATTTACTTGTAGGAAGAAGTTCGTTATAAGACTAGAGGCAATTTGTGTACTAAGTCCAAATATTCTGAAGCTAAAGGTACTTGGATACTCAGTACTTACTATCTAGTGAGGTTCCGTTGTGTAATGTGGACATCAAAGCTTGCAACTGTTGGGAGAGCTGTACTCTGATGTTACACTCTCATCAACTCTACTGTGTCTTTGGCTATTATTGCTCTTTTTTCTTGCTATTAGTCTTATTATGGAAACTGTTTTCAGAAGAAAAACTGAACTTGAGTTTGAGCCAAAAAAAATTACAACAGTGTAACTACTGATCTGCATGGAGGTAGATAAGAGTCAAGCCCAGGAAGTCAGTGTTGTGGTTATCTAAATCACCTTGCCTGTTATATTACTGCCATTTTCTTTTGCTTATTTATGTGAGATTCTTTATCCTTCAAGAATGTTGAACAATTTCTTGTTTTGTTCAATTCACTATTGTATTATAATATTGTTCCCTAAAAAGTAAGTGTTTGACTTATCTATTGAGGATGTTGCAATACTGTGGAATTAGATTGGGTATTAGCACAAGGAAATAGCAAGGACAATTTAATGAAAGTGTCACAGACATAGAATGTCATATGCATGTGGCTATGGTCAAAGCAAAGAAGAAATGGGAAAAATACAACTCCCATAGTTAACCACTGAGATCACTCTGGGGACTAGACAACCCCTTCTAGAGGAAGGAGTGACAGGAATCTGAGGTTTTGCAGAATACATATAACATTCTTCAAGGTATTTTCTGCTTTGATTTTTGAAAGAGCTCTGTTAGCTTTTCTGATGCCAAAGGCATGTGATACAGTATAGTTGTTCAGTCTGAGGTTCTCATTCAGTAGTAATTACCTCTTTGTACATAATGTGTGCTCTTCTCTTGGACAAATTTATTCAGAATTTTTTCCCCAGGATTCACTTTTAATAACATACTATTATATATTAAATACACAGACAAACAGAATGCCTTTGGTCATTGCAAAGTATCACACTGAATTACATAACCTTTTTTTTTTTTTTTTTAATTGAGGATTCACATATCACTTTCACCATAGCTCTGCACAAATCTGTAGACTTTCTCCTCATGCTTTCTTATTATCTAAGCTTTTATTTCCTTTCTTACTTTCTTCCTGAATTGCCGTTATTTTTCTAACTTGTTTATTCTACAAATGTTCCTTGTTCATTTGTTTGAAGAATGTCGACTGGTGATAACAGAGCGATATAAAGCTGGGGAAGTTACATTGTCAGATGCTTTTGATTCAGCCCAGGACTGAGCAAGAAGGTGCTTCATTTAATGAGAATGACTTCACTCGGAAAAAGACAGAAGAACAGATTGCAACACCAGGAGGGAAAAGAGCTGTCAGTTATAAAACAGGAGGTAAATGAAATGTTTCCCTTGTCTACTGGTAAGACAGTCTGCACGCATGGTTCTAGGATGAATAGAGCCTAATTGCAGACATTTGTTCTTCCTATGCCCCTAAACTCATTCTGCTTTTGGAGAGTCTGTTGTGGTGAGATCTCATTCCCTAAAGAGCTTGAACAAGAGGGATGTGCATGTAGTTTATATGCACTACAGCACATATAGTTTATATGATACTCATTCACCCTAATGTTGTAAATATACATCTTGGAGTGTATGCCTATGTATTATATATGTATGTTTGTTTGTGCGTGCATGAATATTGTGGTGGGTTAGCTTTGGTAACTCCTGCCCAGGCATTCACTCACTCTGCCCTCAGTGGGGTAGCGGAGAAGATGAGGAGAGCAGGAGCAAGAAAACTTATGGGTAGAGATAAAGACAGGGTGATTGTTTACCAGTTACTGTTGTGAGTGACAGACCCAACTTGGGGAAAATGAACTAAATAGACAATTAAACACAAAAAGACATATATGAAAACACCTTGCCTTCCTCTTTCCCAGACTCAATTTCACTCGTGTACTACACAGCAGTTTCTCTTTGCCACCCCATCCCTCTCACACTTTTCCTCTGCTCTGGTGCAGGCTCTATATGGCCACAGTTTTTTCAGGAACCTACTCCACCATGGGATCCTCCACGGACCACAGTAGATACCTGCTCTGCCACAGAGCATCGCCTCCTCCTCTGAAGTTGGTGCTTCCTCGGATGTTCACCACTCTTTCTGTTCCCTCCTCTTTCTCTCTCTCCCTGTGGCATTTTCTGACCTTTCCTAAACATGTTTTCACAGGGGAGCCATAAGCTTCTCTGATGGGTTCAGCTGCACCCTGCGGTGGGGCTGTTGGAACCAGCTAAAAACAGCTGGAACTGGCTGTGTCTGGCACAGGGCAGGCCCTGATGTCTTCCTTCCCACAGAGGTGGCCCCTGCACCTTCAACCCTGTGGCCATCACCTGGACACATAAGCCCAATACATACATATATATGTTTTAAACATAAATATTCATGTGCATGACTATATCTAACATTTACCCATCCAAATGTTGTACCTCTGTTTCAACTGCACATACGAACAAACAGTAAAATCACACAGTCGAGCTGCAGGCATAGCAGCCCACAGAGCACCTATAACACACAAAGTACCAGCATGCTGGGGAAACAAACACACTTCATATGCAAGCAAAGACCTGTCATTCTCACAAACTTCTGAAGGACTCATTCTCCTCAGTTCACAGCTCTGGCAAATGAGGTTGCTGCCACCATACCTTAAAATCTATTTATTATCTTATGCGCACACTTTTCTTTTAAAAGGTGCTGTGGAGATGAAGAGGGCTATTCATGTATCTTTCTCAGTTAATTCCTTTTTTTTTTTCAATTTTTCTCAATGCATTTTGATTGTTTTCTATTCCTCAAAGGCCAAAATTCAATATGTAAAAACGCTTTTTAAAAGATGAATCAACTTCTAATGTCAAGTTCAATAAGCTCAGCTACCACATTCATATCCCATTACTATAAAAAGAGAAAAGGCAATGATGCCCCAAATTTCTACTATTTTCAGAGATGCTCCGAGTTAAAAATTAAGGATAAGTTATTGAAGTGCTTAGAAACTAAATTGATATTCAGAAAATGGACCTCACATAATGATTTTTCCATCCAGTTTATTTATTCTGAATCCAATAGCCATTAACACACTCTAAACTCTGGGGAACTGAAGGCACAAGTGTAGAGTTACTTTCCTTCTCTTGTTTGAAGGGAAAAGCTGAATTTCAAGTCATCAGAAAGTAGCATAATTAGTTATTGTAGAGCTGCTTCTTCCCATAGCCTTAGTACATTATGCGTATATATGGCCGGGAGTGTGGGTCTGCTTGCAGGGGACACCTCTGGGAAGCACTGTCTCCATAATGCAGAGAGGTTCCTCCTCAAGTTCTTCATAACTCAGAAGATGCTCCAACAACCCTGACCCCATGAGGATTTCAGTGCTGCACAAGCACCCTCCTCTGTTGCTGGCGATGTTCCACCCCAGAGATGGCTGCCTGTAATCCTTTACAGGTGAGAAGATCCATCCAGTCTCATTATTACACCTTTTTAAATAAGCCAAGGCAAGCAATGAAAGAAAAAGTTCTGAGTGAACTGGAATGGATTGTAGGTGGAGAAACTGAGAGGAGTTTCGATAAAATGAAGACGGATTAATTTGAGACTGTCACTATGTTCTATTTACAGAATTAATTCATTTAATTTAAGAAGGATATCGTTTTTTAAACAAAACAAGATCTAATTTTGAAATATATATATATATATCTCTACAGTTCTTTTTTTTTTTCTCTGTGTTTCCAAAATGAAATTATTCAGCAAGGATTAAATTCTCTGTGCTTTAGACTTAAAAAGATACATGTTAAATACTAAGCTTATAAATGTGCTCATTTGGGGACTAAGAGGATTTGTCAATAAAATAAGTGCTATCTACAAAAACAATAAATAAAGAAAAATAATAATAATTTTAAATGTCAAAGGGCAGGATTCATCTAAGTCTAAGTTAGTCTAGAGAAATAGCCACTTTAGCCACCTAATTTAGAAGGTGATGGATTATTCTCTAGAATTCTCTATTTCTTTCTTCAGTGTGTAAAAGGGAAGCCTAGAGTGCAGCACACTCTTAAACATGTAGCTGTAAGACATCTTTGTTAGGACAGGTGGCTTCCAGTCCTCAGGATTTCAATATTCTTTCCCCTGTTTTTCTAGCATTCATTGTTTGCAGCATTTGAAGATTACTTTGTTCCCCTGAATGCCATCTGTAATATATTTGACTTTAGTCGAAACATGAGTTCATTTTCTCATCTGATGCAGTGAAGCTGTAAGCATCTGTTTAAGTCAAATATTGTGAATATTTCTACTCAAGGCCAAGAACAATGATACATGAAGTTTATATTTGTAAGTTCTTTGCTGGATGATGTTTGTAGCATGGATCACATTGAGAAAAGAGTCCACACAGTTCATGTTATGTATACTTTATTCAGTTGTTGCTCTCACATTCTTTATTAATTACCTAATTTGTAGCTTCTCTATGTGTACTGTTCTTTCCTGTAGTGGGTACACATTTAGTGCCCCAAAACAGGATGAAGATTCAGCTTGAGAACCAATCATCCAGACATGAGTTTTGTAAATAATGTCCTTATAACTTTAGAAATAGGTTTCATTTCAATTTCTCTTTATATAACCAATATTCCTAATCTGAGCGGTCTGAAGTTCTGATTTTAGTGTTTTAGTAGCAGATGTCTTGATAGAGGTAAAGAATTATACAGAGGAAGATCAAATGCTGTAGACAATCAATACAATCCCAGTTTGATTGTTTAAGAGAACATAGACTTGGGCTGAATAATTATGCAAACAATAAATCATCTGGTCATGTAATTAAGTCAGAATTACAATGACAGTAAAGTACAGTTAAATTCTTATTGATATATTAAATTGTGACAAATGTTAATATATTTAATTGGCATTTAACAAGATAGCTGAAGCAAGTTAATTAGATATCAATTTACAGACTTCATAAATGTCAGCATTTTTAAAACTAAGCCCACATTTAGAATACAGTTCAATCTTGGCTATTCCTGAATACAACAGGTGTGACTGGTAGCACAAGTTATGTTAAGGTTATTGTCACTTCTGCTTCTAAGACTTCCCTTGCATTTACTTGTATCGTGGTCAGGATTAAATTAGTTAGAATGAAATTGCCTTTCTCTTTCCCTCCAATCCCCTTTCCTGTTCTGTCCTCTCCCTTCTTCCTCTTCCCCTGCCCTGTTCTCTCCTTCAGCTCCTTTCCCTTTCCCTTTCCCTTTCCTTTCCCTTTCCTTCCCTTCTCTTTCCACATTAAGTATCAGTACTTAATAAATACCAAGTAACTGGTTCCCAAATCTGACACACTGATAGCTACTGGATGATTTTACTGTTAATATCTCTGTGCCTCACCTTCACATCTCTTTAATATAGATAACATTTATGTTGATGGTTTACAAATGAAAAAGTTACATATTCACAATGATTATGACTTCATCTGGTAACTCTGTCAGCTCATGATGCTAAAAAGGACCAACCAGGGAAATTGAACACAGAAAATGTGAGCCTTTAACCAACCACCATACATTAAAAAAGTAAGAATTTAAAAAGTTATGCATAACAACTTAAGAGTCACTTTAAAAAGTCAGTTGCAAGCAGAAAATGTCATAATAGTTTGCCAAGTAAGTTTTGTAACACTTCTTCATTTGTAAAAGTTTCCTAATTATAAGGATGCATAAAAAAAATGGCTATGATGATAAGTGGATCTGACTTTTTTTTCTTCTCCCAGACACTGAGATAAAAGAGAAGGCTGACAAGGTTTTTCAAGATGCCATCTAATGAAGAGTGGTGATGATTCTCTTAGATTTGCTTTGATGAAAGTGTTATATAACCTCTGGAATTACAGTGAGAAAGATAGACCCTCAGGCAGGAGGATTGGCAGATGGAATGGGAGAAAAGGAACAGAGGAAGGCTAAGACAGGGGACAATTCTCAATTAGTCCTATATTTTTAATTTTGATTTTTTTTCTCATATGCCCTATTTGTGTTCCAGAGATGTTTGCTATTATGGACAGGATTTCCAGAACTGTAAGTAGCTAGATCTATTTGAGATTTTAGTGAAAAGATAGCTAAAGATTTGAAAATAGTCTTGTGAAAATATACAAAGTAATTGTCTGCATGTTTCCAATAAAAAAAAAACTTTCATTTATTCTGATTTTACCTGACCAGAGCCTGTTTTCATTATGGTTGCCTGGTCTGCTTCCAGGAAATATGTCTGCTTCTGGAAAGGATGTGCTCTACCACCCACAGGAGTGCACTGTGCTCCTCTCTAGAGTTTCTAGACTGGCCTCTTGGAGTCATTGTCCTGCTTGGCAAGCAGTTAATGCTGATGAGCATTCAGGAATAGGGGATAAAACTGATTTACTTTCGGATACAGGTGACTCACCAGAAGTCTGAAACAAAGCCCAAACACTGTATCTTTTCCAGTAGGAATATTTCCAGTAGGCTTTCACTGGCTTTCGCACATAGACTATCTATTTGGCAACCTAAAGCCGAATTTACAGGATTTATGAGACTAGTAAGATAAAGCACCATGCATATAAATCATTCAGGATACCACATATAATAAACAGTATTCATCTCAGTAGTACTTTCAAAAGCAAAGAAAATGACATTTTACTGAAAGTTTCCCAAAGTTCTTTCAGTTTTGCAAGGGTTTCTAAAATCAGATAAATTTCAACAAAGCATTTACTAACATTATGCTGACTACATTCTAATTTTCTGCTTTTGTCTGTTTTGTTTTAGTCCCTAGTGTCTCAATGGCTATTTCCCCACTTTCCCTTGGAAAGTATTCTACACACAGACAAATTCCAGCTCTAAGAAACTTCACCTGCTACTTCTTGCATATTTTTCCACTGTTAAGTTACTCAGATGAAAATGATGGCTCAGTTTCTGCTTGGAACATATACTACACTACACCCTTCCTCTCCTAAACATTTAGAGACTAAAAATGTTACCAAATAAGCATCATCCTTTCCTGCAGCTGTGTTGTAATAACACCGAGCATGTTGATTTCTGTTAATCTTTCTTTAATGGTTCCTTCAGGCTCATAATAATCTTTTATGTTCTTTTGCAAATTTCCCCAGTCTTTCAGTATCATTTATGTATCACAGAAATGACAGAAATTACTATTTGCATTTTAGAAAGTCAAATGAATTCTACTTTCATCTAGAAATCTATATATCTGAACAGAAAGTTATTTACTTTTTGGATTTAGTCCAAATTAAAGCCAGTGTAATTGAGAGCAGAATTGTCCCCTAAAACACAATGGAGATAAACAAGAAATAAATGTACTATATTTCTGTTATTTTTATGCACGACAGTACCAGTTGTATTTTCTAAGATAAATTTTAAAACAGCAAAGTCATCAAAACTTTGGCATACTTTCTTTCATAAGAAACAACTAAAAATGCCCAGAATAAAAATAATTATTTATGGTTTCTAAATTTCATTAGTAAACATTCAGTATAGACTAATTTATACCTAATTCAGAAGAGTGGCACATGTTATTATATATATACATAAACATATGTATTCTTATGTATCTATTTAACATTTCTAATCCATAAACAGACTTCAAAGGACTTGTGATTGGTGAAGATACCAATTAGACATTAATCTGCATGAAGAATTGGCCCTACATTTTTCCACCTGTTCAGGTAGGCATGCTGTGCTGTGACTATGGAACTTGAACAAGTCTAAAGTCTAATGCTTTAGTGAAAGTATAGGAACTTGAATACATAAGTGATTCCATGTAGTCTGATGTATCTCTAGAACACTCAGGAGATCATTTGCCATTGAAAAGTATAGGCAACAAAAAGTTGTAATTTGATGCATGAAAAAAATATATATAATAGTATCTGTAGACCAGTATAAATATGTGGCCTTAATTAAAAGCAATCCCTCAGAATACTGTCCCTGGAGATTACGTTTGTTTTAACTATATTTTTCCCTGCACTTTGGAAACAATAGGTGCTTTCAATTACACAGTTTTCTATAAGTTCAGAGGACAACAAGAAAAAAAAAAAAAAAAAAGGTAATCTACAGAGGACAGTTTGTGAGTGCATTCTGAGCTTATGTGTCATGAGACCTAAAATATATTCTGGAACAAACTGGGATAATGGAAGTCTTTAAGACTCTTACTATTTATTACACTGGAGCAGTAGGTTTACCCAGCAATATAATAACTAAGAGCTTTTAGAAATATACTGATTAGCTGCACAAGAAACAAAAAGATTCTGTGGCTTGATCCTGTTTGAATTTGTGGGTGTCTAATAATATTGCTGACAAGCTGCCTTCCCAAGGTGAATTTTGACTGTCCTGTCCATTGACAGAATAGTTCATATAGCAGAAATTGTCCAATAGACTCAGAAGTTATTGGGCCAGAGAAGAATCTGTCAGATGGGTACACAGCGTGGAGATAGTAAGAAACGACATTTCTGTTCCTGACCATATATCAAAGACAAGAAAATATTTATAAAACAACAGTACTTATTTAAGGCATTCACTGAATCAAAATATTTCACAAGATCACACTGACTGAGGAGACAGTGCTTTATGATGAGGTGTTTATTTAGTTTTTCTTTTTCCTGTGTGTCAGAGAAATAAAATCTTGGGTGTAAACTTTCATGCTAGTCAGTGAAGAGAGATCAGGGAGAATGAGTAACATTTTAGGCAGAGTCATCAGATTCCCTCCGTTCCCTCCAGTACAGGGAGCTAATGACCAACCAACATACTAAGTTTTTACAGCTAAGTGACTAAAGTGAAGAGGGATGAGGCTGGGCCAGTAAGCATGGAAACCACAAGACTGACAGCTTCTCAAGAGCTTTTTCTGCAAAAGTTCCTGGGTGCACCATAATTTTCCAGGTTCACAGCCTGCAGGTGAGGCAAAAAGTACTTGTTCCACATTTAGTTTTCTTACTAAAGCAAAATGGTTTAAAACGTTGTTCAATTATGTTGAATAATTGTTTAATAACATTCAACTTACTCATCAATGACCTGGACAATGAAATGGAGTGCACCCTCAGCAAGCTTGCTGATAACACAAAGCTGGGAGGAGTGGCTGATACCTCAGGGGGCGCCTGCTGTCATTCAGAGGGACCACAACAGGCCGCAGGGTTGGGCTTCTTTTCTTGGTGGAAAGAAGCATTCAAAATTCTTGGAGTTTCCTGAGACTACCAGCCAAGACTCTGATGTGATAAGGTTATCATAAAAGCTTTCTCTAGTACATTCTTCCTCTCAGATAGCAAACACTAGCTATGTGGAAATATTGAGAAATCTTCCTCTAAACAATTTATCCCTGAGGAGACTTGGAGACCTTTCATTTTTTTATTAGGTGACTTTTTTTTTTTTCCCCCTTCCCCCCCCCCCCCCCCCAGATTTCTTAGTCCCTTTTATGCAACCTCTGCAACCTCTGTTTTCAGCAAATTCACTCATGTGGGAAGGAGAAAAATGCCCATTAGAACTGTGACTACTGTATGCTTCAACTCACTTCTAACGTTATGATTAAATTTATTATTTTTTCTAATTTGCTTCTAGATTTTTATTTACCATTATTCTATTCACATCATATTAGTAAGTAGAATGAATTATCCACTTTCCAACCCTAATTGGAGAGTGGATTAAGCGTTTTGATCTGGTGCCATCAGCATAATTTGAAACCAGGTGGTATTAAACCAATTAGATTTTTTTAATTGATTTTTGCATTTTATGCAGTAAGGGAAATTCATTGATGCTCATTTTTGGAAATGAGATAACAATGACTTCTGTAACGTTGCCAAAATTTTAAATGACTTTACAAAAATTTAAGTCAATATCAATTCTTTAGGAAATTAATGGGACTGGTTTTATTGTAAATAGCTAATAATTGTGCAGCTGGCAGCCCTGAGTTAATGATTGTTCAAAGAGCATCAGATTAAAGTTCTGAAAGTAGTGGAAAAGTTCTGAAATAAACAGAATTTTTAATCAAGCATTTTATACTGTCCTTGCAAGTAAAACGTTTTGCACCTTACAAAGAAGTGTGTTACAATGTTTTTATCATATAAGTATGAAAGAGTTTATTTTAGAGCTAGTCTAGTCTTTAAATGCAGGCCTAAATACATTTGAATGAGCACCTCTATTTTGGATTGCAAAAAGAAAATTATTTCAGGTTGCTGTCAAATACCCTTTCTTTCCATTTTTTCCACACTGAAATGAAGAGCTCTTGAAATTAAATGTTTGAATGAACAGTTTATTTCAAGCTGATAAATAATGCTTTAGTTTGGACTTTTTTATTTGTCTTTTGCAAACAAAGATTTTGTTCTCCTTATTAAACTGAGGTGCATTTTGCATTAAAACATCATTTTGACATGCCAAGTCAAAACTCCTAGTGTTTTTCTGGTTTTCTACCCTTTTTTTTTTTTTTTTTTTTTTTTTTTTTAGCTTAAAAGCTGTGAGAAATTTAAAATGAAATTGTGATTTGTTTCCGGCAGAAGCATTTTTCACTAAGAAAAGCTTTTGCCTGGAGTTTCCATCAGCTACAGTCCTGAATAATACATTGTAGGTAGCTTTGCACATAAGAGCACAGAAACAATTGTATATTTCACAGATGCTCCTCAGGATACAATCCCTCCAGAGCTCTCTTGAGAAGGAAATCCCACTTTTAGCCTTTAGAAAACCTACCACATTCTGATTCATCACTATGTCCAGCTGCTGCACTAGGGAATGACTGAAACCAAGGCTCCATCTATTCCCTAGTGATTCTTAACCTGTTGTCAATAGCACATATTAGCATGAACAAAACACAACTGAGCTATTCAGCCTCCAATTCTAAACTAGATCTTTTCCATCCAGCATGACATATTGTCATAAGAACCTGATTCTGCCTCAGTTCTCTCCTATAAGCATTGAAAAGTAGTTGAAAGGAAGAAAAATAATGTCAGGAATTTGAAGCAGAGCCCTTCTTACTGCATTTATTATAATGCATTCATCTGTGGGATCTCAAATCCTCCTTCCCACTCAAACCTGGCCAACTCAAGTAGCATCCATTCCACTGCTTTAACGAAGCTCAGTCATTATCTTTGAAATTTTGTTTGGGTTTGTCCCCTGTGTAATCTGTATCTCATCTGTTTTTCAGAGGATGTGCACAAGTGAAGGCACAACTTAGCTTTTTGATTTGCCTCACGTTTCAAAAACTCTTCTGCAGCATGATTGTTATTCTAAAGCAAATGCTTACAAAACTACAAAAAAAAAAAAAATCCCATGCAAAGAAAAAAACAAAAACAAAACACACACACATACACAAAAACAACCCTCCATGCATTGAAAAACAACTTATCAAATACTGTAGGGTTATTTAATTGATTATTCCACAGTATGTCAGTAGAATTGCTTTAGTCAAATGTAACATTGAAATGCTTGCAGAAATAATATTTTTTGATCTATTAGGGTTTAGAAAAGGACAAAGTTGTCATTAATATTTTGAATTCTTCCATTTATCAGTTTTCAGTTCTTAAACATTAAAATATATAATATACCTAGATTTCTATTCAGTGCCAAGTACCAAACCACCTTATATGTGGGACCTTTTACTTCTAGCACCATACATTTTTTTTTTATTTTTTTTTTCATGTGCCTAAATCTCATTTAGCATCCTCTAGACTGTTCATTATGTCAGCTTAACCTTAAAACCAAACACAGAACCCACATTCTTGGAAGCATTAGGTTTTTATCTCAGCGTTGAAATATTTTAAAGGCTTTGAGCCCATACACTCAATACATAGACTACTCCTCCTGAACAACAGAGTGTGTTTTATGTTCCACTTTATTTAGAAAGGGTGTCATGGAGCTGCATTGAAAGGGTTACTACAGAAAGCTGATGGGTGACAGGAAATTCAAGATTTTCCAGCCACATCAAGAATATTGACTTTGTGAAGCTGACTAGATGATGTGAGCTACTTCCAACAATTCAATCTACTCCATTCAGGGTACAGTTAGTTTATAAACGCATGCAATCTGTAGAGGACTATTTCAGGGTCACTGTGCTACAGCCCTCTTGACATAGCCAAAAGAAAGTCCTGAATAGAGGATGAGAAGTCTGATTACTGATTAGCTTCAGTAGCTTCAATGTTATTTCAATCAATTCCCAGAAGGAAGTTAGCAATCTGCCCAGCATCCAACAAAAGATTGCTATTAAAGGGCTGTTATGATTGCAACACTCAACTCAGAAAGGTAGGGTTTTTTGGTGGTGGTGGGTTTTTTTGTTTGTTTGTTGGTTGTGTTTTTATTTATTTATTTATTTTATTGTTATTACTATCTGGTGTTCTATATTTAGGACTTCTTGATTGTAAAAATCATTTGTTGAATTTATGCCCAAAAAGCACATTCGTTTTACTTATATTTATCGTGTCCAAACTATACTCAAGATAATTGTCTCAGAGGTAGTCCTCCTCCCACAGATCAGGTGATTCTAAATTCATTTAATTAGTGAATGTCAGTGATTTCTTTTCAGGATGAAAGATCACTGGAGTATTTTTTCTATTTTTAAGGTAAGACAAAGTACATTAAATTGGACATTTTCATAACAGTCCAGGTGTTCCTCACTATTTCAATACACAAAGAAAAAAACCTTTAAACTGAATATATATGTATACCTGAAAAAAAAGGAATTACAAAAGGATGGACTAACAATTAGATTGTTAATATAGAACATGAAATATGAAGGAAATATTCTGCAATGCATTTTCTGTTTAACCTTAACGAAAATATTTAATATGTCAGTCTTGTTATTCTCCCAGAACAATGAAGAGATGTTATCTTCCTTCCCAGGAGTGTGATGAGGATTAACACACTAATACGTCAATAACTGAGGCACTCAGATGCTGTTCTAATATAAAAAATGTCTTCCATGATTAGAAAGATTTACAACTTCAAAAATATAACAAAACCTACTAAATATGTAAATTAATTCAGTGTGTGCATAGTCTTAAATGTGTTAATTTGTATGGTTTGTTATTCAGTTTCTCATAGTTACTTTTGGATCAATTTGCACTTTTCAAAAGTAAGAAGTTAACTTCCTAATTATCGGTGATGCAGACCTAGCCTGATGGCATCTGAATAGCTACCACACTGGTGATGACTCTGAAATCACTGTTAGTGTAAACTCTCCAACTGAAACACAGTAAATAATTTTGTCAGTGATGTCTATAGCCACTTTAACATGTGTAAGGGCTCTGAGCAGCAAAAAAATTCAATTTAGTTTTTGCCAATACAGGGAGTAACTCTGACTTGAAAGCAGAGGAGCAAATTACATTGAGCTAGAAAGTGCTCTCTTTCCATCACTTCTCTGTTTCAGTTTTTCAACTTTTACTGCTTTTAGCAAGAAAGAAGAATATATGGTCAAACAAGAAAAAAATGAGAATACACTGCATGGAGAAAAAGGAGTTTAAGGGGAACTGCAGTATGAATGTCAATGTTTACAGATGAGTTACAGTCATAACTGAGTATCATTGGATATAAATTGCATCACTGAACCTGTGTCTTTTCTACACATTAGTCAGAGAAAAATGCTGTCCAAGGAGGGATGCCTGGCTGTAGTCTCTGTGGAGTTTTGTCCTCCTCTAAGCATAGTCAGAAGAGATATTTGGGTGCTTAATGAGTTTTAGTTGTGGGAAAGTGAGTACGATGAGATTTTAAGCACATCCAACACCAGGGAAGAGTTTTTACCATCTGAATTATGCACATAAGTGCCCAGAAGGGCTAGTAACCTGTATGTGTATCCTTTCCTCCTGTTCAGGTTGTGCACATATTAATTTGCACCCAGGAAATCTATTCTATATAGAATGGACAGAGCTTTCTTGTTGGAAAACTAAGGTACAATTGCAACAATAGTTTTCACTGAGATCTGCACCCTATTGGCAATATAAACGTGACTTTGTCAGTCTAGCTCCAAAAACATTTCTGTTTCAGTCTTTTCATTTGTTATACAGAAATATTTATTTTTTACTTATAAGGCCATAAAAAAAAATTGTTCATTAATATCTGCAGTCTGGTTAGATAACAAAAGTAAAAGTACTAAAATGTCCCCAAATTTTTGAGCCCAAATAAAAAAAATATTTCACTATAAATCATTTACATAAGTCTTTGTGGTGGTTTTACTCGGGTGGGTGGCCAAGCTCCACCACAACCACTCTCTCACTACCCCTCCTCAAAGAGGAACAGGGAGAAAATACGATGAAAGGGGCTCAAGGGTTGAGATAAGGACAAGGAGATTGCACAGTAATTATTGTGACGGGCAAAACAGACTCAGCATAGGGAGATCGTAAGATTTATTGCCTATTACTAACAAGCTAGAGAAGCAAGAAACAAAGGAAAGAAACCAAAAGCACCTTCCCCCCCAACCACCCTCTTTCACCTCCTCCCCCCGAGAGGTGCAGGGGAACAGGGGAATGGGGGTTATGGTTAGTCTATAGCGCTTCTTCGCTGCCGCTCCTTCTCGGTCACTCTCTTCCCCTGTGCTGTGGGGTCCCTCCCACGGGATGCAGTCCTTGCTGAACTGATCTGGTGTGGGCTGCCCACAGGCAGCAGCTCTCCAAGAACTGCTCCAGATATGGCTCCGTACCATAGGGTCCATCCCTCGGGAGCAAACTGCTCCAACCTGGGTCCCCCACGGGCAGCAGCTCCTGCCAGGTCACCTGCTCCTGTGTGGGCTGCTCTCCACGGGCTACAGGTCTGGCCTGGAATCTGCTCCGGCAGGGGTCTTCCACAGGCCGCAGTCTCCTTCAGTGCAGGTCCACCTGCTCCACCGTGGTCTCCTCCATGGGCTGCAGCATGGAACCCTGCTCCATTGTGGTACTCCATGGGCTGCAGGGGCACAGCCTGCTTCACCATGGGCCTCACCACAGGCCGCAGGGGACTTCTGCTCCAGCATCTGGAGCACCTCTCCCCCTCCTGCTTCACTGACCTTGGCACCTGCAAGGCTGCTCCTCACTCCTCTCACTCTCCCAGCTGCTGTGTGGCGCAGCGTTTTTTTTTTTTTTTTCCCTGTGGGGCCCTTACCGAACACAGGGCAGCTTCTAGATCCTTCTCACAGAAGCCACCCCTATGGCCCCCTGCTACTAAAACCTTGCCACGTAAACCCACTACAGTCATCCATGTTGTTATGGTCAAGGCTGGTAAGAGTATTTCTTAATAGCCAAATTTAACAGCTAAATATCAGACAACAGAAGAATGTCACCTTGAGGTTTGTCATACTGAGGTCTGTTACAAACCAACTCAAAAAGCAGATATCAAAGCTGTGGGATCTCTTGTTGTAAATGCTGTGGGCATGTGTTTGGATATATTTTTCATTCCAGAGATTTGTATTATTAATGCTTATTCATCAGTAACTGCCAGAAATCTACTTGTTGGGAACGTTATGAGCAAGCCAGTATTTGAAAAAAGAAAAGCTATTCTTCATTAATAGTTCATATGAGTTATTCCACTGGACATAAAGGGTTTGGGAAGGTATTGAAGATTAATTATAAATTATGCATAAAATTATGTAAAAATGAGTATAAAACTACAATTTAAATTACAATTGAGTAGTATGTTCAAACTGTTTGTTTGAACATCACATGGATGATTTAGCTACTCTCTTTTATGTTCAAATGTAGGTTGTTTTATGAAAGGAAAAATTACAGTGGCTTTGGACTATGTGTTTGGATCAAAAAGAACATCACAGTCAGTAGGGGAATGAAAGCTGCATCTTCAGTATCTTGCTGTTACTGATTACTCTGGCAATTATGCCACTGCCAAATTAAAATGTTCAGACTCTTCATTGTAATTAACACGTCTCTGGCATGTGATAAGTGTTTTGAGAGGAAGAACTTTTAAAACTGGGGAGTTTCACACTTAAGAAAGTGAACTATCATTCTGCTGTCTAGAACTGAGCACAGCGTAGCAGAGGAAATAATTCTGCCAGTGCCCCAGAAGATCTCAGTGTTACCTCTCCTTCAAAAGAGCAGCAGGTCAAATCTTTTGTAAAGGCACTCTCATTTATCTGGAGAAGAGCTTTAAAGATCAAGGTCACGTTTGTTATCCAATTCTGGCAGCCTTCCAGTAAGCTTTTTCAACTTGTCTCCATCCTGAATTACACCACAGCACATTTAGGATCTCCCTTACAGATTTCAACTGATCTCTGCACATATATTCTATAGTCTCACCGTACTTTATAAATCTGAGATATCAGGAGCTTACACACCTAGAAGCTCACAAAGAAATAGAAATACTTAAGAAAAATACTATTGTGGACAAAACCATTTTATATTTAATTGAAGAAGCGGATAACAATCCATTATTTAAAACAACAACAACAAAAAAAGTAATTATATGCTTTGGGGAAACTGTACTCAAAAACTAAGGTGTGCCTAAAGCAGCTTTCAACATTAGTCAATTCCACTTTAGTCAGAAGTGTCACTTTATATAAGGAGAGGTCATTTTTTCAGAGACATAATGGCATAACTCTCTAAGCAGTTCTATGCAGAAGAGAGAAAGATAGGTAATCAGAAAGGTAGTTTGACAGGGACTGAAAAGACAAAGGTAAGAGAAAGCAAAGAATGAGACTTTCCTGGACTGACATCTGGAAGGAAAGAAGTTTACAACTGTGGGAAAAGTAACTGCAGCCTGCTGTTTTATTTCTTCTGTTTACAGAAACTATTTTATATATTCTTTGAAAATAAATAGTATGATAACAGATACATTCCTGCCTCTGTCATCACTTTATCCCCTTGAAATAAACAGTCCATATTTTCTGTTGTTTAGTTATTACCATCAAAATGGTAAATGATACTAAATAAATCTCATGTAGACTGTTTATTCATTGTAAGTGCTTCATGTTCTAGTTTAATTCATGCAGATGACATTTCCCACACTTTAAATGGAATTTTTAAATATTAGTAATTTCAATAAAAATATTTCACTAATTAAAACTGGACATATTATGGATATATTGGACACTTCTCCACATTTAACTAGTGAAACTTCAGTAATAAGGACAATTTGTCTACAGTATACATTAAGAAATTATCCAATTTGATAGAAAGTCAATATATAGATAACCAGATGGCTTTCTTTATCTATCACTTGACAACTATGTATGAACATGTGCAGTTACGGAATAACTTATGTGTTCAGCAGGGTTTCCATAGTATTTTTATTGAGAAACCATTATGTCTGTCAATATTTTTCTTCAGTGCTAAACATGGAGACATGAGCATTCAGTTGCCTTCATTAATAAATCAATGTCTTTCTCAGTTACTTTTTCTTTGTCTCTACATGTAGAGAACGTATGGTCTAACTAGAAATCATCTTCTCTCATTTGGATTTATCATTCTTGGTAATAGTAAAGCTGAGGAAAACACAGTTTTGAAAATTTGCTGAAGTCTTATGAGACAGTAACTTGGTTATTAAGGCCTTCTCATCCTTGATACGACTGGAAAGTGATATACATTCTTACTAATTTAGAGAGATAGGACAAGTCATTAGAACAATTTATGGAAATCAAATTGTGTTTGTATACCTACCTATATTTTTGGTTTAATGCCAATAATAAAGGAAAACAAATCATTTGATTGTTTTTAACAGACACCCTTAGGGTTTTCTTTTGTTATTTTAAAGTTTCATTTATTAATAATTGTTGAGATTAGTTATGAGGATCCAGAGCCTCATTAGATGTTTAACATGCCCTTCAGATGGTATTCAGTTAAATACAAGTAATTGAGAATGTCAAATGTTATTCCTTAGTATAATTTGTTTTTCAGCCATTACAAAAATAATTAATCTTGCCAGAGAGCAAAGGCACATTCCATTTGATTTAGGTGACAAATTGCATCTCTTACATACTGAATATCTGAAGTACATATTCAATGAATAATTGTCAATGCAATCTCTTGGTGTGTATTCAGGAGTTAAAAACTCAGGAATAAAAAAAGGGAGCAAAATGAAAAACAAATATGCTGATAGTTCAGACAGACCAATCTGCTAAATGAAAAAAAGGAAGGGGGTGGGGTACTACCTGGAGACTCAATATTACAAGGTTGCTTTAACACAAGTACTTTCATTTAGTGAGATTGCACAGTGGGTAATGATGAAAGAGGGACAGATGATTTTACTGGATATTGATTCTACATTTCCTTTAAGTGAGGGTACGTGTTTTACATATATCAATACTACATTACATGTGCTTTTGGTCATGAACACCTGTATAAGGTGTTCCTTAGGTAAGGATATATTTGCATCCAGTCATTACCACTCATTCCAAGTAATTGTTCATAAAGCCTGATCAGAAGATGCATTACAATGCCAGGGAAATACTGATTGTCTACAGATTGTGATGTCTCCCTCTCACAGAGGAAATTAAAAAAAAATATGATACATTACCACAGGGGAACAGAAGTACTAATTCTGCCACCTACCATGCTAATAAAAACATAATTAATATTTTTATGAATATTTAAGTATTTAAAAGCTAACTGCTATAGCAGACTTGCCAATTTCCACGTGTATTTCTTCACTAAACTTTGACCAAAAAAAAAAAAAGCAGTGTTATAATCATTTTTTTCTCTGACATTTGAGTCCTCAAATTAAAGCAATTTATACAAAATCTTTTTTTCTCTTTTGCCTGTTATGTATACCAAGCCTATTCCAAGGGTTCACTTCTTAGTTTTTCTTTCCCAAGGAACACCTGCCTCACTCAAAGCACAAAAAAAAAAGCTGTTATTCATATTTTGTGTGCAACCTTAAGCTCAATATACAATGTGCTATTTACACCCTGCTCTGGTGGGAGAATTCTTAATGTCTTCATGTCTTTCTTTGTAGTACTTCCTAGAAGATTTGTAAGTTTTAATTGATCTCCAGCAACTCTGGTAGGTAGTAAGGGAGTTTGTGTACATTCATACTCTGTATGAAGCCCGGAATTCTGTCCTTGCCCTTGTCTTAACCAGCATAATGATTTGTTGACATTACAAGTAAAGACATATATTTATGCTGCATAGTGACAATCTCAGTTTGATGAATTTCTTCTACTTCTGTTCCCAGATCCTACATCAGCCAAAAAGAGGTCTGAAACCCGAGCCGGGATAATAAAGCACACAGCTGATAACAAGAGATGAAGAGCAGAGGGAAAGAGGAAGACAAATATCTGCTTTTGTCCCCATTCATGCCCTTCTGCTCCATGCCCCAGCTGGGAAATCAGAAACAGCCTTCTCAGACTGCCTTTCAGCTGTCATTTACTGTTGCCTGTTCAAATTGCAAAGCAGCAAATATGTCTGTTTCATATCCCAGAATTTCCCTAGACTACAAGACCAACTCAAAGGCAATGATAGCCTTATGGGCTATCATAATATGGGCTCACTGAATGTTAAAAAAAAAAATATATATATATATATATAGACTTAGGGATCATCCAAAGTGTTCAGACGCCTGTAAAGCACCCAGTGTAGACATAGGCATCAATTCCATTTTGTGGATGAAGACAGTAGAGGTCAAGGTAAAAAGTGTAACCACAACCTAATATATTTTGAGCATCATTTTTTTTTTTTAATTTTATGTTATTATTCGATTAAAATCAATTATTGGATTTAAATATATCAATTTATGTGAAAAGTAATATTGGTTTTAGGATGTATTTTTGACAGTTCAGCTTTACATCCCTATTTTGACTACTCCTGAAAACTTCATGATGTGCACTAGGTAACCTTTGAATAAAAAATATTTTGATTCATGCAACCTACACAGTGATAGGATGGCTGCTTTCATTCTGGGATGCTCTTTGAAATCTCATCTCAGTGTCACCAAAGCAGATGATACCCAGTCTCAGACTATCTCTCTAATGTGCACTGAAAACATGAGAAGTTCTGGGAAAAGCAAAGGGTTTGTTGTAAGGAAGTGATGATGTAAGCAAAGTTTGGACTTGACAGAGAAGCAATTTAGACATAACTAAACTTTTTTAAAAGGAATAAATAGGAAAAACAATTGTTTCTGGCATCAGATTGACACTTATAAAATCAGCAGGGTAGTGGAAACCAACAGTTTTAAGAGCCTTGGGAAGAAAAACTATGTCTCTAAAGCACTGAGTAAAAGCAGTAGACATTATTTTGCCAGAGGTAATAAAAAACTTGAATGAGACACCCTTCTTTAAAGTTGTGGCTTGTAACATTATGAATATCACATAGGTATAAACTCCAATTCAGAGTTGGCAGTGATAATCTCCAAAGAATACTACAGCCATCAGTCTGGAACCTTTAGTATTCAGGATGATACATACGGCTGTAGATTTGCCTTAGATATACATTTGACCTCATTAATGTATATAAATATCCGAGGGGAGGGCGTCAAGAGGATGGAGCCAGTCTCTTTTCAGTTGTGCCCAGTGACAGGACGAGAGGCAATGGACACAAAGTGAAGCACAGGAAGTTCTGGCTGAATTTGAGGGGGAATTTCTTTACTGTGAGGATGACAGAGCATTGGAACAGGTTGCCCAGAGAGGCTGCGGAGTCTCCTTCTCTGGAGATATTCCATACCCACTTGGATGCCGCCCTGCACAATGTACTCTGCATGATCCTGTTCAGCAGGGGGCTGGACTAAATGATCTTCAGAGGTCTCTTCCAGTCTCGGCCGTTCTGTGATTCTGCAATTCTTTGATTCATTCATAGGTCTGGCATCCTCTTAGTCTTTACTCTGACCTTTCATGTGTCTTACATCCTAGTTACATTCTACTTCCACTGGAAGCCCAGTGACGTTTTTCTTTCAAAGAAGAACAAACATCAGCAAAATGTAAAATCTTGATTCAATGTTTTGTTTTTCTGCCCATGGAACTGTGTTCTAAGAAATGACAAATTGACAGGTTACCATGTTCAGAGGCACCATCCCCACTCTACATCTATCAGCTTTGCACATAAAAAATAAAATAAAAATGTTAATATGCAGGTGGAGGACCTGTATGCGTCTCTTCTTTTTCCTTCCCAACCTGACATGCTCAGCATCTGCTGCCCTCTTGCTTCTAGTATAATATGTTTCATGATAAAGCTTGTGGAATGCAACCAGTTAAATGTTCCTCTTGGAAGCACATGTACAGGTAATCCTGTAGGTAGCAGAAGGTTTTCTTTGAAGATTCTGCATGGTCCAATGTGTACATGAAGAATATCATTTATAATTCAAATGCAAGGAACAATTTAGGGAGAAAAACTGGTTAACTATATGACAACCTAAGAGTTAATCCATTACCTTTGAGAGAAATGTCTTGGGATCTTCTGAAACCATACACTGGAACATCTTTTTTTCTTCTCAAGCTGCAAAAGACAACTCTGCATAGGCAAACAAAACATGGAACTATGGAAAGGAAATGAATCTCATATATTAAAACATAATGGAATAAACATAAGGAAATACTTTACCTAAGAACTCCTTTGCTTCTATTTCTGCTGCAATTTGTGATCTCATGCAATGGTTTGCCATGATTAATATGGCTGTCTTTGTGTCAAAAAAACAGCACCTTTGACAGGCTGGCAAACATTCAAAATTGAATAGAAGTTGTTTTCTACTTCTGGTTTATTAAGCTCAGACTGTCTTTTCCATCATTAATCATTATAGTCTTAAATGATACTTTGGAAATATTGGAGAATATTTAAGATTTCATCAAGGAAATGTTTACATAGTTTTACTGAGTGACTCTGTCAAACGATCAGAAGCATTAAAAGGTTTCTGTTGGTATGACCTTTTCATATTCACAAACATTGATCCATTTTTTGTGTAACACATGACAACTCAGGTCAGTAGTAATGTATTTCATAGGACTTGCCGTCTTAAATGATGTCAGCCAGTATACTCTTTCCTGACAGCTAAAGGAAATGGCTGGGCACTAACTTCAATGCAAATCGTATGTATTATTTTATTTCGCACCACAGCCTCTGTGAAGGACAATCAGCAGGGATATAGAAAGCATGGAGTAGACCATCTTCCCCTGAACGGTGACATTTTGTTTTAACACTTCAAATGCTTCTCCCAGCACTACTGTGATCTTTTATGACTTCACAGGATTACCTAAGTTTAACTTAAACTGTTCTGTTTCAGCCAAAGAAGTTTCAGAATGCAAACACTTTGATGTAAGGAAAAGAGTACTCCAACACTGCTATCACCCAAAGTAAGAGTTAATTGCACACAGGAAGAATGAAGGGAAGAAATGCCCTCTCCATAAGGCTATAAAAACAATTCACTGTGTGAGTAATTAAAACTTCTGATAGTGCTCCTCTATTAAGACTGGATCCTGGTTCAGTGGAATGCGTCAGAAGCACATCAAGGTAGATGGGATTGTTTTCTTCAGTGTTTCACCTGCAAAGCTTGGATAAGGTCACTGACTGCCTCAGTCATTCTTGATCTTCATTCTAGAACCAGCAAAGTTGTTTAAAGCCTCTACAGAGTTCACATTTACAGCAAAATCACTAGGATATGACACAGTTTGTTTGAAAAGGTCAAAAGCAAGCAAACAAACAAAAAGGAGTGACCAGACTACAGTTCCACAGCAGGAGTATTATAGATAGCATCTATATTCTTCCAAGACCTTGCAGTCTGTTAAAAATTTTTGAGCACGCCTTGGTACATCACTATTTATTGTGACAAGCCAACAAAGAAAACAGAGCTTCAATCACAGTTTCTTCCATGTTTTCCTCTAACATATTTTATTGATTTTTATTGATTTAATCTCATAGACAGTCATGTAGACTAATTTCTTGAGTTAATCACCAATTCTGGGAAATAAAGAAAACCATGTTTAGGGGCTATTGTTTGGTTTTCAAAATTTTGAACAGGTCAATATATCAAAAGCAGTTTATTTGAAATCACAGATAAAAAATTGTTTCCTTCTCAGTCTCATTTTGTGAAAGAAACAATTTGAAAAACATGCAATGAACTTAAAAAACCCTTTCAGTTCTGAAAAATGTCTAACAGCAAATATTTCGTGCATGTTTTCAGTTCTAATTATCTCTACTTTGTGTATCTCCACTGAAAAATCTAGCATTACTGTTGACTTACAATATATCTTAACCTTCTATTTGGCCACCAAACTGCATGTAAACAGGTCATCCTTCTTTCTTACCTGAAAGACTACTAAGTCTTTAAAAAGCTTTTGTTAGTTTTCATGTCTAGTTGTGTCTCCACACTGACATGATGAAACAAGATCATGTTTAGGGTCAAAACATAAGAACTGCCTCAAAAGAGTGATTTACTATCATGACATCATTTGGTGAGCAGACAATTACTAGAATACTATTAACAATTAGGAGATTTACAGCACTTTGTTCTTTTCCCCACCCCTACATTGATTCTCTGTTGTCCAATAATGGCTGAGGTCATGCTGAAGTTTTTGTCTTACTTAAGCACTAACAAGCTCTTTCCTCTGTATGGACACCTTTTTATGAGAGGTATAGCACAACAGCCTTCTGGGATTGACAGCCTGTCTCTAACTGAATTGAATAGATTCCAGATTTAACAGAGTAAGGCTGAGAGTCATATGTACAAATACATAAATAGATTATTTCCATGTGGTATCTTAAACTCCGTTTTCCTTAAGAAGGAAGGTAAAAAATACTGCAGAGGCTGAATGAAGCAACTGAATGTATCAAAATGAACCAAATTAAGATGCATAGAACAAGATAGATATTAATGTAACATTTAGCTCATTGGATAGCTACTGACATCACCAGAAATGTGAAATCTTTTAGTTCTTGTCAACACAAATGCAAACTATAACTATAATGTATTGATTTCAATGCCTGGTTTAATGGTGTAAGAGAAGAATCAGTCCCCACTATGAATTCTCTCATATCCCATCTGACAATTAATTATTACACAAACTACATAACTAAGATTCAAGAGAAGGATTGTTCCCTATATCATATAGACTAATAGGAATTCTACTAAGATACAATTAACTAGCTGCATTCACGGGAAGCACAAACTAGCATAGTTCCATGACTTAATGGAGCTGTACCACTCTGCACCTAGATCTGGCACATGTTTTTAAATATTTGCAGCACAAGACCCTCCTGGAATAGAATTCACCTTTACAGTTCATAGCAAGTGAAATGTCATTAGTCCTATCATGTCACCAAGACTGATTACTACCTCAGAATATTCTCTGCACTGCACATTGGGAATTATACATATTCATCTTCTGGCAAATATTTACCAAACCTATACAACACACCTTCGTAAACATTTGTCTGCTTCCCATTGCAAAGGTAACCCCTTGCATATGGTAATAGCATCTCTTGAATTAATCCTCCATAAACAAAATGATTTATAATTATGCAAAGCTATAATTATGCCATGCTCCTTGCAAATTTGCACGTGGGTGAAGAGTGGCTCAGGGGGTTCACTAGAGTGGAACCCCCTGTACCACTGTGGTATGCTAATTGGGCTCATGAAAAGTTCAGAGTAATGATTCTGTATGCCAGCATTCATCTGCCAACTAACAATTATGTGTCCCAGCAGGGAGGAAAAACGCTACCAAATGCAGCAAATACACATACACATTCACACACAGCACAAGGATAAAGATCATGAGGAGGAAACAAAGCAAAGAATATGCTAATGAATGAAATAAGAAAACCACTTGACAGAAATATAGAGTTAAGGAAACAATGACACTAAGGAAAAATGCTGACAGAAACCTCAGCTGACTCAAGCAACTGGCTTCTAGATAAAGAGACTTTTGTATCCTGTATCACAGGGCCAGTTATTTGGATACAAATAAAAAATGTTTGCCTCTACCTAATAAAGTTCCTGGGTGGGTAGTGATCTCCAGCCCCCAAATCTCTTGCATGACTGAAGCTTTCGTCAAGTTGAATCAGACTGTTAAGAGCAGCAGCTTTTTAACCCAAGATCAGATTTGATTTTCTGTAAAGCCATTTTTTATTTAGACTAATTATGGTTATTTGGCTTTGAGTGGCTTCTTTCACACATGCCTAAATGTAATCTTACCCCAATTTAATTCACTGTATACCAAGATAATTCATAATCTGCATTTCAGCATTTTTTTTCTGTTACTTTCATCACTTTTCCATCGTCTTCGCATTACTTCTTAGTTCCCATTGGATCCTATTATGGTATTTCATACCTCATCTTCAAACTATCAAAGCACTTAAGCACATGCACAAATGTAAGCACAAGAGCTGACCCATTCCCTTTCATGGGATTACTCACCAGAAAACAGTTGTGCTGTCTGACTGGATGGTTAAGACATATTTCAGTGCAGAACTTCAATGTGCCTTCAGCTGTTAGGGGTGTGTGGGATAAGCTTTATTTACCTCACTTACACAATCTGACCTACCCAAGTAGTTATGATTAGAGCCAAATGGATACGAGTGACCAAAATGTGCCATCATCTAAACCTTAGAAAAAATATTTATTTCAGGAGTTACTCTTTTATAGTAAACCTCTACTGGTTTGATTGCCTTTTCATTTCTGAGATTATATAAAAGAACACTTTTATTATTAATGCTTTGAAGGATTTTGCTGAGTGACATGCATATTGTCAGAAAGATCTGAGAGTGCTGAAGGCAGTAATGAAGCAGTGAAGTAATGAAGGCTCTACTTGATCTGTTCTTTACTTCTGTGTTTATCATCAATAGTATTTCCAGGCACCAGTACCAGCAGTACCATGGCCAGAAAGAATCAGATCCCTTTCATCATCCATCTTTCCTTTACCCACTTTCTCCTTTTCTTCCCAAAATTCCAGGTAAAGGAGAACACAACAGTTTCCACCTGTTGGATCTCCACTTTATGTATAAAGGGTCAGAACTAGTTCTCAAATTAAATAAACACATACTTTGACTTCATCAATGAAAGGACTGAAATGGGTCATTGTTCAAATAATGAAAACAGATAATTACAGTGCAACTTTGTGATTTGGCCAGGATAGACTTTGCAAAGTATCTTACACAATATATATATATTTTTTTCCTGATTACTAAGCATTAATTGTGGTTTTGCTTGGTTTTTTGTTTGTTTTGGTGGTTTCGCTTTGTCTTTATTTTTTTTTTTTTTAGTTCTTCTTGCCTACAAGAACTGTTTTTGATTTGCTTATCAAAGTAATTTATTCTTAATGCAGAATATTTATTTCCTGATTACCACTATTTGCATCTGCTGTTAATCTGACCAGTTCATCAAGTTGGACTGGTTCCAATGATAGAGACATAGTTGTACTTCAGCTGTCTCCACACACCCTCTGACAGAGAGCAAACTACCCCATACATGCCAATGACAAATGATGTTTTAGAATATTCTATTATATTTTAAAATGTCATGTTCTACTGTAATTTAAACTCAGGACAGAGTTAACTGAGCTCTCCAACACTGGAAACAGTGACTTATCAGGAAGTCTTTTTCACTCAGGACTGATTTTGGATCACCATATCATCTTGTTTTCTCTGGCTTTCTTTTTTCCCCAAACCATCACAAACTTCGTTGATAAAGTTAATTGCTAAAATGATAAATTTAATATGCATCCCTTTGCTGTTCTCTGGATATAGTTCTGCCAAGGGTAAACAATCATAAAGCAAAAACTAAATTCATCCTGAATATTGATACTCAGCATCTCTATCTTATTTTATAACCTATAAATCAACTGCAAATTTTAGTGAAGTCTCAACCACTTTTGTAGGATCATCCATAATTTATGGAGATCCCTAAGCTAGGGGTACTTTCAAGATTTGTTGTAGGAGTACCATAAGTACATTATACTTCTTAAGCCTTATTTCTCCTGTAGGTGACCCAAATTGTTAAGTGCCTACAAAAAGAACCATGGACAGGTTGTTTCCACATGCATGCAAAAGGTACTACATCAACAAATAGGTGAAGGCATATAGGGTTTTGTTTAATGTCTTATTTACTCTGGAAGGTAACCTCTGTTTGCAGTTTTGCTATCTGTGTGGAAGTCGAATATGATCATAAAGCACCTCAAAATTCAAAATAGATGGGATATAAAATCGTCTATTGAAATTAAATCAGCTAATTTGTAGCCAAGATGAGAAAAACAATTCCTGTGTCTGCATTTCTCTCATGCTAGATACGCTGTGGCCTCTCATATTAGTAGTGCCACAGTTTCCCAGGGTTATTGGGCATTTTTGTTTGCTTGTTTTTCCCTTGCAACTACTACTAGGTTTCATGTCCTGTTATTTTCCAGACAGTTGGCAATGCTGTACTGATATTCTCCTTAACATCAATCAGCATTGCATTGCCTCTGTCCCTAATTTGCTTGCCACTGGCTTGTTTGAAAAATCTGGAGTGGCAAATTGTTTCTCATCTTTAAAGCCTATGGAAGACCACTTCCTTCTAACATCAGAACCTGAATAATATAAATGTTGCTCTGCTCTCCCCATGCTTTTGGTGTATTATTGTTAGCAGTCAAGGGAAAGCAGACAAGCTGAGAGATTCCTAAAAAGCATGCCCCAAGGAAGTGTAGTCATTTTCTCTTGAAAAAATCCATCTATTTCATTAATATGGCATTTAATCAGGGTGACATGCTAATAAACAGAGATGGTCCTCAAAAAAACATGTGATTTAAGCTTCAAATACTGTCAAGCTGTTAAAATGTGTTCCCTAAGACAACAGAAACTATTTATTGCCATATAAATTCCCCCCCCGTGTTTATATGCACATATATATGTGTGTGTGCATATGTGCATACATATATATGTGCCATTTCCAAAAGTCTCACCCATATTCTGATACTTTTTTCCTCAGGGCCTTAGCCATGCTTTAGCCTCCTCCTCAGATGTACTTAAAGACAAAATCAGGCAACACAAAAAAATAAGGTAATCAAGTAATACCTATGCTTGCCAGTCACTTTGATTAATGAGGCTCAATATAATTATACAAATCAGGTGGTATATGGGAATCACTTACTACTTCATGGAGCAATTATGTGAAAAAAGAAAATTTCTTTGTTCACTGATTTTGTTAGTAGCCTACTCAGAAGAACAAAGAATGGTTAGTTATTACTTGCCAGAGTAGAATAGTCTTGGATTGACTGAATAGAAATCCACAAGTCTCTGCAGCAAACTATAGTTCCTAGGCTGGTATATCAGAAGAAAGCAGAACTCTGCCTATCCCCACTGAGAGAATTCGTTACCAGCACACAAAAACCTTCATGTGTAAGAACACATGCAAGAAAGATCTGTCACAGAATAGGAAATATAGAAACAAATGTAAGACTACAATCTAAGGAACAAAGGTAAAGAACAGAGAGTGGAGAAATTAATTAATGATGAGAAAATCGTAACCTAATCTAGTTCAAAATTAGTTACATAAAACTTTAACCTTCCCAGTGATTACATCCTACACACACAGGGCAGTGTAGAAACTTTTTTATTACCACTTGTTTTTCAACTACCTCCGTGCTAGAAAAATATATAGGAACAATTCAGCTTTCCTCATTGGCTTTCTGTTCCTCCTCTCTTTTTTCCTCTGTATTGCAAGAAGCACAAGATGTATGCCATACATTAGAAACTTCATAATGATATTCTGAAGTCTTTAGGGTTACTTTTAAAACAATGAAATTGTGAGACTTCCCCTCCCCCCCCCCCCCCCCCCCCAGAGTACTGATAAGAAAAGGAAAAAATCTTCAGCCTTTAAAATTGAACATGACGTTTTCCTCTCCATACCCTTTACCTATTCATGTATGCACAGCCACTCAGCATATACTCAGTGAAGGAGGTATAAAAACAATATAAGAATAGAATACATCTCTTATAATTGGGTACATCAAGAAAATAACTTACTTTCTAGCCACTAATTTTCTTGCCTGAAAGGCTTCTTTCCACAAATGTTTCCTAATTTTTCCTACTAGTTTTACTCAGGTGGGTGGCCAAGCTCCACCACAACCGCTCTCTCACTCTCCCTCCTCAAAGAGGAACAGGGAGAAAATACATTGAAAGGGGCTCAAGGGTTAAGGACGAGGAGATCGTGCAGTAATTATTGTGATGGGAAAAACAGACTCAGCATAGGGAGATCGTAGGATTTATTGCCTATTCCTATCAAGCTAGAGAAGCAAGAAACAAAGGAAAGAAACCAAAAGCACCTTCCCCCTCATCCACCCTCTTTCACCTCCTCCCCCCGAGCGGCGCAGGGGAACAGGGGAATGGGGGCTATGGTCAGTCTATAGCGCTTCTTCGCTGCCGCTCCTTCTCAGTCACTCTCATCTCCTGTGCTGTGGGGTCCCTCCCACAGGATGCAGTACTTGCTGAACTGATCCAGCATGGGCTTCCCACAGGCAGCAGCTCTCCAAGAACTGCTCCAGATATGGCTCCGTACCATAGGGTCCATCCCTCGGGAGCAAACTGCTCCAACCTGGGTCCCCCACGGGCAGCAGCTCCTGCCAGGTCACCTGCTCCTGTGTGGGCTGCTCTCCACGGGCTACAGGTCTGGCCTGGAATCTGCTCCGGCAGGGGTCTTCCACAGGCCGCAGTCTCCTTCAGTGCAGGTCCACCTGCTCCACCGTGGTCTCCTCCATGGGCTGCAGCATGGAACCCTGCTCCATTGTGGTACTCCATGGGCTGCAGGGGGACAGCCTGCTTCACCATGGGCCTCACCACAGGCCACAGGGGACTTCTGCTCTGGCGCCTGGAGCACCTCTCCCCCTCCTTCTTCACTGACCTTGGTGCCTGCAAGGCTGTTCCTCACTCCTCTCACTCTCCCAGCTGCTGTGTGGCGCAGCATTTTTTTTTTCCCTGTCTTAAATATGCTCTCACAGAGGTGCAAAACAACATCACCAATTGGCTCAGCTCTGGTCAGCAGGGGGGCCCTTACCAAACACAGGGCAGCTTCTAGATCCTTCTCACAGAAGCCACCCCTATGGCCCCCTGCTACCAAAACCTTGCCACGTAAACCCACTACACTGATAAATAAACTAATTTCCTAAAAAACTGATTTCACATATAACATTAGGCGTATTCTTCAAAATATGTCAGATCCCACAGAAGACATTTAGAGAACTGTAATGAAAGAGTAATATATATATAAGGAGGATAATGTACAAGAAAAATTCCACTTTTTGTCATTTCTGTTCAGAAGGCAAGCTCCATGAGATAGGGTCTCTCTCCACCTATGAAACTTCTGAAGTCTAGAAAAACAAGACGGATTCAATTTTTTACTACTTACTTAAACATGAAAATCAAATTTTAAGGTGTCATTCACATTTTCAAGAACCTGCCTATTGATCACCTTCCTGTGTAAAGTGGAAGTGGCCAGAAGTGGAAGTATCAAAGAAAGAAATCAGAAGAGTAGTGCAATATTTATCATTGTCACAGATTGGAATCATAACAAGAGGTTTAACAAACAGGACAGTGAGTTCCAACATGATTTGTACTCTGTAGGTTGTACCAAAACATGGCCAATAACATTAAGAAGAAATCGTTTTGTGGACAAGTTTACTCCAATGTTCTTAACTGTCATCTTGGGAATGCAGCTACTAAATACCTAACATTGCAAACATGAAGGTGGTAAAGAGTGATAACTGTCCACGAAGATATGGCTTCACCATGCATGCTTTGTTTACAAATAGCATTATTAGCTGAATACTTTTAATACTTAAGTTATTGAAATTTTCTAGTTTTTGTTTCTTTGTTGTTTGAATCTAGCTAACAAGATTGCAAGTCATGAAGACCCTACAGCTACTGGAGAGGCATTGTAGTCACTAAAGACAGCGTATTCACTAAATGAGAGTAAATTCTATAATAAACCATATAGCGGCTTGAGTTGGAAGGGACCTCATAGACCATCTAGTTCCTATACCCCTGCCGTGGGCAGGGATGCCGCCCTCTAGATCAGGTTGCCCAGGGCCCCAACCAACCTGACCTTAAACAGCTCCAGGGATGGGGCATCCACAACTTCTCTGGGCAACCTGTGCCTCACCACCCTCATAGTAAAGAATTCCCTCCTAACACCTAATCTCTATCTCCCCTCTTTTAGTTTAAAACAACTCCCCCTTGTCCCATCACTATCCACCCATGTAAAAAGTTGCTCTCCATGTGACTGAATACCCTATGGCTCCTACAAAGCTTTTGACTATGAATGTCAACTGCCTAGATATAAATCTGAGATTAGTCATTCCAAAACACAAAGAGCTGGTTGTATGAAGAGTGAATCAAAATAAAAGATTCTAAGAGTTTCTACTACTTTGTAGCTAGCATTTGCCTTTCAGTGCCTTTCTAAAAACCAACAGTAACTAGCTGTTTCTATTGTAATCTACCCTCTAAAACAAATGCTTAAGAGGAGTGATGATGAATCAGTAAGCAATATGAAAGAAACACTGTGTGCTTTTATGAAAAGGCCTGTTCTTTAACAAAGAAACAAGCTGCTATGTTATAGTTATTCAACTTCTTGCCTTTGTAAACACTTCTACAAGTTAGATAAAATTAGAGTGAAAGAATACAAAGAGAGACATAGATGTAGAGAAAATGGATATGTCAAAAACTTGTAGGTCCTGAAGCATACTTTGAAAAAAACAGTTATAGCAATTCAACAACTTTAAATACATGTTGAAAAGCTGTACAGGAAACTGCTAACATCACTTAGTAAGTGACATGCCACATTCTATGTACAATTTTATGTATCTGAGAATATATGCTCATAAGAATGGGCGTGTTCAGACCAAGGGTACATGTACAATTATTCTTGTTATGATGTTAATTTATTTGAATTTGAGGTTTTGATATTTCACTTTAGTTAAGCACTTCATACAGTTAATTAAAATTTGATTTTTTTCCTGGCCAGTTTCAGTACTATGCTACACAACCATCTTAAGGCCTAACCTAGAGTATTTAGTCTATCACCTTGTCCATCCCTACACATCACCTGCATGATTGTGCAAACACAGAGCCTGTGCTGTTCATCTCAGTCTCATGATAGTATATCTAGCACTCTGCTTCATGGAAAAAATATTTTATAATGCTGTGAGCCAAGCTATATCAGTATCGTATTAGCTACAGCACAACAGAATCTATGATAAAGCTGCACATTCTTAACAGGCTATTAAATGTCACATTCATTCAAGGACATACTTGAAGGTATTCCTGTGATATGTGAAACAAGTAGCAGTGTAGAAAACTGTGCTATTATAAAATATTTTCAACTGAGATAATGGGCTGCCTCCAAATAAATTTGATATTTCCAAAGAGAAATACCTACGGAGACAAAGGTCCTCCTTCTGTAGTGCAACAAGATTGGTGCTGTTCCAGAAGTTACAAGGAGCCCAAAGAGGCCACAATGCTGGTAGAGCATCCTTCTCTCCATCAAGAACATAGCCCCATATTCCCCAAACAGCTTTAACAAAGCAGTGGTGGTGAGGGTAAACAGGTCAATTGACAGTCTAGAAATCATCACACATAAGTAAGGTGACAAGTCAGATCCAAGACTGGTTCAGGAATTTCTATCAAGTCAGACACAGCAAAGATCACTGAGATCAGGTCTACTTACAATAGAAATCAGACGAAGAGTGGATGCCCAAACCTGAGTTTACATGAAGCTTGTGAGGTGGGGGTCTCACGTGAAGCTAGTCAGGGCATTTAGTTTTTTTTTTTTTTTTTTTTTTTTTTTTTTCTTTAAAACTAATGCCAATGGAAATTGATAATCATCACTTTAGGTTAAGAAAATTCACTGACATGTGAACTTCATTTCTTCTGCTATGAGAGTATTGGCGCCAAGGAACAGCAGACACCTAAACAGAATGAGTGTCTAGGCACTGTATGGATACTAAGGTTTGTCCAGGCACTGTTTGATTGTTTTAATACTCTAAAACCAAGTAGTGTCCTCTGCCATATGAAGCCCTGCTAAGACAGATCGCCACATGGTGTAATATGTGGACACAGTAATTTTCTGCTGTCACAGCAATGTGGAGTGCTGCTTCCTGAAATTCATATTCACCCTCTTCCTCAGATTAGTCATATGTTATTTGCTAACATGCAGCCCCATCTCCCAAGACAGTGAGCTTAATTAAGCCTCATCCTCTCCTTCTTACTTTTCTTCTGTCTCCAAACTACTACTTCAAGGAGAATCACAGTAGCTGCTTATAGATTCAGTTACCAAGGAATGACACTTGGAAATGGTACCAAAATGGTCAGATTTCTTCACCAATTTTTAATCCAACACATTCTGGCTGCCTACATTTACCTTCAAATTGTCTTCCATTATCAACCTGAAGGGTCTACTTTTTTTTAGTTTTCTATTCAAATTTTCCTTGCAGATCTGTCATAACAAGGGAGTGGAAAGATTGCATCATCACACTTAATCCTTTAAGCATTTATATTGTTTTTAATTGTAAGCTGTCTTCTTTCACAGATTATTAAAGTAAAATAAAACAAACCACACACAGTTTTAAAGCTTTCTCTTACATTTTTCCATTTGAAAATATCCCTTTGTGACATGGTGTTTGTTGTATAAATTTGAAATTTTTCTCCTGAAAGCTGATTATTAAAATGTTAACTCAGATTTGTACCACTGTTTAGCAAACACTTTTTATCGTAGTAAAAAAATCTTTATTTTGAATATTCACAAGATGTTTTTAACTGAAACAATGTCTGAAGAAAAAAATAGTTAACTGTTCAAATATTTTATATTTATCTATTTTTAATTAAAAAAAATCCATGTTTAGAGATTTCCTCCCCCCCCAAAAAAAATAGTATTTCAGTTAAAAAACACACATTAGAAAGTTTCCCACTTACTTCAGTTATTCAACAAGAAGCGACACAGCAAAGAAACACTGAAGTTCTGAAATGCAGGAACACAACGTTGTTGAAATATAGTTTCCATTTATCTTCAAAGACTAACATACAGTGGATAAGGGTCACATGATAAAGCTGACACTGAAATTTAGGTCCTTCTCAGAACAATATTTTGGCCATAAGAACAGTGTTAGCATTTCAGAACACTGGAGTCACTGAACCTAAAAAGACAGTGCAGTTTAAAATGCTTTAGCACTGATCAAACTGTTTGGCACTATGTCTTTCAGTCCTAAAATAAGCTGCTAAAATCTCATGATCTGTAAGACTAAGCTTCTGCTTTTCATTAAGATACCCCTTCCAGTCACAACTGAATGCTATGTCAGCAATAGCTAGCAAGTTGAAAGCTGTGCTTCAGTATGTTTGCCCTGCATTGTCTGTGACAAAATTGAGTAATTCCATTTCCAGGACTCACTGGCTTATATTTTAACAGACCTTAACCTGAAAAGACTGAACAAAATAAGGGAAGAAAAGTAAATACAGTAGTTTAGACCACCTGATACAAAATCACCTTTGTTTAACACAGTTTATGGCTTTTATTGACTTTCTAACATCCCAATAAACCTAGGTAAAGCATTTACCCTAGACATACATAAATAAAATCCTTTTAATTTTATCTTAAATATAAATAAATAAGGCATTTAGATTTGGTAGTCTTGTCACTTAAAAGAGAAGCAGAGAGAGAGGGGCAGATAGATATATAGTTGCTTTAGAAACTCTATGTAGGAGGAGTAATAAAAACATCGTTGTCTCTCTTTATAGAAAACATGAATCACCAGCAGAAGAAAGAAAGGATAGAATTTGTTATTTTGAAAAGACCATAAAGAAGAAAATTGTTTCTTAGGCAGTTCAAGACAACTGCTGCATCTCCTAGGTTTACTATGGACAAAATCCCAAAGTTCTTGTTAAAGGCAATGGGCCTTTGCTGTCACGACTAAATAAATCTGACAGCTAACTCACTCTGTGACAGCAAATTTATTACATGGTTTAAAGAACCTATAGCAATTCCTCCTGTCCCACAGTTACCACAACTAATGCAGCTGCTGTGTGAAACTAATGACATCCATCATGATAACACATAAGAGTTCATCTTTTCCCTTATTATGCTCACGAAAGATAATACAGATTCAGAGAAGGCAGCGTGCCACATCCTCAGTATAGGTAAAAAGCTGTATCACCTCCAAAGTAAATGGAGTTACACTGAATTGCCTTGCTGAGAGCCATAAACTAACTGACTTTGTTTAAAGTCAGATAATGCATTCTCAAGGGCATTTTTTTGTTGTTTCTGTGTTTCGGTGGGTCTTGTTGGTCTGGGAAGGTTTTTGTTTCATTTTGGTTGGTTGGTTATTTTGTTGATTTTTCACGGTGGTATCAGGTCATTCAACTCCTTACAATTTTACTGGGGTCTTCAACCTCATTCTGAAATCTGCAAACAACCATCCAATTGCTCCAGGTTTTGATCAACTTTCACTTGGCAATATACCAAGGAATAACCAAGCAGAAGAAAGATTACCTATTTCATTGCATCACCATTGATAAGCCTTCTACAAAGTTGTGATTGCTAAACTGATTTGTCCTTCTGGATCTCCAGGTAGATAGTCATTATATTCGTGCTGCCACATAACTTTCAGGTTTATAACTTTATAAATTCAAAGTCAAACCCAAGACCCAAACTTGTTGGTTAACAACAAACTGTGTCTGAAGCTTTCTAAGCCATATGCTAAGCATTTACATTTCGAAGTGCTCTTTGATCTCCAAAAAAAAAAACACACACACATTTTTTGAAGTTATAGGATTTTTTTCCACATTGTTTTTTATTAGGCTGCATTCCTGTTTCATGGACATTCATTAACACGGCAAATAGATGAATGAGCAGAGATCATATGTAGTTGAGTAACATTTTGAAAGGCCATAGCTAGGGTAACTTACTCCAAAGCCATGAATGACCATCTCAGGCAACTAGATTAATCTACAATCTGATGACAGTGTTCTCATTAACCCCTAAATAACTGCTTAAAACCTACTCAAGTTAGAAGACAGTGATGTCTTAAGCTATTCAGTATGATGAATGAATCTCTGACCAATAGACTGTTAACAGGTTTCTCTTATAAGCCCACCCTAATTAATTACTACCTGTCATCTTTATACCTTCCCTACTCACTTCAGTTAGGTCTAGAAGAACAAAGACTCTGTAGGCAAGGAGTTACAACATAGCATTCGCAGCCTGGAAGCAAGCCTTCCAGATCAAACCATTAAGTGCACTGACGAGACTAGTGCAATAATATTGCATTAAGGATAGGATGTGGGCATATACACCAGGCAGTATGACATTTTAAGAACTCAATTTTTGTTCCCATGGCAGCCATTCCTTAACTTTTCAAAAGTAACACGGTCTTCAGAGCTCCGGAGTTCCTACATATCTTGTCAAATTCAGTCCTGTGTGAAACCTTTAGAACTGGGCTATAAATATAAGGTACACTCAGTAATTCAAGATAATATGCTTATCCCAAAGCTGCATAACTCTTTTTACAGACCTTTTAAAATATATTTCATTTGGCATTTTAAGTTATCTTTCTAAGTACAACAAAAACTATTGTGAAAACTAGAATTTATTTCATCTACCAAGTGAAAAACTGATGAAGATTACTCACCACCATCCCAAAATGTTAAATGATTATGCAGCAATCCCTAACCTGAACAAAACCATTCAATGACAGTTAAATTCTCCATAATCCCTGAAATGTAAAGCAGTGATCTTAGACAATGTTTGCATCAGTCACAATTAGACATACAATAATGCTCTCAGTAGTCTCATTTGATCCATGCATTTCAAAACAAACTAAAAAATACAAAAGGATTCTTAAGCTTCAGGTATAGAATAAAGAAAGGCAATGTGACACACCAAAGAGCACTGACTGGTTACTTACAAAGCAGGAAATAAAAACTTAGGTCATACGGAGAGTAGTCTAGAATGCTCATTTATTGGGCTATCCTTCCTCTCTCTTCCATGTACAACTGCCAGCATTAGTTATGATGAAAGAAGTATGGTTTTCGTAAAGTCCCTCCCTGCTTTGCTGCCACTGAAACCAATAATAATCCTATTAGAAATCATAGAGCTTAAAGAGTTGTTGTGAAAGCACATAAAATGAAGTACATTGGCAAACCCATCCTGTCATCCTTTTTTGACCCTATTCCTCCAACTGAACAAGAAACCACTTCAGGTTTAAAAGAGGATAACCACAAAACAAGCAAAAAATATATTCCACCTAATATAACAAAAGCCTTTACATTTTCACAGTGAAGAAGTCCCCATCAATATGGGTAGAATGGCTGACTTTTAAAATGCAGGAGGTAATTTATCAAGTTGCAGCAAAGTTTACAATGTCTTTATGACAAATAATGATCTAATAATAATAATCAAAAAAAGAGCCAGTGCAAATAAAGATTAACTTCAGCAAAGACTGGCATTGTTACTTGGATCTGAACTCAACATGCATGTCAAAAGCACAATTCAGAATCAGTTCTAGCTAAAGCAATAGGGAGAAATGCTTTGTATAGAGCCTTTTCCAAACTGGAGGACAGTATTATTCATACAGGGAAGTATTTCACTTTCCTCTGAAATACCAAGTAGTAGCCACTGGTGGAGGCAGAATGCCTCATCCATAAAGTGACAGACTACTGTCAAGTAGTATGTCCATACATTCTTACTAGTGTAAAGTACTTTAAACTGGAGACCTTACTGCTATAGAAAATTTCATGATAATAGTGATCACTTGCGTTTGTTTATTTTTGTTTCAGTCAAACACTTTAGGGGAATTATATCCTATAAAATTAAGTATTTTAAGTATTTATGTATTTTATTAACATTAAGTATTTTTCTGATGAAAAATTCTAAGAAAATATATGTTAAATTAAAAAATAAAGTATAGGTTTTCACTTGCTTGTGAAAAGCTTTTATTTATAAGTCACATCATTGATTTCTTATTCAGCTGGAAAACCTTCTTATTAAAAAAACAGAAATCTTAATGGCAGTTTTTAAGGGATCTTTTTATATTTCTCTTCAATTTAAGAATACAAACCTTCTAAGGTAGAGGCTGTGTGTCATCTTGTGTTTGTACCACATTAAACATATTGACATTGAGATCTTGTTTTGAAATTCATGGTGCCTTTCTAACAACAGTTATTCCTACTGTGTCCACTCTGAAGACAGACTGCAAGGACATCTGAACTGGAACAGCTAACCACTAGTGAGCATGTTGAGCTTGGTTTCGACCACTAATATACCTGGTACACTCCAAAGAGGAGTTCTGCAGAGTTCCTAGAACTAAACATCTCACATCAGAAGTACACCTTGCAAAATCATGCAAGTAGGATGTGGTCCTTGCTGAACTGCTGTTTTATAGACTTTATTTATATAAATAATAGAAAAATATAGTCATTAGAGAAGCTAAGAGCAAGTCTGTCATAGAGAATGGACCATGACCCTTCATGTTTTAGAAACTATAGTCTTTTTTTCCTTCCCCCCACTTATGGCTAAATTTTCCTATATTGATTTTAAGAAGTGTGGTTATGTAAATACTTCACAGAATTTCTTACAGATTGTCATCCCTTTCTCATTTCCTCAGTAATCTCTTTGTCTTTCCAACATCATCAATGAATTTGATGTTAGGACAGAGAGAAATGCTAGCCGTTTTCACCTTCTCTTGTAATCAAAGAGCTTATGCTAGACAGAAAGGCTAACTTCTGGGTTGAACCACTACATTTTTACCCTCGTTCCCATAACTTGTACCATGTATGAAATTGTTTAAATTATCTTTAGAGAGATTTCTCCTGAGTGACAGCATTTCCTCAAGACGAAGTCTAAACCAGGAAATTGTTACTTGAGTGACTTTACAAATTAGCAGTGGAAGGAAAGTAAATTGCTCACCTCATTGCCACAAGAACAGGGAATTAAAAGGGGAAGAGCGGAATAACATTTACAAATTTTTCATACCCTACTCTAGAATGAAAGGGGGGAAACACCTGGATTAAATTCATTTTTAAAAAAATTTTGTCCCTAACCAATCCTCATAGACTTAAAGAAAGGAAATAGACCTTCCTAATCCACAGCTCTTTAGCAACAGGATAGCATTGCTTGTACATAATCAATAAGCAAGCAGTGAATCAGAAGGGAATATCACATGCAGTAATAAGCTACTGAATTTCTTATATAACCAAAGCATTCATTCGTTTCTCTTCCTGGGCAGCTTAGTCACTTCTTACAGCAAAATCTCCCAGGAGTACATGAAGTTACATTTTGTTTTGCCAAAATAGTATGCAATTAGTCAAATGATCAATTATGATCAAAACTACATCATAACTTTTTGCTGTTTCTTTACTCTATGATGCATCTAATTGTTTTGTGTCTCCAACCCATCAACTTGTACACTTGTGCCAGGGAGCAATGCAAAGTTGTTTGAAATGTCTTTGGACCAAAAAAGAAATTTTGGTGCTGTTTAAGTAAATCACAAATAATATTAAGAGAAAGAACTGTGTGGGTTTATTAGTTTTGCTGTATCACAAAACCCTTCCCAAGAGCAACTAATTCTCCTTTAAGACTCAGAACATTACTTGACCTCAAATGTTGCTGGGTTCATGTTCCACAGAAAAGACATGTTTGGGTGAAGGCTTCAAAAAAAACAACAAACAGGAAAGCCTTCTGATACAATAATCATGTAGTGAAAAATGGAACAAGTGAAAATTAAAAATAAATGCAAGGAGACACAGAACAAACACTAGACAGAAAAGCCACATGAAAAAACTAAACAGATACACTTGTTCAAACCTGAGAGTGACAGAAATAGTCCTGTATATTCTATGGTGGGTGTACATAAGAAATGAACAAACTTCATAGAAGACTTTAACTTCTGTAACCCAGCATAACTGTAAAACGGACTTGCAAAATGAGATGGCAGAAAGCAAATAAGTTATCTCATGAATATGCTCAGTATGAATGTCTTCCCCACATAAAGACTCTGAAATATCAAAAGGAACTTTTGTTTCCTACAGAAAGATGTTGAAAAGGATCAGGATCACAGAGAGTGTTTCCTCTATCATCCTAGTTGGAGAATGGGACCCATGAAGGGAGATGAAGAGATCAAGTGAATGAGTTAGCTCTTGGGTTTCTTTACCATAAAAGGTTTAGTTCAACCATTGTAACTTGAATAACTCTTACTTGAGGAATTTTCAGTGGTCTGGATTACTGCAGAAAGTTATACTAGATAACAATATTCCCTTTTTAGGAATAGCAGAGGATTGTCTGGTCATTTCCCCATTGGGCAAGGCACTTCATAAACTGAAGACAGTGGACAGTTTTGAACTGCTTACTAAGGTGTCATTCTTTTTTCCATGACAATGGGCAGTTCAATACCAATCCAAACAATTCTGTTGGCAAAACAACAAAAAATCGTTATTGTGTGCCTGAGAGAGTTAAGCCTCCCCAGACTGTTCACCATGTGGAACAGTCTACTGTCTGTTACTAAACAAAAACAGTAATAAAGGTAAATAAGATAAGACAACTTTTACAGAAAATCCCACAGACTACTCTCAGGCAAAGGCAGAATAAACCATGTGAGATCTGTTTGCAGACAGGATGTCTTCTGCCAGGGTAAGATAACCCAGCTCATAGATTTTGAACTTGAATCAGAAAACAAGGAAAGACAGAATGAAAATACTCTAAATAGTAATTTTATGAAAGGGAATAATCTACCAAAGGAAAAAAAAATGTAGCAATTAGATGGAAAACCTTATGCATGTGGCTTCTTCAGAATTAGATGCACTTCTTCGTGAATTTGTTTTTCATTAAATAATCTATTACACTGCACAAAGCTGTACTTTTCTACAGTTTTTAAAAGTTGGAATTGATCTGATAATAATGTAAAATGTTCTTCAAATGCATATTTTTTGTTAATACAAGACAGTTTATGCTATGGGGTTCTGAAGAAAAAAACAAACACCTAACTTAGTAACTTACTAACAAGTAACTTGTATTTTTAAAAAGCATTTGAAAATATGTAGATCACAGTATTCTATAATCTGGGTTCTGAAATGGGCTTACAAATAGTAATTTTCATGTGAACTGAATAACTGAATTTAATTTTCATGTGAACTGAAGATCTACCTACTCCATTACCTTTAATTAGGAAAAAGATCCTGATCCTCCTATTTGCTTCCTAGGCTGAAACACAGACAGTGCTGCCTCTTCCTTAAATGGCTTTCTTGAATAGCATCTAAATTTCAGAAGTCAGAGAGAAGAGAAACAGGATAGCCTCAAAAAGCAGTCTATAACCCAAAGACAGAAAAGATATCTGACCCTACTGGATTTGAAGTGCTAAAATAAACAAGACAGCTTGACCCAGGGCTGAAAATTGTTCTACTTTTTAGATGACAAAGAGCTTTAATCTCCCCTACTGGCCATAAAAGTGAACAAAAAGGAGTCTTTTTAATGTTTGACAGTAAAATGAAAATCCACAGGAAATAAAAAACAAAAGGCAGCAACAAGGAGTGTCAGTTATCAAAAACAATCTTCACAGGGCAGATGAATAGGATTTCACAGGAGACAATATATTTCAGTGATGTTTAATCTCTTCATCCCCGTATTAAGGAGATTTTTATGTTTTCAAAAACAGCAGCATGTTATGTTTTATAGGATATTCAGAACAGTGGACAAATAAAAGCAGTCCAGCCTACAACAAAGGTTTACTTACAATCACTTAATTTTATCCTTGTCAGAGTTAATACACAAGCACTCACTTTACTGCTTACAAGAAAACATTAATATATTATGAAATGAGTATTGGTTTGAAAAGTAAATAAAGCAAAACTGCAGCTTTTATGGAGAAAGGGGTGTTACTATGTGGCAATCAAATGAATTACACCAATGCACACTTCTTGGTGATTAAAAAAAACAACTACTTTACTGTTGGGTCATTTCTCACTTATTGTTACTGCCTGGCTCCAAGGATCAGCTGTCTGACAATACAGAGGGAGGCTGTGAAATAAACTTTTTTTTTTTTTTTTTTTTGTTAGGGTTCAATATGAAGAGGATTTTTTAAATTCTAATTCAGTTAGGTGTGCTTCTTCAGAAATTTAACTACAATTAAAATCTGTAGTGAAATTTAGCTGGTTGACTTACAGACTCACTGTCTGGAAGATTACTTCAGGAATAGAAATGGATTTCTATACCCCAAAAGTTATTTTCCCATTCTTCATCAGGAATCACCTGGAGTGGGTCAGTTCCTTCTGTGAAAGAAAAAAAAAAAGACAAAAGTTCCTGTTCCATTTACTACTCAAACTCTCCTGCATAAAACAGAAGAGCTCATATTTCTCAGACATCAGTTTTTTGGTTTTTTTTTTTTTTTTTGTGATGAAGAATGTTTCTTAGTCTCTTGTCTTTACATATAGTTGGAGAAAAAAAATATAAATGCTTCAGAAAATTTCTAACTATCTGTATCCAGAACTGTCTTCTGTCTGTCTTTAGACCTTCTTGCTTGGTCTTTTGGACTGTGGTCTACACACAAACAGATTTGCTTGGAACTCACTCAAAAGCCCTTCACTTCAAAAGACAGGCCTGATAGCTAACTAGAAAATCAGCTCCAGGCTGAGTGAAAATCCAAAATAAGGTTTTGAAAACTCCATTAAGATTCTAACAGTATGTAGTTGACATTTTTCTAATTCTGATCACATTTGGCTTGATTGTAAGTCAATCAATTCAACTGAGATCAAAGCATTGGAAGTACCTTTAAAAGACTATCACAAGGTATGTAGGAAGAAAAACCTAGAAACAGTAACATTAAACACTACTGGTGCATCTCAGGTAGACACACAGACACAGAACACTCCTCTCAGAGACAATTTGAAAGAACCTGCTGCTTGCATGTTATGCAAATGTGATCTCACTGTTTAAATTACCTATGGCAAACTTCAGCCAACAGTGAATAAAATCTGGTAATTATATCATGATATACACACTCCAAGAGCAAGTGTTATTTTCAAAGGTTTATTATTTACTTAACCCTTCTCTCTTCATCTTTCATAGTCACACAAACTAAATCTCTGCAAAGACCACACAATAAGGTTTTCTTTACTTAACTGCTAAAGTTACTCCATCCACGAATGCAAGGTGTTGCATTCCACAAAACAGGTACAATAAGTCTGACTGTTGAACTTGCATGAAATATATTTAAAATAATGCAGGCAGGAACAGTAGTCCAATCTGTACATAACCTAGATAACCATCATAACCAACATAAGATTTTGAAATTAACTGATTTTTTAAACTATCTATTAGTGTATCTGTGAATGTATGTTGAATTTTGCATGCACTTTTCCAACACTGCTCTGAAATAGGATTTAGAAAAGTGATAACAGGCAAAGTGCTATTTGGGAAGCTAGAATTCATTTAAGTAAGGCGAGTATTAAATTTTTATTTCCACAAATTAAAGTTTGATATTTACTGATTTTCAATCAAGGCTGTACTTTAAAGTCTTATTAATGTTCTTCTGAGGATTCAGTTTCTTAGTGTATATGATGACATACAGGTCACATAAGACGGCAAACAAAAGAAAATTTGAAAACAAAGAGGGAAGACTTAGGAAGGTTTGAAACATTTCAGACCTATTTCTATGATATCCAGTGAATGGACATACATGAAATTTGTTTCTCATGGAAAAAGCAAACAAGGAAAATGTACGTACCTTGCTCAAGTTTCAGAGAAGAAAAAATATAGGGTTTTTATTCCCAGAACCTAGGAAGAAGCATGAAACCATTCACAATGTTTTTACTTGCACTCCCAGAGGCTTATAAGAGAGAATTTGTCAGTAGTTTCAGGCGAAAGAAATCTTTCTCTTTTTCCATTGTCCTATATCTTTTTCACTCTATTTAGATGTCAAAAGATTAGCTGCTCAGACCTTTTTCTTCTGGTTCAGCATGGTACCAATGTTCTTTAATATCATCTTTTACAATTACTATTCAAAGCAGAATAAAATTTAAAATTCCTTCCTTGCCTTATAAGTATGTTGACAAAACGAGCTCAGGCATTCTGAAACTGAACTACATGATAGAATTTCAAAGGCAGAATTAGCATTTAGGCACTTCACTTTCATTGAAAGTCAGTAGTTAATTACCCAAGTGCCATTTGAATATCTATCCTGAAATCTTAATAGAGAGAAACTATAACATGTAACCTGTCCACTTTTTCTGATCACAGAGATCTTTTTCTTCCAGGTCATTAACTTTAAACCTTTGAAGTACTACTGATGGAATATATATATGTGTGAAAAAATGTGCCACCTTTCATAAATTTCAGGCTGGCTAATTTAATGTTTAATCATTTCTAAGCAAAACAAAAATAAGTGCATTGATATTTTATAAATGCTTCCTGAAGTACTATCCAAACTTCTGGGAAGAATCTTGTCTTCCGTCTAAATAAACTTTTTTTTTTTTTTTTTTTTCCCAATTATGGGCATGAAGGTCAGCAAATAATAGCCTTAAGAAATTTCATTTGTTTTTCACTTTTTAAGGAGACTAGGTAGAAATTATGTAGAAAATCCACAACATGACCTTCCAACTCTCATATAATCAACACAAGTTTTGACTCACTGAGATAGGCATCATACTAAAGTTTGAAAACTTCTGAACTTGGCTAAAGCAAGTGAAATATATTGCAGAAATAAAGTGTTATATTTTCTAGAAACCTAATAAACTAAGCTGCATTAATTCAACCAGATTTGTTAGAGAAAGAAACTTTCTGATGAGTGAAAATCCTCCAGAATAAGTGACTCTATCTGTAACTAGTGGTCTTTTGATCGTGTAACTATGAGTTATATGGCAGAATAGTTGTATAGGGAAGACCTCAAAACGTAAACAAAGTGCACACAGATAGGCCACAGACTACAGAAAATCTTGCCAGAAGACAGTTACAGAAACTAACAAAAATGAAGTATAATTGTTTTGCTTTTCAGAGAGAGAAGAGCTTCATCATTTATTGTCTCTGGACCAAAGCCAGAATTAGGAGAAAACTGAATTCACACTATAATGACACCTGCAATTAATAAGGAAATCCTTACCACCAAAACAGATACTGGGGCAACAGTACTAAATGTGAAGAACTGTCTCTGAACTTCAATAATTATGGTAAAAGCATATAAGGTCTGTATTAAGATATTTTTAGCCCAGAGAATTAAAGGAATATTTGTGGGAAAAAAATAATAAAAAAAAGCTTTTATGTTGCTGTATTCTTAAAGTATTGCTACCTCTGAATTTGCAAATAAGAAGGCAGCTAACAAAATAATTCACCAATTATAAGATTTTACAGAATGAAATGCAATTAATGAAGATCTGTTTAATGTATCTTCTGCTCTGATGACCTCTAAAGTTCAAGGATTCAAACTTTTCTTCTTAAAAAAAAATAATAAATCTTTAGTTAAATGGAAGGTCAGTCAATCACATAAACCCTTTAATTTGAGCAATAAGGCTTTAAGAAGCCCTAGTGAAATATATCAAGTCCATGTCTTCAAAAGCAAACCCAAACTTAAGATCCCAGGGATTAACTTGCCTGGGGATCAAATACTGATGAGTGTAGTCAGAACGCTAAAATATTCATACATGTATATTAAGCCCATTGATACCACAAGTAACACTCACTGTTTTAGTAACATGCTTTTCCTTCCATCACCCCTCATAGTAATTTGCTGACAAATTTGTCTTTTGGGCTTTAAAAAATATGACAAGTTGAATGTATTAAATATACAATTGCTGTTTAAAAATAATCATAAGCAACTCACAGAGAAACAGACCCACACTATTGCTGGAGGAAAGAGCTTCATTAAAGAGTCATAACACAGAATCATGGAACCATTAGGGTTGGAAAAGACCTACAAGATCATCTGGTCCAACCATCCCCCTACTGCCAATGTCATCCATTAAACCATGTCCCTAAGGATCAAGTCCAACCTTTCTTTAAACACCCCCAGGGACAGTGACTCCATCACCTCCCTGGGCAACCCGTTTCAATGCCTAACTACTCTTTCTGAGAAGACATGTCTCAGAATTTCCAACCTAAACCTCTCCTGGCACCACTTGAGGCCCTTTCCTCTAGTCCTATCACTAGGTCAAACACAATCAGACAAACACAATCAGACACCACCTGTCCCAGGCCCGTGCCCAAGATGCTTGCAAGCAATCTGTCATTTTCTTTGTTAGAAATCTGACTTTATATCAAAGGATGCTGGTATTTATGACAAGTTTTTACTTCTTTATATTAACATGTGACTTGATGTACAATATTTCAGATCTTACCCAGTCTGGACTAAAGTTCCTGGAAGTACAATGCTCAAGAACAAGACGTGACTAAAGTGGCTAAGCAGGGTCAGAAAACATGAAGTATGACATGTAACTACGTAAGACATCTGGGGGATTATATGGAGGAGCATAAAGAAAACAAAAATTGTTCTGAAAACCATTTCACTTTAACCAAATAGAGTGGTATTCATGGCCACACTTGCATGTATGCTTGATTAAAGGACAAAGATAAAGAATGAGATGAAAACATCATTGCAAAAAGGTAATAACCATCTGGAGAATGCATTATATAGGAGATGTTGAGAAAATGGGTAACCACAATAAGGAGTAAGACTGCAGAACAGATGTGGATTCTTAGGTAACTATTATACTCGATCCCTATCTGAGGAACAGAACAGAGAAATGTGGTGGACAAATGCTGAATAAAATCGAGATAACATTTAGAAATGATGAGTAAGTTTATTTCTTGAAAGCCATAAAAACTTTCTAGGGAGCATAAGGGTTATAAGTAACAGAGAGACAAAGCCTACAGCTCAAGGTAGAGTGGGTCCAAAAAAGGCCAAAAAAGATAACAGGCTACATCACAACTTCTCTTAGGACACCTGCTTCCTCACAAATAAAAAAAAAGGGATCTCAGGCTAAATTTCAACCTACCCTAGCACTTAGGTTAAGATTAGGTTTAGGATTAAGACTAGGAGAGAGACAAAGCCTAGAGTTCCAGGTACAGTGAGATGAGGGGGACAAACAGAAGAAGGGTAGACTGTACCAAGAAGGCATTCTGATAACTTCTTACTCTAGATAAGGAATTTAAACTTCAGACTAAGCTTCAGCTCATCCTAAGGGTTAGGGTTAGCATTAGCTGAGAGGCAAAGTAAGAGCTGCAGGTGGGGTGGAACTGTAAAACAAATGCCAAAGGATAGATTGGACTGCATCAAGAATGGTTCCAATCAATAGCTTCTGGGCTGTGGCTTAAGTCACAACTTTTTTCTCCAAAAACACTCTCAGTTCCACTGCACATGGAGATCCTAGCTTTGTCTCTTTCCCCCAAAATAAATCTAAACCTAAGCCCAGGTGTAGGCAAAGCTTTATACTGAAGCTACCAGATGTGGCCCAGAGGAAGAAGCTGCCAGGATAGAATTCTTGGGGCCGTCCACCTCTTCCTCTGGCACTCCTCTTCAGCCCCACTCCATTTGGAGCTGTAGTCTTGTCTCTCTGCTAACACCTAACCTCAAGACAGGATAAGCCTTAGGTCAGCACTCTCACCCACACCCTAGAAGAAGTTATCCAAGCAGCAAATGCTGTTGTGTCCATGCCTTCTTTTTAAGTTCTTTTGCAAACTCACTTCACCTGGAGCAGGAGGCTTTGTTTCTGTCTCCCCATATTGCTATCAGGTGTGCAGCTGAAGCCTTGAATTCCTGTAACAGCTGTTGGACCACAGCCAACAGGGGACTAATTTGCCAGTGGGACCAAAAGATAATTTTGAACACATTCATGTATTTTCTGGATTTTAAGAGCATGCTAAACAGTTCATTAAGAACCATCACAGACGCGGCTAAAAATACCTCTTGCAAAGAGGTACAGACAGATAAACCAATTATTCAGACTTTTGAAGCATACTGAAGTGTTACTAGACTTATCAAAGCAAGGGCCTACTTTGTGCTTTATGTTTCCTCATTTCTCATTAAGACCTAAGAAGCAAAACAATGAAGGAAGAGTCACACAGTGCACTCAACTAAGCTTAAACAAGGAATGGGGAAGAATCCAGGACAGGATGTCCCAGTGATTTGTGAGTTTCCCTGAGGTGCCCGGTGATAGATGGGAGGTTTACGGTTATCAGGGTAGGGCAGGCCTTGTTTCCTGAATATTGATTCCCACTTGCTGAAGAATGAAGTGTGCTATAAATCCCTAGCTTTTCTTCCTTCTGCATGCTCAGCAAAGACACATTGAGGAGAGTAAGAATGAATAGGAGCAGTGGAGTTTAGAGAGAGGACAGAAGCATCTGAATTGAAAAAACTGCTTGGAAATCATTTTGAGCAGTTTACCCAGCTAAGCTCCCCTCTAACCATTTTTAGTGTATTAATGCAGTAATTAACATCAGGGAAATAGTAGAATGTTCCCAAAACATATGAGACAAACTGTTCACATTACAGAACAGACAGGGGAAGAAAAGATGCTTTAGCATGCTCTTAAATGGCCTTTCTGTTTCTGTTTGCTGTTTGCTTATGCTCTATTTTTAAAAAAAATCTCCCTGCCCCTCACCTATCTCATAAGATAACTTTCAAACCTGTATTTATTTTACATCCAAGCCTTTGCAGATGTTAGCTTTAGTCTCCACTTGAAAGTGAATTCAGTTAGAAGTTTTATTTCAATTTATTTAATAGGTTAATTCAGTTCTATGATTGTGAGAAATTCACTTTGAATAGTGACAAAAAGATTTCACAGTAAACTATGATCTTTCAAAATGGAAACAGAAATACACTACGTGACAGAACTGAACAGCTACCTGACTAGAGCAGCAAATGGAGAAAAACAAAGGTGCTGCCTGTTATAAGCAACTTATTGGCAAGGTGCTGACATAAATAATCACTGAAGAACATTAATTGACTAAAAATATATTAAAAAAAAATTGATCAGCTCTAAAAAAATAATTGCAAATATATTATCAGTGTTTGTGATGTAAACAGACTTTCAATCTTCAGGAAATGGAGGAGAGAGCTGCCTAACACTTGTTTTCCCTCAGCCAGTCTAGGCTCGCATATCTCACGATATTTCAAACAAGCAGCTGGTGGAAGCACTCCTTACCCTGCCTTCAGTCCCGCTATCCTGGATTGGCACAGCCTATTAATTGAATAAAGCCAAACAATGCAGAAACTTGTTAGTGTTCACTGACAGGATTGTTTCTGGCACTGCACCACCATGCTTCTGCAAAGATGGACAGATCTGTCAAGGTAGCAGTGCTGAGACATCAGATATGGTCCAAGGACAGTAACATCTTACAGCCTGCCTAAATCTTTTATAAAGCATAATTCCAGCTCTACACTTAATTTCATCCTACACATATTTTCACCTACAGAATCTACATCACAACTCCTTCCCATGATTAAATTTTACTGGAAATCTCAGTCAGTCAGATTTAATTCACAAGCCACGGAGACCTCTTACCTACTTTTAAAGACAACAACAGACAATTTTTCAGATGTATAAGGATTTCTTTCTCATCATTTTTAAGCACCTGACTTAAAGGCAACAGTTATTCTGACATTTTCTAGGGAAAGCATTTTGATTTGCATGATTCTTTAAAATGATGGTTTCATTTAGGTTAATAAGTGTGTAAGACAAAACAAATGCCAGAATTTCATTTCTAAATTGTACAAATATTTCTTTCATGACAAAAGGAATTCTGAGGAGCCAAGAGGAGGGGAAGAGAGAAAAGGAATAGCTATATTGGCTAGCAAATTGGAAGAACTACTATATATTGAATAAGTATGATAGATAGCATAAGGGGAAAAAATTTAATTTCTTGGCACTCTAATATAATCTGGGGAAACATAAAGGCAATGAAAAACATAATGTTGAAAAAAATCATGAAGTACAGCTGCCAGTGTCCCACTCATGGAGTAAAATTTTTAACACTATTTACAGGAACTTGAAGAATACAGAGAACTACCTCTGAAATTCCTTTATACTCCGGAATTAGTGGACAAGGCTTTAGAGACTTTCAAAAGCCAGGCAGTGGAACTTTGCTATTTTTCAGAAGTATTTCCAAGCTCCTACTTATGTTTGAATCAAACAGTACTTCCTATCAGTCAATATCTGTAGCTAATCAAAGTTTTTCTAATGCAGTATGAGTTGAGTTATTCTAGGAAAATATTTGGAGAGAACATAAAAGTGAAAATGCAGTAATTTTCATTTCTAAGGCACTAAAGACTGGCAGATATTTATTAATTTAATTTATTTATTTACTGTGACAACACTTAATATATTCACTGGTTAGTTGTATGAAAATCCTTCAGGTCCCTGTACTTTTAAAAGATGTTTCTTCTTATTGATTTCCTGCAGTCATCTGTAAGACAAACTCTGTGATTCCTAGTAATATACACACTGAGAAAACTTGGACAATAAAAGTGTTTATTATGTCATAGCATGAGGAATGAGAGTAAAAGGATCTCAATTCAGTCATAAGGTTATTCCCAACACAACAGCTGTGGTAAATCCAGAGATTGAAGATTAATTCATGGAGAGTACAGTTTGGCAGCAGCATGTTAACGTCAGATTGTTATTCTTGTAATAATATTTTTTCTTTTGCACATACTTTCATTTGCATTGGATTTCTGCACGGTAAGCAGCCTCCCTGTTCTTCTTCTACCTATGCATTTACTACAGGCTTCCTCTCCTGCAAGATTAATACTGCTAACAATTATGATAATAACAACAATAAAAATCCAATACGTTTATATTGCCCCTTTCATACAGAAAGTTACCAAGATACTTTTCACCAACAGTATGGAATGGAAAATTAATATATATTTCTGCAGAGAAACAGAGAATTATTTAGGTCAGATGAGACCTCTGGCTTCCTTCTCAAAACACATCTAATAAATTAGGATATCATAGAAGCAAAATCAGTGCCTGTGATACCAGCCATGTAGCCAGGTGACCTTCTGGATAAGTCTACTTCTGCTGAAACATTCTTGCTGTAACGACTGAGGAGACACCACCTTGCCTTCCCTGCTTGCCACCCTCACCTTACAGGATCAGGTTTCCCTAACACACCCAGGTTTCCAGTGGCAGTTGCCCTCTGCTGCCCATGTGACTACAGCCTCTTGTGTCCCTCCCTTATTTTGTATGGCTCTGCTTCTGTCTCTGCATATTTTCCACATAGACCCTCTAAATATTCCCTTCTTTCTCCTCTCCCAGTAATTCAGGGTCTTGACCAGAACACCCCCTGCAGGAGAGGCCCAACCTAGCCCATGGCCCTGGGGCCCAGGCAGCAGCGTCCTCCCTGCAGCCCCAGTTTCCAGGCATCACTGTAGTTTGGGCACTAGCCCCAGTAAGTGAAGTGCAGCTCTGAAAACCATGAAGGCAGGATCCCCAAGCAGCCCTGTTCAGAAGAGCTGCCCTGCTGGAGTGCTGACTGCTGTGAGGTCTGCAGGGCCCTGCCTGCAGCCCCTCCTTGGAACCTGTACTGGATCCACCATTCAGAAGCAGCCAAGACTACAAACCCACCTCAACAGCCACTTGCTCAGGCCATCTGCACCCTCTATGGACCCTGCTAACCTCACAAGAACTGTGAGATCGTGCCCACTTTTTCCAGGCTGTGGACATCTTTATAGTACTGTTACTTTTCTGCTTCCCTGTGGTATCAAAAATACTGAGTCATTGTAGGCAAAGGGTGAGTGACCAGTCTGGACTTCCCACCAGGAGCTCCAGTGGTTTGGGTTAATGCTCCTGAGCACAGCTCTGCTTCCCAGCATCAGGTTGAAGCAGCTGCACACCCACCAGGCATGTTCCCACCACATCCTTCCTTCCACAGCACACCTTCCCGTGAGACAGTTCAGGCTGTGTGCATGCAGCAGGTTTCACAGCTGCGTGTGCATTCTACAGGCAATTTAGTAAAAAGTTAGTCTCTGTCAGCCTTAGCTTGTGGTGTTTTCAGCTTCACAGGGTTCTCATGTGCAGGCTAAGTCGAGCTCAAACTTCCCTAATCCTTCCCTGTGGCACTGCTGAGCACTGCCAGTAAGCAAGGAGATGGGAAGCAGACCAGGAGTTCAGGTTCAGCTTGAGCAGGTCAGGTGGTCATAATGCATTGCAGGGAGAGTAGATGGCAGAATATTATGTGGGTGTATCCCTGACCTTCACTTCTTCCTACTCACTTCCATTCCTATTTCTTATCCAGATCAGTAATGTCACAGCATTTCAGATAGCTGAAGTGGGCTTCCATACAGTAGGAATCAATGGTGAAAATGAAAATGGGGCAGCAATTGCCCAAATCTCAACATGCATTTGAATGCAGAAGGAGAACAAGAGAGGCTTTGATCATAGTTACAACCTCTCTGACACTGCAGAAGATGGAAAAATCGGAGATGAGGAATTTGCAACAAAAATACAGCAACATACTCTATATGAATATCTCTTTCCCTGAAATATAGGAAGGAGATGAAAGGCAGTTGCTCTTCAGTGACCTCCTCCATTTCTTCCCTTCCATCATTATGTAGAGACAGGAGGAATTGAAGGATAGTAGGTGTCGAGCAGCAGGGGTGGGTGGAACATCCTCCCACATTAATGCATTCACAGATGGAAGAAATATATATGTAGGGGCAGAAAGATGAGAGCAGCAAACACACAGATGAACACTTCCACTGATGGGGGCAGTTCAAAGCAGAGAAAAGACGCAATCAGGAGTACCAGTCAGGTTTTGGGAGAAGAGGAGGGAGACATAGGGGAGCCCTCACTGCTTTCCACTTCACACACACAGCTGTGTATGTGTTAGCTACCAGGAAGCATTATGAACCAAAAGAAAGGTTGCTCCTGCAAGCCTTGTTGTCATGAATGACGGATTAGATCTGGAGTTAGACACAGTAAATTATATGCCATTAATCCTCTACATGGATGTCAAGACATCCTTGCACAGAGGTTATATATTCTGAGCTAGATTTTTTTCTGAGCTGGAATATTTCCATTGGAGGAGAGTCAGGAAACAAACCTTGGTCTGATACAAGGCTTGATACTCAACATGCTTGAGAGAAGTGTCAGCAACTTTCTGGCCTCACACTTCTGTAGTGTTGTAAAGGTCTGGAGCTTTTTATACAGAAGGCACAATACGACTCATCCTGTCTACAGCTTGGAGATGCTTCTTTGGTTATTGTTAGAACTACTAAGCCAGCAAGAGAACTAGCAGAATGGGCTTGTAAAAAGAAACCAGCACAGATACACCTCTCTAACAGTCACAAAATATGCTTTTCTTGAAATGGCCCTGCAAATATCTGGGAGTGTTAGCCCGTGGTAAGGAATGTGCAGATCTGATAAAAAGCTAGAGGTAAAAACGTAATTAGAAGATTCAAAGTTAAAAGTTACAGATATTCAGCCTTTGAGTTATTGCTGGTTGAGGAGAATACCAGTATCAAATATAACATTTCAGAAGTATTTCTGAGGTAGAAGATTAGTGGGGGTACTAGGTACTCCTTTTCTTTCTTTCAGATTATTTAACTGCACAAAAAGAGCAAAGCTGTTTCTTTAGGTGGTACTATAGTTGCTGTGGTCACGAACACTAGATTCAACAGCAACAGTAACCAGTCCTTGGGTTTCGTTATAAGGAATGCATTTCATTGGTTTTGATCTTTAATCGATTTTGTCTTTCTTCATGATGACTCTAAACTTGATTCAACAGTTCTTTTAAGCTTTCTCACTTCCTGGAAGAAAAATGGGGTGGGACTGTGTGCAAAGGTCTTTTTTCAGTTTGGAGCTTTTCTTTCTGGTCTCTACAGATCTGACAAAGGTGACAGATTAGCATAAGGTTTGAAAATGTCCCTCTGACTAAGTAAAAATTTAATTTTTCCTGACAGGTATAAGCTGGTGTACTGGATTTTAGCCTATTTAAATCTGTAACATTTTGTGAGTTTTAAAATAGATACACTTTGGGAATTCAAGTGAGAGTTGAAAAAAAAAAAAAAAAAAAAAAAAGAAAAAATTACTTCCAAACATTATAAACCTCCCTAATTTTTCTTTATTTTTCCCCTTTTTTGTTATACATTCAAAGGCATCCCATGTCATGTTGATGTCGAAACACCTTTGCTCTCCATTACATGTCCATTGATGATACCTTATCTTTTCAAATAAGTACATTTTGCTGAGATAATATTTTGAAGAAGCCCAACATTTCATTGTGTCCAGCATTCATTCATTGACAGAGCTGGTTAAAATAACAGGTATGTGAAACCTTGAGATAATCTTCCAAAGACATTATTGGTGGCAAGATTCTCACTAACAACGTCAGTGCACTTTGTGTAACAAACTGTTTTTAAACCAGTCTCTGCTAAAACAAATTCTATGTAATTAGTTCTTTAGGTGGATAGAAAGGACTGTAGTTTTGGAAGAATATAGTCTTAGTTGTCAGTTATCCTGCTAATTCCCTAATGATAATCAGCAATGTAAGAGAAATCTGTTTTATTGACATCTCAACATTTTAGGACATTCTGAGGATGGGTGGATAGTCCCTTTACCATTCCACAGGCATTTTCAAGATTTCAGAATTTCATGATGGCTTGTATATCAATGACCGATAAATACCAAATCTGTGTTCTGCTGCATCACATACCTGAAAAGATGCTATGTGTCTGGGTCAGGTGTAGGCAGACAACTGCATTTTTCTTTTTTTTAAAATTGGCCATGTTCTAAGGGTTTTATATTGTTTTTGTGATGGATACAGAAGGTCAGATGACACTGTGTGGGGGTTCATTATAATCTGGCACAAAGAATGTTAAAACCTGGATTTATTGTACTATTAATTACAGTCTAAGTTTCATGGGGGGAAAAAAAAAAAAAAAAGTCTTAACTAAGATAGCCATGCTGCAGAATTCCTAATAGTGATTATATCACTTAGTTTAGCTCAAATCTAGCTCTTTTATGCCTAGTGCTGAACAAGAATTTCATCCTCATTTCCACACAAACAAGCTGAATACCTTACCTTCAAACACATTTGTTATTATAAAATACAATTTTTCAAGCACCTCTGCTAAAGTTGTTCCATTTTGTATAAATATAAATTAATTGAGCCCAACAGAGTCAGAAAAGAAGGACATGAAATTGCCTATATATCCTAGAGATTATAGTACCAAGAATTATGGAAAGTCATGGTTCAAGCCTTTGTTTCAGAAAACAATTATTAAAATTAAAACATTTCCGTGCTTGCTGGAAATTTCCAACCAGCCTAGATTACTATTTCTGTTTTCTATAATGTTACAATTTAACATTGTTCTGTTAAGATTAAAAAGCATTTATTTTTTAAAATAACATCCTTATCTACATTGCTTATCATAGTTTGGATTAGAAACACATTGCAAGTTGATAAAAATCTAATTTTATCTCAAGTTATTACTGTTTATACTGCAAAGACATCTGTAAGGAGGAAGATGTCTGGTGTGTAAGGCTGCAAAAGGAATTTGGGGATGCTCATTCATCCACTAGAACTGCCAAGACCCTATCTGAATCATGTATGCTCAAGATCTGGCCCTCAAAATTGGAATCTAAAAATCTTATTGTTTACGTAGGCCATGTACAGATACATCATGTTGGAATCCAGGAAAACAAGGACATTATGGCAGCAATTGCAGGTTTTAAGCACTGTGAGATATAAATCCTAACCTCCCTCCCTAGCAGTAGGTTTCTATAATCATTCTTTCATTTGAAACGATTTTTCCTCTCAGCCCAGAGAGACACTGGGTTCAGACTGAAAGATGTTAAGCCTATAGAAGAATCATGTTCAGTTATTCATTATTATTTTATTCCTCAAAGAATATCCAAGTAAGTGATGAGCTGGTGAAGAAAAGGTGCAGTTGCATGAATCCACTGAACTGTCCTAGCTCTAGAGTGCTGTTCACAGACTGCCACCAGTCTGAGACATTCACTCACTTTCCAGGTAAGGTACTCTACATCTCACTCCCAAGGTTTCCTCTCTTTCCAACCTAGAATAGACACACTTTTTCATGAGCTGAGATTAATTCTCCAGATGACAACATCATACCCTCTTGAACTGGATTTTCTTTCCACAGCTAAATATAAACATAACAATGTGTTACAGCAAAGAATTAGGAGCACCACTGCATGTCTACACTCACATATTTTACTCCTCCCTGATCCTGAAAAGAGCCAGCCTCCTACTGACCCATAAATCCCAAACCCAACGCACTCCCTGATCATAGAGTCAGAGTGCTTCATTTGCTCATTGCACTGCTATAAGTCCAAAACTTCAAGCTGTTTTTAATTGATATTCAAGTACAAATATCATCTCCTTCCTTTCCTTGCAGCCAGGGGTCTATGTTTTGATTTTTTTCCACCCAATAAAATGAAATAGAAGGCTTGTTTAGAACCCTGTATCATTTCCCATAGACTGGGTTAGTATTATACAATGTATTTGTGAACTGCAGACACTTTGAGATCTTTTGAGGGGTTATTTTTAATGCATAAAATAGTTATACCTTTGATGGGATTTGTGTGACATGGAAACATTTTAAATTGTCCCAAGGTCTGTAAAAATGTGTTTATACAACATGCATGTTGCAGGCTAAATTTGCTCTTTTCACTGAAATCATTAGTTTTAATCCCTCAGCTTTGAATTCATTGTTGGTTTCCTTCCAGAGCTGCATTCTTCCATTGTAGAGTGGAAATAATAATGCTTGGTATTTATAGAGCACTTTATATTCTCAAATCTCTGTGTAAGCATTCATTATTTCATCACTATAGATTTAAAATAATTCAGTTCTATTTTAGAGGAGTGAAATGGAAGGCATGGAAACACTGAGGACTTCAGTCTTGAAGCAAGTCAGTGACAGAAATAGGGTAAAAATCATGAAGTTCTGATTTCTGGGATCATGCTAAATGCTAATTCATAGCACTTATCAAATAGGTTAAAAAAAGGGGGGGACGGGGGGACCAACATGTGTTACAGATTAAACCACATCATTATGATAGATATCTCAGCACAATTATGGACTTGGAAAGTTTGTGACATTTATTTTGGATAAAGACAAAAATAGAAGTGGTGATTCTGAAAGACATCCAGTCAATACTGGGCTATTGGGTCACATTGTTGAGAAATAATTTCATCAAATGATTTCATCACTTTTTCTAGGACTAGGGACATTTTCTCAAATAAAACAACTTAGTTAGTTATTCTTCCCCACTTTCTTTTTTTCCAGTAATAGCTGAAGTATTCTTTCACATGGGATTAGACCACTAGCTAATTTTTATCCAAACTTTAGCCTGAAGTTGTAATATTCAATGCAAGAAAAAATGGAAATATATAAAATATACCCAGCTAATTTTGAATTGTTTTCCAAGAATGTTATACTCCCTATTTGTCCTGCAAAGGTAATTTCCAATAGTATATTTTCATGAAATAAAATCAATCTGTTGACATTTCATTGTCTTGGAGAAGTGAGTTGAATCTGAGCATTACAAAACACTCAGAAAATTAGGAAATAAATCTGGAGAGTTTAATGCTATCCCCCTTCTCCCTGTCTTCCTCATTAGAAAAAGAAAGAGACACTAGAAGTTGGTTAACCCTCTGAAGGTCAAAAATCTTTAGGAAAGACACCAGTGATTACAAATAACCAAGTTACCATGTCTTAACAAATTACTTTTTTTTCTGAGCTGACTTTTTCTAATTGATTCCTTACACACCCCTACACTTCTGCAATTGCAAAGCAATTTATTTTCAGTGGGCTGGAAGTGGATAGATAAAATAGTCTGAAGTGCTGAATCCTATACCACAGTAGCCTGTCTGTCTGAGCATCTGCTCTGTAAGGGCACTGAGTGCATCCTGGTGATGTGCCTGCTTGAGCTCAGGATGAACTAAGATACAGCACAGCTGGAGGCTGCTCCTCTTCCTTCTGGTGACTGGGGAGGGGCCACCAGAAAAGTCTACAGGGAGGCTTCATGAAGGGCTTACCCATGGGAGCTGATTTCAAGCAGAAGCTCTTGCACTTGGCAGGTGCCTGGCCATGAACCCTCTGCTCTGGGCCCCAACCAGTAGCCAGACCTTCCAGATGGACTTCAGTTTTATTTGATGCCCTGGGCTGAGGTGTCCTTTCTGTTTGTACAGTAAATAGTACAATAGAGCTCTAAACTTTTGGGTGTAGCATTTTATCATGTTGAGAAACATGTTGGGCAGTAAGATGTGATTCAGATGAAGCTCCAACTGATTCAACTTTGTACTACTGATCAACAAGGAAATACAAATGTTTTTTAACACTGCAACATGCAAATAATTCATTTGAAGTAACAAAATGGCAAATAATTAATATTTTTATTTCTGAATATAGAGTTAATGTTAACTTCCCATACATCAGAGTGAGGAAATATCCACTTGAATATTTCTAATCACCATCAGAAAAGGAATGGAAATACAGCTGAATTGAACAGTAGTTCAGATTGGAAAAGAGGTTTCAGTGGGTTGTGAGGATATTAGAGAACTTTGATTCTCCTTCTCAAAATGATCTTTCCGAAGTTTCTGGTGGTCTGCTCTAGAATTTGTGGAGGAAACCCTGCAATAGTATGGCATTTTCTTGTTATTATCTGGAATTTTCGGGTTAGTTCTTCATTCACAGCATTCACAAGAACATCTGTCTCTCTCTCCTGTATTATCACATATCAGACTCTCTTAGGTATGTTAACTCTGAAGAAAAATCAAAGCAAAATTAGCAGCACAATAGCAGGGAAGCTGGACAGCTTCAGAGGTAAAGACTGTTTTGTGGTTTGAAGGTCTCTGTGGAGTTTCAGCTCACAGACAGAGATCAGGTGTTAGTCTCAGCTTAGATTCTGATGGACTACAATGCACTGTACAAGATGGTTGCTATGCTATTAGACATGCATCTGGGATTTTCTGCAAAAAGAAATAGATTGAAAACTGCAATTAGATTTCTACCCTGGAGAAATTTGTCACTATAGAAAATAGCCATCTCCATGTCTGTGCCCCTTGACTTTGTTGGAAGGCTCTCACATGACCTGTCACTACCATAAAAGCTCTCTGAGAACTATGGGCACTGCTAACATTCATGTGTGTGGCTGAATGCTCACTATTGAAATCTCATGCCATGGAGGAAATCTTACGGGCTTTGGTTGCTGGTGCCTGCTCTCCTGTACCTGAGACGAGCGCTTTCAGTGACTCAGATTAAATGAGCGTGTAAGTGTTCCTCATCCTTCATCCTTCATCTGTGGTTCTTGCTGGAGCAGGGCAGATGAGTTCTCACAGAGAAATATCCTATCAGACACTCACCTCAGCAGTGATAAGAAAGCATTACCTTGAACACTAGCACTGAATTTTACCACAATCAGGAACAAAGGAATTAAATTCTTAGGAAAATATTTTTCTATTTTTACCATCTGGAGGTGGAAGAACTCAGTATCTCATGATATATCTCTTCTTACAGGTATTCCAGACCAGGTTGGCTGACTGGTCTGGGTCACAGGTAGTTACGGTGCAGTTCTGTAATTTACAAGGAAAACCTTTATAATAGCCCATGTTACAGGAATAAAGCTCTTAAAAGATTTTATTTAATGACTTTTATTTGAGGTTCTCATGGGGTATCAGGTAATGAATTAAGTCCCAGTCCTATAAAGGTCTGATTTCACTTTACTGGTCCAGCTGATGCAAAATGATCTATCTAGATGAGCTTGATGCATCCCTAAATAGAGCTCTGAGCACTTCCTGTGAATGAGTCAGAAATTTCAAATCATGCAGAGTTGTGGATGTTCAGATACCTTTCTGCATTAGACCTTTAGTGACGGTGGTAATTATTACTGCTTACATTTTAATGATCTGCAATCTGAGATGTAAATGGCAAAGTGACTTCTCTGCAAACATCAGCTGCAGACACAAAAGTCCTGATACCCAGATTATTTAAACTTTACTTAGGTTTTTGCTTTGTGTAAATTGAGGTCAGAGTTGTAACACAGATGAAGCAACTACATTGTGTTTCCTCATACTGTGGTAAAGCTTATGATGCTCAGTATTTGCAATTAAATCGCTCTTTTCATCTTTAATAACTCTCCTTCCTCCTTAATTGTTTTTTGATCAGCATGTTCTTCCCAAGCACATATGAGTCAATTCTCCCTAGTACAAGAAAGGGTCCTTTCTGGCATCAACAAATTTGTGACTGGCATAAATGCTAATACAAAAGCACATTTATAAAAAAAAAAAAAAAAAAAAAAAGAAAAAGCCTGCTGACTCTGAATGATTTGCTTTCTCATCCCAAGGTGATAGATGGTAATTTTGATGAAGGATTCAGAGTCAGGGATCATCAGATGAGTTCACTCCAGATTAATTTCCCTTTTAAAAAGTGCAAAATGGTTACTTCAGAGTATGGAGCTGCATTCTATCTGTCCCATTCAGGGTAGAATGAGTAGGCCATATCTTCGTTAGCCATTTAATTCAATCAATGCAATTTAATTATGTTTCCTTGCAAACCCACCTGTGACTTCCCATCTGTTAACAAAATCCACCCATCCCTGCCCATACGTGCACAGTCTCCAAAGAAAAGAAGAGCGTGCTTCTGGAGGTATATAAGAAACAAGGATTCTGACTCTTGTAGCCAGAAGCATCTGCTAATACTGCCTTTTTAGAGAGTTGGTGGATAGGAGCTTGCCATCTGGGTTGCCTTTGAAGGAATGGAGTTGAAAACCATCCATTCAAAGAAAATTAGAATTACACAGGTGAGCTGACAGAAGCCAAAATGATATATTGCTCATGGTCCTGCACAGAAACATATTAAATGTGGTTTCAGGCGTATAAATCACATTTTGTACTTTTAAAAATTTGGGAAAAAATGCTAAGGAGGAAAAAAAAAAAGTTCTGTATGCTTTGCTTTGTTTTGTACTTTATCTGAAAAAAATGATGAAAAGAATCAAGGTGTGTTAGATTTCTGGAGGGGAGAGGTTGGTACAAATTTCTACCTGTTTGATATAAGGCATATGCTTTGTGCTATATGAAATTAATACCTCTTACTGTATGCCTTCCCTACCCACTAACAGATACCAACAGGACAATTTCTTGACGAACCAAGAGATACAGTAGTTATCAGGCCACACCAGGTAGGGAAAGCTTGGAACTAATGACCTGACCTCTCTAGCCCACAGTCAATCTTGATTCTCAAGTGTTTTCTCAGGTTCTCTTTTGCGATGAAAAAGCAGTTCTTAATGATAATAGAAATGGTAATTAGCCATTTAAAAAAATAGATTTTAATTTCTTCAGAAAATAGTAAGGTTTCAAAGCCATTTCCTATTCCAATCCAAATAAGAGTCAAAATAAGGAGAATCTGGATGGGATGAAAAGTATTATATTTCATACTGGCAATCTCCAAAATAAAATAATGCTTTTTGTAATCTCAGTGAAATGATTTGATAATTTTCAAGACATTTCACATCTAAACCAACTAAGTTACAGGGTTCCTTGTAATCAGTGTTTTTCCTGTACCAAATATTTCATTAAAATATTTCCTAATTTACATACTTGTTTTTATCAACAGATAATCTAATAGTTTGGCATGTACTATGTTGTCATTGTTAAGGAAGATTACAATATAAGGATCTTTTGTAAGATCTCATAGAAAAGTTGTGACCAAGCAAAGAAGAAAATCTGAGTTTCCTATGGTACTTACAGCCAAAGATTCTAAATTTGGAATAGAAGCTAAAAAGAGGATTGAGATCTCAATCGATATCCCTTTCCCCAGTATTAAATAGGAAGGAAGTCCAGGCTCCTCTGGGTGCGGACTGAAGGGTTTTTTTTGTTTGTTTTGTTTTGTTACTGAAACAGAATTGTGCTAGACTGCAGTTTCTTTCCTGGAAAATTCTTTTAAACAAGGTGTATGTAGAGCTCTGCCAATTAAAGAAAGTCTTATTTCCAAGTTAGTGTTATAGCTCCTATTTTTTCTTCACCAAACAAGTGGAAATATTCCATAGCCAGTTCTTATTGTATATCTCCTCAGGCATATGACTGCCTCTTTCAACTAGAGAACCTGTAAGATCTTTCAAAAGTATGTGTAACTTACAAGCTGAAATAAAAAGGAAGAAAGAAATCTCCACACCTTTCAACACAAAGGTTTATAAATATCAGCTTCTCCTGATAAAAGAAATGAAGCCTTGGAATTGAATGAGGCATTGAAACTGAATGATGGTTTGCTTCTCTCTCTCTCTTTCTCTCTGTCTCTCTCTCTCTCTCCTTTTTATTTTTTAGTTCTTTTTCACATTTGAAGGAACCATTTAGTGATGAGTCTAGCTAGATGAATGAGAATGGATAAAATAAAATGTTTAAAAGGCCAATGCCTTTAGTGGCAAAGTAAGAGATGAAGAGATCAACTTGGCGATCTTTGAAATAGTTTTTAATTCTATGTTCTGCATTAGAAAAAGAATAGGTTTCATGTTTGTGAGATAAATTTATGAATTCATCTGGAGCTGTTTTCCTCTGAAGCTTACGTATTTTCATATATTGTTGTCATCTGGAGCTATGGTCTAATCATAATTCAGGTTTTGTCTTTAGTAAAAGCATGTGCTTCTAATTTGCAATCAATTTCTGTGCTCAACACATGGAAATAATGAATGTCCTCATTTACAGCTGTAGACAAAGGGAGAAATGAGGGTGCAGCATTTTGCAGGATAGACTATTTGGAGACTTCATTTACCTAGATATTAGAACTTGGGCATCCAAATCATGTTAATATCATGCTATAATCAGTGGGTGAATAATAATTTTCTTTTAAAATTTTCCCTCCCCTCATTTTAATGTACAACTTGAGTAATTGCATAACATAATTGAGAATTTAATGACACCACCTTGTGTTGTGGAATCTACCATAGTATAAAGCATATAATTTTTACCTCATTGTTTGTGTTTTGTTTTTTTAATCAAATGTTGTACAGTTTCCAAAAGCTGATATTTGTGGACATGTTCATATCTATGTGTATGTCTTAGATACTATTATTTTTCCCTAATGATATGCTTACCTTTTTCTGAACAAAAGATGGAAATAAAGATGGGAATATTCATTTTCATCAGTAAATGTTTAGTTTAAAATCCCTCCCTTTCCAAGAAGTCTCATGCATAATTTTCAGGTGTAGCTATAAAACTAATTTTCCAATGTGTAGTGATTTTGTTGAAGATTTTCTGTTTTAAACCATCATATTTGAGAAGAACATATGACACTGCATTATAAAGAAATTATCTTATTGTTGCACTTCCCTATATTGGATAAAATGAGACTTGCTCAAGCTCTGTCACAGCTTATTTATTTATTTATTTTCATAGTGGCTGAGATCTTCAGACGTGATCAGAGTCTCATTCTGCTAAGCAATATGGAAATAAAAAATACAAAGATGGGTCTTCCTTCAAAAAGCTTTTAGCCAAGGATGTCAGGAGAAAAAATAAGTGACATAGGAAACAGATGAAAAGAACACGGTGTAATAGTGACAATTCCATACCAGAAATGAGTACCAATAAAAAAAAAAAATCACGATTCTGGGACAAAATGATCTGTTTTCTTACTTGCAGTTGTGAATGTCTAAATGGCTACTGAAGATGGCACAAAGATGGTACTTATTGTTTCATCTATCACTAATGAAATCACTGCTAGTTTGGAACATGGAACCTGCTTAACAGCAACATAGAATGATAGCAGTGAAAAAGATAAACGTTCCAAGATGCTGCTGCAAGGCACTGAAACTTCACATACTGTTTATTAGGACAATTGCATCCACCTCCTCTGAGATTTGGCCAACTCCATAGAACTGAAATCACTATACTTGCAGTTTTAAGATTTCCTCTAATCACTGTAATGGTAATAACAAAATATTAATAACAAAATATTATGAATCAAGAATATTCTGTAGTCAAAGTATTGGTCAATAGCAAGGGTATTAAAAAATTCTCCACAGCTAGTACAATGTCATGACAATTTAGATTTTAACAAAGATGATTTAAAATGGTAATGAATATTCAAGAAGAGTTTAGCAAAAAGAATTCTTAGGCTTTTCTGGATCATTTTTCCTATTGTAATATAAATAATCTGCTAATTTTTGCCCCTATTAAATATGTATATGTTAATTAAGCAAAAGCTTGCAGCTCACTATATATGCAATTATTTCTTTTTTTTTTAATCAGCATGGTTACTGGCTGGGGCTGAATTCAATGGAAAATAATTAATAGCCATAGAATCCATTTCCAACAAAAACTAGTTGAGAGAAAGGGAGCAGAGCTAGTCATAAAGGTGATGTATTATAACATTAATCAAGAAAATGGATGCTGTAGAAAATCAAAAGGCCAGCTACTGTGAAAAGTAGGGAAAAATAGTGAATATAGGAGATTAACATTTCAGACAACACTTTAGCAGCCCACTGCCTTTCCAGCAAAAATTTCCTGAAAGACTTTACAAAAAGTGTGTGAGTGAACGGTAACCAATTCAGTAAATTAGTCAGCTCTAGAACGATACAAGACAGACTTACTGTACTACCAATGAGGGCGGGTGGATCCCTTATGTTAATCTCATGCTTGAAGAGGGAACTTTATTAGTAACAAGCAAATAACTTTAAATGACTTGTGATTAAGGAATGCATACATTTTTGTTCACAAATACTTTCAGTATATGAGTTTTTTTTTCCCCAAAGGGCAACAAATTCTGCTAGTAACAGCAATTCAAGATAGTATTAGTGACATAGCAAGGACAAGAAGTATGAATCAAATAGAAGTTTCATGTGTGATCGTATACTCACAGTCACTGATTTCTAGCCACTGCTTAGTATGTGTTTATGTGATAAGAGGAACACTGCAGAAAAATCTTATTCCTTTTGTTTTTCCTCTTTAAGATGGCTTACCTTTGCTGGGATATCTTACTATATTTGAATACAATAGTGGGTAGATATGAGATCTGCAACAATGATGATTATAGGTAACAGTTCAACATAAAAAATGTCAAATCCTGGTGATGTCAGCTAATTCTATGCTTCTCAGTCATGCAATTTCCAAGAACTGTGTTTTGTTTTTTTAAATAAACCCTGCAAAAATCAATTTCAGCATTTCTTCAAGGGTTGTCTCTTCTGTTCTCTGAGGTAGACTTTCCATTCCCTGCTTGCCTATTCTGATTCCTTCTCTCAGCTCCTGTCTCTAAATCTGCATTTATTTTGGTGCTTCCACACTCTTTTCTTCAGCCCACTGTGTTGTACTTCCTTGGACTAATCTTCTATTCACTACCTCTTGTCCTTTCACAACAAACCCAATTTCACTGCCAAGACGCTTGCCTCTATGTTCTCCTTGGCATACCTCCTCCAGCAGTTTCTACTTCATGCATTCTCTGTCAGTCATGACTTTTGAAGATGACAGTAATACTCCAAATGGCAACACCAGCCAGTGAGGAAATCTACTTTCCTTCACTAGAGAAAATTGGTGAAAACCCTTTATTGTTCTTTACCATTAACTTTCAGTACACAAAATGCTTGAAATGGATTATTAGCAGTTCTTTCCTAGTTATTTATCTCCTAGGGTTTGGCTATTTATTTACTTATTTACTGCAAGGACAACACTTATTTACTGGCACCAAGTAATTCTACCTAACCTTCAGAGATTTTTGTTTGCTATAATTTCAGAGGGGAAGAAATAGAGACAAGTTTAAAAATGCATACGTTGTCCTTACTGTGCTGTAACAAGATTGGCATAGTACCAGTGATGTTTGAATTTCTCTCTTAGGAAGACTAAGCTAGTTCAACCAGCTGCACAGAAATTGCATTGAAAATGGATACTTTGCAAATTCTCTCTGTAAATGAAAGTTTAAATTACAAAAAGCCGTCTGACCAGTTATCTCTTAGTAAAGTGCTTTACAATTTGCATATAAACTTCATTTCTTTTTCTAATTACACAGAGTAAAATGCATTCATTTTGCGTTTGATTACAAGCTGGTCTTGCCAAACACCTGTGACTGCTACAAATTCTAATTTGTTATTTATTTACTTCAAAGCAATCTTATTATCTAAATGATTCAAAGCATCAAAGACCTTAATTATTGATAGTCAATTCGATAGGGTTACAGTTTCCATGTCCTTGGGCTGAAGGCACTTTTCTGCTTTCTTTTCCTCAAGTACACACTTGGCTAAGCAAGACGACATATGATTCTGCTATTAAATATATTGGAAATCACATTCTTGCTTAATTGCAACTAGATTTAGGCAATACCAAAGAGCAAAGTTTGACAGCTACAATGTGTTGGCTAATGGAAATTAAAAATAAAATAAAAATAAAATAATAAAATACCTTCCTTTCTACTTCAGTAGTCAAAAAACTTGTATGTGTAGCACAGTTATTCTGTAGGTTTGATACTAGTCTCCACAATACAAATGCTGCACGAGTATCTTTAATTTATTACAGGCAGTAATACTTCACATTTACACTGCTGCAATAAATGTGCACATGGTATGTCCTGTGTGCATGTTGAAACCTTTATGCTTTCTAACAGCTTAATTAGAACATTATATGTGTATAAATGCCCTTATATGTGTCAGAAGTGAAAGGGTGAAGAAAGTCCTCAGTACAAATGAGACATACTATCTGTTAGACATGTTTTAGTGTGCAGAGGTGCATACTCCTACTGAATGCCTGAACATGAATATCACAATGCAAACCACTACACAAAGGCAAAAAAAAACACTGCAAAAAAGCTGCCTCTGTCTGCAAACTGTATCTTTGTCTTGGACAATCAAAGCTACCATACTGTCATAATTCCTTGAAGGTATGCTGTATCACACTCATTTCTAAAAGCTGAGATCACCCAGAGCTTCATTCAGGTTATTTAGTCATAGTATTCTCCATTAGCCTCCGTAACTTTCTGCCTCACCTTTAACATTTAAGATCTGCAGATATAAGAAGGGTCATACTGAGTCTGAGGCTTTCATTAAAGTGATCTTGGAGCTTATAGTATGCATGGATCTTAGCCTAACTTACTTCTCTGTATGCTTTTCTTTTACTTTCTGACAAATAATCAAAAATATAGATTACATTTCAGCTATGTTTTTTCCAGGTATGGTAGAATTTTCTAGTTGTGCTCTTCTTCTAAATATATCCTAGGTTATTTTGTGATCTGACTGAAAGTACTCCTTTACCTTGTCTCATTTCTCTCAGACTGGGCTATCATCTGTTATTTCATTATTTGACTGTTAAAACAAAGGTTGTCCAGCTTGAATGCATATCGTACTACACAGTCCACTCAGGTACAATAGGCTTGGTGTTGCATAATGTTATGAAGATTTGCGGAGAATCCTACTCCACAGGAATTAACGTGCGAATTAAGGAGGAAATGCACAATATCCTATATAACACAAAATGCATGGATACAAGATCTATAAAGAAACTCAGTATATATATATATATATACTGTGTGTATATATATATATATACACACAGTACATGAACCCACACTGCAGCATAGACTTTTGCCTTTATAAACCACTTCAGTTCCAGTGGCAGAGGGGTAAAGCAAATCTAGGAAAGCATTATATGTGTCCCAACCATATTGTGGTATCTCTTCAGAATCTGTTCTGTATATGCAATGTTGATGTGTTAATATGTTGTTTATATATTCCTTAAATGAGTTGTTAATCCATGAATTCAAGGCTCACCTTCTTCGGTAATATGAGGTGCCAGTGGAAACTCTTTCACATCTAGACTTCCTTGATTTTTGTTTTCTTTTCTTATTTTCATGATATCAATGCCTACTGCAAAAGAACCACCAAACCAGCTGTTCTGTTCTTGGCAAGTTAAAGGAAACTGATTTTCAATAATTTCATTGAAGTAAATAAGTATGCAATATCTTAAATTGAATATTTAATACTGTTTAGATACTTAAAATTAATGTTTTCATTTTTTTTCCTTTTTTTAAAAAAAATAAAAATCTATGTTAGAAAGCCAGAAGTAATATCTCCATGCCAACATTCTACACAACTGGGAAGATACTAAACAATAATTATCTGCCTGGAGATACAAAAGTGATAGAGAAAAATTGCAAGCACTTGATCTGTGAATGCTCTCAACATCAATAGTAGGAGACTAAAAATGACAGAAACTAATGCACTTCATTGTTCCACTAACTCTTGACCTCCTAAGCAGCACCATTTCTGAACAGTAACAGTTTAATGTTGTTGATGTCTTATAATGGCAAAGAGAATATGACAACCATAATCATATGATAACCCCAGAGAAGATATAGATCCCCTTATTACATCATGAATTTTAAAACAAAGATATCTCATAACCGATGGAACATAGCAACATACAAATTTTGAGGTCAAACTACAAAATATAGAACAATGTTGTGCCTGCTATTTTTAAGGCTTAATCAGAGGCAATATATGAAATAGTGGAGAGAATACTTCAATCTTCAGGCTAAATAAGATTGATCAGAGACAAATACAGAACAAGATAATAGACAAATTCCTTTAAGATCCTGAATGTAAATTTTAGCACAGCCACCAAAAGATGATCTTGCAATTGTATTTTAAATTTTTTTAAAAGTTTTTCATTATGTAAAAAAATAACAATCTAATTTATCTTTTACAAAGTAATCTCTTCAACGTTTTGAAGTAACTACAAATTTGCAAGTTTGATCTGAGGAAAGTAAAATGTACAGGTCAGGTTCTGCTGAAGTTAACATGAATCAAACAGCATGGATAATGAAAAGCGTATTAGATTCTTAAATGATTTTCAACTTAACAACCTAATGTGTTATTGTTAACTGAATTAAATAAAATTATTTAACTCCAGTGCTTTCCACTTCTTTAAATCACTAGTTAATTGGATTTTCTAGGTAATTGGTAAAAGCATCGTTTCAGTCTCTCTCTTCCTTTCTCATTATCTTATCTATGGCTTTTCAAATACTGCAGCAGTACTGTTTTAACTAAGAAACAGTAAATACCTGATGTAAAGCTCCCTGAAGTTAGAGTAAAGATTTCCACTAATTTTAGTAGAATTTGGATCAAGCCCTTAATAAACTGCATTAAATGTCTACCCTTATAACTGAGCAAGCAAGAGAAATTACTGGATGGCCATTTCAGGATTTCCATCTAATCTGAAAACAGTTTTCTTTACTGACCTCTATAAAGTATCCTGGGCTGCATCAACAGAGGAGTGGGCAGCAGGTCGAGGGAGGTGATTGCCCCCCTCTGCTCTGCCCTTGTGAGGCCCCACTTGGAGTACTGCATTCAGGTCCGAGGCTCCCAGCACAAGAAGAATGTTGATCTGTTGGAGTGGGTGCAGAGGAGAGCCACAAAGATGATCAAGGGACTGGAGTACTTCTCCTACAAAGAAAGACTGAGAGAGCTGGGGCTGTTCAGCCTACAAAAGAGAAGACTCTAGGGTGACCAAATTGCGATTTTTCAGTACTTAAAGAGGACTTCTAAAAAGGATGGAAGGCAACTCTTTGCTCAGTCTGATAATGACAGGACGAAGGGGCATGGTTTTAAACTAAAACGGGAGATTTAGATTAGGGATTAGGAGAAAATCCTTCACTCAGAGGGTGATGAGGCACTGGCACAGGTTGCCCAGAGAGGTTGGGGATGCCCCATCCCTGGAGGTGTTCAAAACCTGGTTAGATGAGCAATCTGATCTAGTGGGTGGCATCCCTGCCTATGGCATGGGGGCTGCAGAGCCCCCTGCAGAGCCCCCAGCCCCTAGCCCTGCTGGGTGCCCCTCTCTGGTCCTGTGTCTGTGCCCTCCGCCTGGGCTCTCTGATGCACTCAGTGGTGTCACAGAGCTGGCAGTGACCTCACAGTCGCACTCCTGCCCTTATCCCCTGGTGACAGCAGCCACCGTGGCCTGTGTCACATGGAGAAGTGTCTCCAGAGGATGGCACAGACACTTGTCTCTGGTCCCAGCATGCTGGATATCCTGGGGCTGGCACTGCATGGCTGCTTCTGCCTCGGCCCCAGCCTCGTCCTGCTCCTGGTGGCCTGGGCCAGCCTGTGCTGCTGCCTCAGCACTTCAGGCAAATGCCACCACGTAGGAGGGAGGCTCCAGGCCAGCCTTTCTCAGGCAGCCTGGCAGGGCAGGGGGGCCGGAGGTTTGGGGGTTCCCACTGCACCATGGGATGGGACACGAGGCCTCTTGGTGGGCTCAGCTGGGGCCAGGCTCACTGGGGTTCTGCTCTCTGCCAGCAGGTCTGTGCCGGGAGCCAAGGCAGGGGAAGGTGCAGGACTGGCCATGAAACAGGTGGAGCTCTCCTCAGCCCTGGCGCTGGCTCCTGCAGGCTCCGGGGTCCCCTAGGGCCCCGCTGCTGCCCAGGGCTGGGCCACATCCAAGCCGGGGCCAGCTGGGCCCCACCTTCAGAGGCCAGCTGGCCACCTGGGCCAGGCGCAGGGCCCGTTCCCGCAGACACTTGCTCACGGTGCTCCGCATCCCCCATCTCTTGTAGATGCTGAGGCGCGTGCTCCTGGCTGCAGGAGCAGCCCGATCTGGATCAGCAGCAGACCCTTAGGCCAGCTTCTGTGTTACGATCTTGACTGTCAACGCTGCAGCCAGGCTGTCAGAGAGAGGCAGCAGCAGCTCCTTGCCAGGCAGGCCAAAGCCTCCTGCTGTCCACACTCCTCTTCCTCTTCGGATTCCAGCGACTCCAGCCAGCACGGGGCCACGGCCAGATCATTCCACCCAGCCAAGCTAACATCTGTTAGATCCTGGTGGCAGCCAGTGCTGCAGAACAGAAAACTGGAGGAGACCCTTTCCCCAGCATGCAGCGGTGCCCCAAACAGCGCTGAAAATCTATGGGGCAACCACACTTCCTTGCTATGCTGGGCCTCTCAGACAGGTGGAGGAGCTTGCCAAGATGGCTCTCAGGCACCACAAGGCTGGCTTGCCTCTCTGTACTGGATCTGGCTGGGATGTTAACTTTCCCTGCAGCAGCCCATACAGTGCTGCGCTCTGCACTTGTAGCTAGAACAGCAGTGGTATCACACCAGTGTTGTGTCTGCTACTGAGAAGTGCTGGCACAGCATCAGGACTCTCTCTAACCCTCCTAGGGGGTGGGCAAAAAAGTGAGAAAGAAACATCACCTGAGCAGCTGACCTAAACCAACCAAAGGGATACTCCATACCATATGATGTCACACTCAGCAAGAAAAGGTGGAAAAAGGAAGAAGAGGGGAGGGGTGGGCTCTCGTTGCGAAAATATCTGTCCTCCTCCCGAACACCGGCTACATGTGTTGAGGCCCTGTTTCAATGACGTGGTCAAGCATCGCTCATTTGTGGGAAGTAGAGAGTAATTTCTTTCCTCTGCACTTCCACATAGTCTTTACTTGTTTTGTTATTCTCTTTCCCCCTCCCTCTTCCCCTTTCCCTTTTTTCCCTTTAGTTGAATTGTTTAATTAATAATAATATTTCCTTAATAATTTTTTTCTCTTTAATTAAATTATCCTTATCTCAACCTGTGAGTTGTTCTTTCCTTTACTTCTTCCCCTCCTCATCTGAGGAAGGGGAGGGAGAGAGCGATTGTGGTGTTCAGCTGCCTAGCACGGTAAAACCACCACACTCTCACCCCAGGCTCTGATGCAGCTGACATGGACAGCAACCTGCCGACTGCTGTGGATCCTCGTCCCATGAAAAGGCTGGAGCAAGGACTGGGCTTCTGGAAGCTGTTGCGGATGCACACCCTGAGGAAGTCCATAGAAACCAAGCTGGGAGCCCTCCCCACCATGGTGCAGCAATCCCACAGGAGGTACCCATATAGGATGGCATGCTGCACAGCTCCTATGCTGCTGCACTCCTGTCCTGCCCCCTCCTACTTCTGCTCAGCGGAGGCCCTGTTCCTGCCTGAGGATGTGTGGGAGTCCCTGGAGATGCACATCCATGAGAAGAAGCTGCGCCACCAATGGGGTTTGCATGCAGGGTCTCTGGGAAGCCCCCAGGCACTGCCATCAGTCCCCTAACAGCAGCATGCTGGCCAGCACGTTCAGCACCACCCTCAAGATCCAGGATTGGGCACCAGGAAAGTGGGTGTCCGAGGGAAAACATCCCCTGCTGCCTGTGCTGCGAGGGACAGAAGCTGTGAGAGAACATGGAGGCCTCCCTGTCACTGACTCTTCATATTCCTGTTAAATCCATTAAACCATTCCCATTAAAACTCCACCTCTTCTGGGTAGCTGCACTGATACAAGCAGAGATGAAGGATCTGGGAAACTACAGGACAGTCAGTCTCACCTCTGTCCCTGGAAAGGTGTTGGAATAGTTTGTTCTGGATGCCATCTCCAAAGAATTGGAAGAGAATAATATTATGAGGAGTAGTCAGCATGGATTCACCAAGGGGAAATCATGCTAGACCAACCTTGTTGCCTTCTATGATGGCATCACCAGCTGGGTAGATGGGGGGAGAGCAGTGGATGTCATCTACCTTGACTTCAGCAAGGCTTTTGATACTGTCTCCCACCACATCCTGCTAACAAAGCTGAGAAAGAGTGAAATAGATGAGTGGACAGTAAGATGGGTTGAGAACTGGCTGACTGGCCGAGCTCAGAGGTACAGGGCCTGGAGCATCTCCCCTATGAGGAAAGGCTGAGAGACCTGGGTCTGTTCAGCCTTGAAAAAAGACTGAGAGGGGATCTTATTCATGTTTATAAATAGCTGAAGTGTGGGAGATAGTGGGATTTGGCCAACCTCTTTTCAGTGGTTTATGGAGACAGGACAAGCGCCAATGGCCACAAAATGGAGCACAGGAACTTCCGCACCAGCATGAGAAAGAACTTTATGGTGAGGGTGACGGAGCACTGGAACAGGCTGCCCAGGGAGGTTGTGGAGTCTCCTTCTCTGGAGATATTCAAGGCCCATCTGCACACCTACCTAGGCAACTTGCCCTAGGGAACCTGCTTTGGCAGGGGAGTTGGACCCAATGATCTTTTGAGGTCCCTCCCAGCCCCTGCAATTCTGTCATTCTGTGATTCTTGTAACTATGAAATTCTTTCAGGTTATTGTTACGTGGGCAGCTGGGCACATATTAATGTCAAGATGTAACTCACAGGACATGATACAATTCAAACTCAGAAATGAGGTTTTAATTTGCTGCAGAATTTAACACTATTAAACAGGAATTAAGATTGAGGAAATTAAAGTACATTTGGAAAAGCTTGTAAAGCTCCTGGTTATGGAGGTGGGAAAGGATCAATTACCTTTAGGCAAACACCAGGAAGCTTTGAGAAAATGAAAGAAAACAGCGGCACAGAAGAGAGCACACAATTTCAAAATCCCTTCCTGAATAGGTAAACTGTCTTGACTAATAGAAGCCTCAGGTAAATATTTTGGACATCAATCTACACAAATACAGCAATACTGAAATTCTGTTAGCCTCCAAGTCAGAAATAAAGGGTCTGTTTTTGACATTTCTGTTCAAGCTGGGCCTAGAGATATTCTCTTCCTTCATCTGACAGACCACTTACAAGCAGAACCAGAAAATGGCTTTTGAAGGTTTGGATTTTTGTCCGAAGGACTATTTTCATGAACCTACCAATTCATACCTGTATACATCTTTTATTATTCTTTAAGAAGTTATTGAAACAGTTTTGTTCAACTGTCATTATTTTTTACCTCTTCATATTGCAAAGGGTGGCTCTGTAATACCTGTCTTAACTTCTGGGTTTTCTTCCTTACTTTTCCTTACGCTTTTGGCTTTTTGGCTTTCTACTATTTGTTAGCTTCCAGTGTTTCACCACTGCATTTTTTGCTTTTCACAATCCCCAGATTTTATTTTTATTTTCTTTGAACTCTCTTCATTTATTTAACACTTTCAGATTTCCTAACTGGTTAAATCTAGCTGATGATTCTATACCAAAGTAACAGAAGGCTTTCTTTGACCTACTATTTCTTTATCAAAAATGTCTTTAACTCTTTTTTTTTTTTTTTTTTTTCCCATGGAAGATCATTCCATTGTTGTTTATGGCAATGGTTCTAAATGTTCTCATGGATGATGAGGTCTATTCTTCTCTGCTAGCAACATAATAGCTTTCATTTGCTATCCTGTTAGTAAGCAATCTCCAGGAAACTTTATTTGTACATCTTTGTGGAAGCAAAGATCCAGAGGAAAATCCTGCTGGCAAGTATTAAGTATCTAAAATAATAGAGAAGTTGCCTCACAATACTTCTGTAGTTGGGGAAAGACAGAACTCCAGAAGGCTCTGTCAAAGATCTGAAATTACACAGAGGGATTCAGGGGAAATGTTCCAAACTGCTTGTAGATTACTGAAATTTGCAGGGATTAAATCAAGTTTTAATCTTTCCAAGAGTCAACATAACAATGTCCAAAAACTGGACCAGACACTCCTAATTTTTATATTGTTTCTTCTCTGTCTTTTTGTCCTAAAGATATATTTGAAGTACATCTTTATCTTGAGCATTCTTATTGATTTCTGTGTTAACATTTAAATACCCAATACCATGGTTTGCCATGTTAATTTACTTAGCGGATCTTCTATAGTCATATATCCTACTGCATATAAACACACTAAGAAAGTGGCAAAGGATAATTCAAGAAAGAAAACGGGATCTCACTGAAAAATGCAAAACAAAATATCCTAAAAGATTTGAGCATTTTTCGAGGAAAGAGTTATTGAGGGCCACTGAAAGAAGGACGGATAAGGAGGGAGATAAAGAGATCAAGACCCACAGGCTCTGCATTCTTGAAGGGATAGAGTTTCAGTGAAGGCATGAAAAGGACTGGGAACTGGGAGCCAGGATCAATTCTCCACTGAAAATGAAAACAGTGCAGAAGTAGCTTTCTTTGTGAGAAAGAAGTTTCAGGGCCAGGAGACCCTTTTCCCCCTCCTAGGTGTTCAGCTGCCTGAGCACAAGGCCATCTCTTTGATTTGGCACAGCTGTCTTATCTGAGCTTAGACTGTCATGAAGAAGGCAGCCATATAGAAATGGTTTACTTTTAATTTGAGACTCCAGCCCTTGGTCCTTGTCTTTTTGTATTCCAAACTAGTATTCTTACCAGACTCCAGGCTTTGTTTCTATCCTTTGCAGATATCATGTGGCTCCATTTATTTGAAGAGGGAAATAGCTGTTAATCAATGAGTCTAATTCTACCAATTCTATAACATAAATTATAACATAAATTGAACTTTTTTTTTTTTTTTTTAATTCTACATATGGTGAGAGTGCAGATTACAAGAGATAAGAAGTGTGCTAATGAAAATGAAACACAATTCAGACTTGCCTCTTCTCTAACATGCATAACAAACCACTGCTTTTCTATTCCTATGTAAGCAATTTCCATGTTCTCTCTGTAAAATAAGCTGGAATTCTGCAGCAAAACTTGAAATATAATAAATTTCCTTTACAGAATGCTGGTCTTTTTCTGGCTAAGAGGGTTTTCATATTAATAGGTGAAGAATGCATTTCTGAAGGTATCACCATAATGACAAGCAGGTTCAGTATAGCAGAGTTCACATAAAGGGACACTACAAAGGCCCCAGTTGGTTTTGTTTTAATTTATGGAGTCTGCAGTGCTTTCCTGGAAATCATCTAGGATGATTTTTTCCCTAAGATTTCACAAATCAAAAATACCTGAATAATATTTCATGATTACATTTCATAATTAAAATATTTTTTTTCAAATAGTACAATGAGCAGCATCACAGAAATTAGATCAGTCAACAGATGAACAGCTGCTCTCTATTTGCAGCCCTTCTCTCTGGATAGCACTAGAGGCAGGAAAACCTGACTGAGTCCCAACTCAAATATAAAACTAACTCCCCTCAGTAACTCTGACAGGAACACCAAATGGAGTACACTTTCCATAGGAAAACTCCAGAGATACATCATGAAAAATTTAAAAAATGAAAAATAGGAATTTAAAAAATAAAAATAAAGCAATACACCGTGATTGTTAAGGTTCTGTGACTTGCATGCCTTACAGTGACATTGTGTATGTGGAAACATATGGATTCAGCCTGTAGAGAACATAAATACCACAGCCTGAGCCCATGTAACTTTGTTCAGAATCTATAGGCCCTGCATGAAATCATGATTTCAATTCCTTGATGCAGTCTTTCAAGTCATGGAGGCTCCTGGATTCTTCTAAATGAAGTCTCCCAGGTGAGAACAGCAGATACAGAGGTAGCAGGGAGAGGATTATTGTGCCACAGTTTCACAGTAAACATTTTCCGTGACACCAGAGCATTTCAAAATATCAAAATATTCCCATCTCAAAATAGGAAGAACACTAACAAATAAAAAGTTTCAAGACTGAAAAGATATATTTTCAGATGCTTTGGGACCATGTAAGAAAATTATTTTAACCATCTTAAAATGCTTCTTTTAATTACAAAAGTCTTAAAAGCTGTGAAGTTTTTCTTCATTTTCTTAGGAAAAATATTTTTAATCTGGAAAACTGTTTAAAAAAAAAAAAAATCCAAACGAGACACTGAAACTAATTTTGAAGCACTTTTCAAAGCAGCTGCTGGGCTATAATTTCACTGATATCAGTCTTTTGCCCCAAGAAGTCTTGCTTCAATAAATCAACACTTTTAGTGGGAAAAGTGTCATTACCCAAATCTGACCAGTGATATTTCCTATTAATGACTTCTGAAATATGCTTGGCTGCTATGTAATTTTTTATGTCCTGTTCTTAACATATTTGACTTACCTTCCTTTTTAAAGTCCTAATAATTGATCTTTGTATAGAAATAGTTCCCTTTTCTTTCAATTCTTTCTGTCAGATACATCCAGCACGTTTTCTTGCATGCCAATTTTACACTGAAAAAGGCATCCATATATACAAAGACGTGAATTCCCTAGCACTTCCTAAAAGGAAACTCTCTTCCTCTTTCTTTCCCATTGTGTAGCAAGTATAAAAATTCAGAGCTCTTTCCACTGAGGATTTTCATGCTATATCATTTAACTTTTCCTGACATCTTTCTTCTCTCACTTTTATATTACAATTTTCCCCTAAGCAATGCAAACCTGTATTTGCATCTTTGACAGCAAAGGGGAGACTGATGGATGGAAGCAATGCTTTCTTTGAATAATGCAAGATGTTGTGACACTGACAGTTATAAGGAGTCCTACATAATAGGTCCTCCTTGATACAATTTAAAAATGTGCAGCCTATTGTCTCAGCCACCAGCAAACCATCTCATAACTAGTGCTTCCGTAGTAAGGCTTAGTTTCATCCACCTCAATGACAGCTGACAACAGAAGACAAATCTCTTTTAAAAATACTTCCCAATCACTTTTTGCTGTAATTAAACAACCAGTGTTCAGCCACACACACATTCAAGAAAATGGTTCTCTGTTTTATGATATTTCAGAACAAGCAATGTGCTTACGAATTACTCATCACTGCCCTGGGGGAAGTGACTGCCAATTAGAGTAGTCGGTGTCACCTAATCACAGTCAAGACCCTGTTCTCTTTTGTATTTTTTTTCCCCAGCAGTCCCCACATATATTAACAAACAAGAATGAAATGGTTGATAGAATTGTAGAGCCTTTACATCCACAGGCATAAAAATTCCCGAATCCTGTCATGCTGACACCACTGACACCACTGATCTAGTGCTGACACAGGGTCCAATTCTCAGGATTTTATCTGTGTCATACTCAGTGTCATTTTATTTGGTACAGTACTTGCCACAATAAATGAAGTCAGAACGGACTTGGAAGATGTTCAAAAGGTGAAAAATTGGTTAGTCTCAGTTGTACTTTTAATTATGCTTATAAATTGATACAACTTATGCCATTAGAGAGGTTTTATTAACTTGTACAGATTTTGAACTACAGTTTCAGTGACAGAATTTGGTAATTAGTGAGTTACAGACTTTCATTAAGGTGTCTCTGGAAAATGCTGTCAGAGCAAGGAAGAGGGAAAGACACAAAGAGGGCAAACTGAGAATATGGTTAATTTTATAGGGAGACTTAGGCCCTATGACAGTCAATGAAACTTGCATTTATGCCAATAGATAGCTGTGTGCTAAAGTTCTGAGTTGTGTGAAAGATTGTTTGTGTAATAAAAGTTTAAACCAGTAGCAAATAAACCTACAACTATCACAAGAAAAAAAGTAATCAAGAGTGAAATTCTCCAACCTACCCAAGGTACGTTGCAGAATCACTGGCTGGGAAAATACACTATATAGTTTTATATCTTTGGCTGAGTGAGGTCTTGGATATCTGAGACAGCATGTCCAGTATGTCTACACAGCAGACTTAAGCACATTATAGCTACACCCAAACTAAGTGGTAGCAGTTACAGTGCAGCCATAGCAAAATGAAATTCAGCATGAGATTTGCAAAGTCCTATATTCACTAAGCTACTGACACCAGAGAGGCTTTTTAAAGCCTGCTTTGGTATCTCTCTCTAACATTGACATTGACAGTGCAGTCAGACTTTAAGTTATAGCTGCATTTCTAATCCTGTCTTTGGCTGCTGTTGCTCAAAATAACTGCATGCCACTTGCACTGAACAAACCCTTCCCCAGCCACAGCCATGGTTTCTATGGTTGTGCCTTATCAGATCAGCCTTATTAGCTGGAGTGTAATGACCAACACAGAAGCAGCAATTTTGTCTTAAAATCATTTTCCATCACAAATTTTCCAGTATTACCAATCACAGATTTCTGTACCATGGTTTCAGTAACTTTCTTTTTTGCAACAGATTTCCACTCTATCATTAACCAAATCAGAACAGATATATTTCACCTTAAACTAGATAGAGGTATGCAAAACAAATACAGCCAGTTGGCTAAAGCTGTTTTGTACTTTCAAAGGAATATGAAAAACATTCAATTTTCCTTTTACTTTTAAGAAAGTTGCATGAAGGAAGACACCAAGGATATGTTTTTCCTTCTATGGGAAACTGAACACCTAGCTGAGAGGTTAAAGTGATATTTTGTTGACCTTATGATAGAAGTGGATATATGGATTAAGAGTTTGGCAAAATTGCCCCAAATTGAAACATATTCACTTTGAAACCAGGACTGCATACATACTCAAGATAATCTGAATGTATGTGGGAAAAATCCTTTGATTTTTAGAATCCTTAGAATAATAGGATAAAAAAGGCAAATAGAGGCAAAATGAAATTTCATACAATTGCACTCATGGGTAAAATCTACGGGTGGTTGTGGAGTTTGCATGCCTTTGTCTGAAATTGTAGCAAAGAAAGATTCAAAAATAACCTTACAGCCATCTTCTACCATCTCTGCAGTGCTCGTGTGTTGGCAAAGATATGTTTTAATATGCAGTCATTTGCTTAGAAGGAGTGTGGACTTCTGACTTCTGAGTCATCTGTGAGTGCCTGGAGAAACCAATTCAGGCAAATTCTCCATGGGTCTTAAAAGATTTTTCAGCACTTAATGGAGATCAAAACTACTTCTGGTACTGTTTGAAAGCACCATTCCAAGGTCAAGGGAGAGCTGGCAGTGCACCTCTTTCTATCATGACACAGTAGAGCACTGCCTCCTTTCTTCTCTCGCTTTTCAACAGCAGTGGAGATAGGTGACCCTGTATGTCACAGGTCATTCCAATTTTCCCTTATTCATACTATATATCAACAAAGTACAATTCTGCTACTCAAGACTAGCAGACATAAGAAAACAGCCTTAGGAAACAAGATAAAGGAAGCTTCTTATTATTACTCATATATACTCACAGCTGGGCTGGTGAAAAAGGGTCTGCAGTTTCTTCTATTGATTCAAGCTATTCCATAAACATCTGGCATGCGGTATCTCATTCCATCTGCCTGTTGAAGGGCAGCAAAATCACTGCTGAAAATAATAAGAAATAACAGAAAAACAAACAAAAATATACATAAAACATCTCTGACAAGATGAAAAGAAATATATCAGAGACTTTGTCATTTAAGTAAAATAGAAAACATTCCTTTCCATTAAAAACCAGTGAAAAAAGTTGTTTGCACATCTGTTGTTGATTTCCCCACACTGATTTAATTCTAATACTTGCATCGTACTCAAAGTGACCCTGACAGATGTTTGATAATCAATCTGCTTTGAAAGTCATCCAGAGAAGGAAAATCTGTTCAGGGAATCCAGAATCCAGTGCTCTAGCTCAAAGGGAATAACCTCAGATCTGCCTGGAGCCACTTAATACAATTACACCTGTACAGTTCTTTACTTGGAATGTTTACTAAATGTCACAGGGCAAAAAATGAACAAGAATGGGCTAAGCATAACCTTAAACTCATTTCCCACCTGCCTGTGAGGTAAAGTGTAACAACCTTTGCTGCCTCTGAGGAGAGTGGAGATTTGTGACTGTAGATTTGTCAAAGGGATACTTGACCTAAAATTTCGGTTTAAATTGTGACAGCTGCCTCTGACTGAGAACTTCTTTTAATTCACCCACTGAGACTGTATTCTTTCAATTCTGTATTCATTCCACCAAATATCTCCCAGTTCTCTAGAAGGTTTTTTTGTCCTCTCTAACAGTTAAGAATGCTACTGTGATTCCACTTGCTTTGTTGACCACTGACGACTACTAATGCAAATGTTACAGGGGTTCAGAAGACATTTTACTATCACCCAGCTGAGGTGCCATGCTATCATCCTATTATGGAACTGCCTGAACAAGCAGGAAACAAGCAAGCATACAAGGAAACAAATTAAGAAATCAAAAATAAATATATATATATATTTTTTTAAAAAAGGGATGGGGAAGGGAAGGGAAGGGAAGGGAAGGGGAGGGAAGGGAAGGGAAGGGAAGGGAAGGGAAGGGAAGTATATAACCATGCTTTTTTTTTTTTTTTTTCAATATTTTTTGAAAAACTTTTTTCTATCAGAAGTCACATTCATATAATAGAAAATTCCTGGTCTCTGCAGGAAAGAAAGAGAGAACTCTGTTTTACCATTCTTAATTTTAATGTTTTTATAACTCACTATTCTAAGTTTCAATCAGAATTGATAAGGGCTTAACCAAAAGCATTTGTTCCCACAGCACTGTTCAGGCTACTGAAATGCCCAGACAGCCTTTGCATGCAAACTTGCCCACCTTACTGAAACCCTGACAAGTGCAGAACAATCCTCCTCATCTGGTATGGCAGCCAAAGCCTATTGTTTGTCACTGCACATCAAAGAGAAAGCAATGCCGAATTAAATGTGGCTGCTGAGCTGGCTGGGCTCTACAAGAGCAGAAGCACTCTTCCTTTGAGAGCTCCAATGGAAAATACAGTAGGAATTTAATCAACTTTTCAACATATACTTTTGAAGTAATAGGACAGCTTTCTGACTAGGATAATTTTATTTATAAAGACAGTGCAGTTTACAGTGTTTGTTTAGAGTAAAACATTCCAACTCCGTCCTGGTAATGAGACTCCTCAGGGACTGTGCAAGCAGCATATACAATCCACGGTAGAGCAGGCAGGCAGGAACTGGAGTAAAGCTCTTTGGGGGAGTTAACAGGCCTGCTTTGATAGCTGGTAAGTGCCTAGCAGCATGTTCTGTGTTTTTCTGACTACACGTTTTTGGAACTGAAAGCCTGAGATTAACAAGCAGGTAGGGTAGTAGTTAGCTGCAAAGCAGTTTGTAGAACAATTTGCACATTGGAAAATCAGTTTTTAACGAAACATACATCTTTTTCTCCTTAAAAATCATCTTTCTTATATTATTTTGCTATCCATATTTCAACTTTTCAACAATTTTCTGGTGCCCTAAAACCTGAGATTTTCAGAGCAATGATGGCAACATGGAATGAAACTTACTTTTTTTTTTTTTTTTTTTTTTTTCTTTTCCAAAACTCTGTTTCCAAAACTCAGGCTAAAAGCCACAGATGTTTCTTTTGACGGTCACAGTAGATAACCCTCTTCCAGTAGTGAAAAAAGTTCTTATGAAGGAGATTCTCAACTGATAAATCTTGACAGTGGCAAGATATATTGGTATGATGTTTTGGAGTTATTTTAAACAATTTGTGTTATCTAGTACCAGACCAGCAAAAATGACTACATGAAAACCTGGTTTTATCCGTCTATTGGGACTATTGATGAGGTTTTGATATTGAAGACAAGTATCATGAGAAAAATAAACAACATAGCAGTTATCTAAAATCAACACTATAAAAATATAGTGCTTATAAAATACGAATGCTTTTATATTATTCCCTAGTCCTCATGCATGAAGAAAACATGTTTGTCATGCTTTTCATGTTTTCATTTCATAATTTGTTTTGATTCAAGCCAAGAGTTTGCCTACTTCCAAGTAATAAAGCCAAGGAGGTTGGACACGATGATCTCTTGAGGTCCCTTCCAACCCCTACAATTCTGTGAGTCTCTGATTCTGTAATTCTGTGAAACTGTGCAAACTCTTAAAATAACAGAAAACTCAGCTTCTACCCCAATTTCACAAGAGCTATGTGATTAATAAATTATTCCAATTAAGAAGTTGCTAAAAATAAACAAATAAATGAACTGAAATAGCATTATGGAAAAAAAAAATGGTGAAACAAAGAGTCAAAGTTTTTCTTCATACATCCAGTTAAATATTTAATTTCTACAAAAATAAAATATTACACTTGGATTAAAGGATTGAAAATAAACATTAAGAAATTTGAGATTTAAATATATATACGTATTTGTTCAAAGTGTTTAAAAATGTTGAAACTGTCATAATTTTTCCTTCTGCTCTGATAAACTCAATAAAACAGAAAAAAAAAAACCACAAAACTTTATACATTCTAGAATCTTTACTTTTAGGGAATTTTTTAAAAAGTATGTTTCTTTTTCTGCTTTATATTATGTGGTTTAAGAGAAAAAATGCAGAAGGAAAGGAAATGGAAGGGAAGGGAAGGGAAGGGAAAGGGAAAGGGAACGGGAAAGGGAAAGGGAAAGGGAAATGGAAAGGGAAAGGGAAAGGGAAAGGGAAAGGGAAGGGGAAAGGAAGGGGAAGGGGAAGGGAAAGGGGAAGGGGGAGGGGAAGGGGAAGGGGAAGGGGAAGGGGAAGGGGAAAAGGAAGGAAGGAAACAACAATTTTAATCAACAATATTATGATTATTTTATGCACTATTTTGAATACTTTATGCAAAATCTAGTTTAAAAGGATCTTCATCAAAATTTTCAATGGAAAAGAAGTTGGTTTCCTCTGACAGATTAATTTTATTTGTTGTACTTTGCTTCCATACTACAAAATATATAATGCAGGGCCATCAGATCATTTACTTCAAGTTTATTTATTTATTTTCTAAAACAGAAGCCACATCTAAAGCTGCATTTGTAGGGTCGAATTAGGCTAACTGTTCAGCTCATCAATCTTTTGTCCTAAAATGATGTGCAGTTTCTGAAAGCACTATTACCGGGCCATCTGAAAAATCACAATGCTCATATCTACAGGCTTTTCTGCTCAACACTTTTTCCACAGCCCCATTAGTTCTTATATTTCATTATTAACATTCTCTCATCAGTAACCATTTTGCTGCCATTTTGTGTTTGCAGTTCATTAGTGATCAGTGCTGCCTACCATAACTCACTCAAGTCACTGACTGGCCACCCATGTCCTTCAGCAACTTTTGGGAAGAACCAGTGTTCAGGACCTCAACTCGGTTTTAAATCTTAGATTTAAAAGCAAAATAATCCATAACTTTGTTATAACTAATATACAAATAAGATCTGTCTGTTCAGGTTTTTTTTTGGTTTCCCATATGAGATGAAGATGATAAAAAATATTCAGCTATAAGCTGTGAAGCTGAAGTTCTCAAAGATTTATAGGCTGTTCTTTTCTTGTTCACAGACAGGCATTGAAACAATGCTCCATATCTTTGAAAATTTAATTTATTTATCAGATAAAAGCAAATAAGAGAAATGCAGAAGTAAGCAGTAAAGCTGTAATATCATCTTCACCTGCCACCAACTTCCCAGTTGACACTAGAAAAAACAGAGCAGTGCCATCCACTCCCCCACTTTATTATTATTGTTGTTGTTGTTGTTTTGTTGTTGTTGTTGTTATATGTATCTATTAAAGATTTTTGGAACAGAATTGGTTATGGATATATCTGCAGCCTTTTCAGAACAAATGCAAATTAACTTGTCCCAAATGTTTCCTCAGTCAAGCCCAGGTAGACTACCTACCAGAAGCCATATCATCATAGTATATGTGATATTGTGCTTGAATATAAAACCTGTCTTTGTGTCTCCTTTCTGAATGTAGTTTACAGCTAGTATATTGTCTGTATTAGAGTTAGCTTGCATGTTTTTGGGCTGCAGGCAGATGAGTAGGACACAGACTGAATTTAAGCTAACTGAACAGGACACGAAAAACTACCTTGACATATCACTTGACAGCTAAAAGGCTGACAAAAGTTGCAGAAAACACCATGAGAAATGTTTTCAAGCATGGCTAAAGGTGAGTTACATGGGAAATAACCAAACTTCACAGGAACTGGAGGGGTGTGTTAGGGACCTTTATCAGAACGTAATCTTGCAAGACCAGAAATACCTACACAGCTCCACCAATAAAACTGTTACAGCGCTGACACTATCTACATGGGATATCAGTATGGTATGGATGTACCAAATCTGAGACCAATGGAGAAAAGGAAGTAGGGCCAGCTTGCATATCTGGGAGAAGACAAGTGAAAGAAGGTAGAACAGTGGCAAAAATTAGGAATGTAAATAAGAGAGGATAATGACTTATGCAAATTAAGTCATCAGTTCTGTCTGTAAAAGACAGGCAACCCTGTCTTTGATCACCACAGACTAAATGACAATGAACCAAAGCTGTGGTTCAGACCTTCTTCCATGGACAGGAGGACCAGGGGAGAGATGGGTACTTTCTCTGGATAACAGGAGATTATCTGAGATGGGTGAAGTGAGAATCTGTTACCGCTGTATCCATGCCTGTTCCAGGACTGACAGCATCAGCATCTTCTCACTCACACCCAAACAGTATCTATCTTACTCTGAGCACAGGAAACACTTTTGTCTGCATAAGATGTGTAGACATTTCATAAGACTACATGACGATGTATTGTACCTCATCCTGTAACGGATCTACATTGTTGATTGAGTCTATACATTTGCAGAGGGTCAGATAAAACAGACAAAAATAAAAATTAAAACAATAGTAATAATAATAATTTAAAAGATGTGACTACTGCCAGAGAATAATAATGCCTCTCTTAGGGAGTATCTTTAAAGGCAGATAGATAATCAGCTTTGTCTAAGGAAAATCAAAATGCCATCACTGTGGGATAGCCGGGAGTATAAACAGGTTGGGTGGCCATCCTTCCTTTAAAAGTTTGTCTCCTATTTCTTTCATTAATTCTGTGTTTATTTTATTTTTTTTCCTATTTTAAGAGACATCCATTATTTCATTCACTGGATGAATAACAGGAAAGTTGAATCAATCAATCAGACAAGTAATGTAACTTCTGATTAAATCTTGTTCTGGGTGTATTTTTCAGACAAGAGAGATGTTGTTTCTTTATGTTAAAAAAGAAAAAAAAAAACCTCAACAGTAGTTTACATCTATATAACAGCTTTAAAAACAAATAATTTTACAAACTTCAGAAGACATGACTTAAACAAAGCGTAAAAAGAATCTCTCTAGGCATCCCAAAGGAACTGCTGCTAGAATTTACCATATATATGGTTGTTACCTATACAATGATTTTCTTAATATCTAAAGGGGATTTCAATCCTCGTATTTATGAGGAAATAAATATCAGCTATATTGGCCATACTACTAGTATCTAATGGTCCACTGAGAGCACAGAAAAGATGATGATCCTGACCTAAGCTTGATTCTTGACTGATTAATTTTGAATTGGTTTAGATACATTCAAGATAGTGATTGGCCTTGTGATAATCTATCAAAGTCAAGGCTCACCCCCTGAAACAAAGAACTTTTCAAAGAAGTAGGAAAAAAGCAAACAAACAAACAAAAAAACCCTGTAAACTGATTCCTAAAGACAGCAACAGTTGCAAAAGATTTGATCTAATTTACATAGAAACAATTTCTCTGTTTCCACTGGTAGATTGTCAAGGATAAGAAACACATGAAATAAGTCTAGTGTAAACAGTGAGAACACCAGTCTTGTAATTTGGTTTCTGTATAGATGGTGATTGCAGCTGAAAAAGCAAAAATGTGACAATCTCTATCTACAGTCATTCATACAAATCACTTTGTGGTAATAGAAGATGAAACTGTGTTATTTTTGTGATTTCACCATAGCCAAAATCATAGAAGGCAGGATAAAACTTTAGTGTTTTGTGATCAATTTATCAGCTTAATTTTTAAGTCAGTAAATAATATAAAAGGAAATAAGCCTTTGCACATTCTCTCTGTCCATCCATCTCTGTTCTATAGAGCATGGCAAGCAATTTTGCTACAACTTTCAACATGATAGGAGAGGTTTTAGTGCTTCTGCTATAGAAAAAGCTGATGCATGAGTTTTAAAGTTCTATGTTCTGTTGCCTATTTAGCTAAATAGGCAATATATGCACTGTAATGTATGCTAGGCCATCAGCATAAATGCTAGTCAAAAATCAGTTTTACCCTACTGCTTGTCACTATCTACAGTCCATAAGCTATTCAGGAGATTTTGAAAGCACTGGGAAAAGGAAAAGGAAGAAACTGTGCGTTGCAGTGAGTGGCAATGTAGGGACATGGAACACAAATCCTTCTGAATTTCAATTTCATTAACATTGATAGAACACTATGAACTTTAACTGTTCAAAGAACATCTTGTTCTCTGTAGCAACTAATACTCTAAGTCTATACAATTGTCAACATTTTTGGTTATTGTCTGATTGAATTGAGCTGACTTCAGAGTGATTTTTTTTCAAAAAAAACATGTGAATGATCAGAAAAATCAAACGCTTAATTTTGAAGGCTGTGAATGATTTTATTTTTTTTCCAACACTTTTCTTCATTTGCTAAAATAACTTCAGAATCACAAGTATTTCATTATGTCAGCACTTAACTTATGAAAATGTTGATGCATGTCCGTACAGAATAATTATATTCTGGTCTTGATTTTAGAATGTCTTGATATGTTCCTTAGCTAGTGGAAGCTATTTTAACAATAAGTTTTAAGCGTGTTTTGTTTGTATGTTTGTTTGTTTGTTGTTTTTAAGGATGAAAATTATGGGAATTGTAGACCTGCATTTTTAGTGTCTGAATACTATTTATATTTCTGTCACAACACATAGTTTCTTTCTTGAATCACTGTCAAAGCTATAAAATCTGGTCTTGACACAGATTACAGAAGCCCTTGAAATATTGAGTGTCTTTAGACTAGGCATAAAATTATGATTAATTTGGAGTGTACACGTAAAAGATTTGTGAACGGGTTAAAAAAGATTTAGTTGAAGTAGAATAAAAGTGATAATAAGGGACTTTTAAAACAGTGCATTGCAATTCATTATAATTGTCCATTTTAGAGGAAATGGAGTATACAGAAGAGAAAACACATCCCATTCCAGGAATAGTGATTTTTTCTTAAAGATTCTTTAGATAAAGTGTGATTTTTTATTCTGTTTGAGAAAGTTGTTCACTACATGAACAGTAGAAGGGGAGTTGCCTTCCTTTGTGTTAATAATTCTTGGTCTGTTCTCGGTTTTCTTGTGGCCTTTTAGAAGGATTTGGTTGTTTCTGCTGAACTCCCAAGAGAAAACAAACAAACAAACAAACAAACAACAACAACAACAAAAAAAACAAACAGCAGGGTTCTAGTGCTTCCTAAACAGTAGTACTAGTGGTAGTAATAGTCCTAATAGCAATACTGTTATCAGTAACAACCTAACTTTTGCTAATGGGATGCTAAACAGGGTTACTCAAAGTCATAGCAAGGGACATGTTTAGTAAGCAACATCAAATAAGACAAAGTTTATAGTTCTAAACATTGCCTTAGGTTTCTGAACCACTATCTCATCTGGTGTGTAAACTTATACAATTTTAAAACAAGCATAAGATAATTAATCTTATATGTTATCTCTTTAAAGAGGAGCCAGACATTTTAAATATAATATTACTTCTACTTCAGGGAGTTAAAAAGAAAAAAAAGAAAAAGGAAAAAAAAAAAAAAAAAGAACAGAACAAGGGTAAGATCTCTTGCAGAAGCCGCAGCAAAAAATCTAGACCATACATAAATAGGCCATAGATAAATATCTATTGTACACAGGGTTTGGAAGCATGTTTTCCCCATTTCTATTGCACCCCTAATACTAATGAGATTTGATAATTATAATGGATCCTTTCCAATACTTTGAGCTGTTTAATTAGCCCCCCTATTATATCCTGATTCTGAATTTGTTCAAAACAATCAAAAACTAAAATCTTTGACAGCACTCAGCTAACACTGTTTGCTGATGCTTTTTCTGGTGTACAGACTGTAAATATAGCAGGTGGGAAAATAGCCAACATTACTTTACTGGAGACCCGTATCTCTACTCATTTGATGCTCATCAGTGTCTTGTAAACAGAGATGAAAGAAAGGAAGCAGTTGAACAAACAACCCTTAATCTAAACACTGAAATTTTCTTCAAAAGGTGTCTTCACTGATGAAAGCTTTAGCTATTAATGATGTTTTAATGTATGTTGTATGCATTTGTGAGACATTGACACAAACCCCAGGAAGACAGCAAGTGGAATTTCCCTTTCCAGAAGTCTCAGATGTCCAGCAAGACTTGAACTAAGTCATTTCACTGCTTTGTTCAGTAGTTGCTCTCTTCTGGATATTCAGATTGTAAATTCTCTGGAGAGAAGGGACTTGGTATTATTCAGCACCTGTAAAAGGGACCACTTTGATTATTAATAAACAGTAAAGACATGATTTAAAAGAAAGTTCAAAGGCACTGGAAGTTTCACTCTCAGCACTGTTTGTCCATGCACCATCACCCTGAGTCTGATCTGCATTGGTCATTGTAGTCTTGAACATCAATAATGAAATTCCTTCGTTGTGCCTCTCTCATGACCTGCTATGCCATTTCTAGTATGTTAGTCTGTATGTAGTAATGACTAATGGAGGAAGACTGGATTTTGGAAATTCATCCCTTGTGATCAGATGTTCAGAGGTAGAAGTCCAGTGTATCTTCATTTTGCCTCTGTCACCTAACATTAAAGAGCTAGAGAATGTGTCCTATTTGCAAACTGAAAACAATGTCATGCATTAATGAACACTGAGGGCTGTGTGTAAAGCTGATGATTTAACATTTTTAGAGGGTTTAATGCCACACTGAGAAGTCTGAAAGCTGCTGGCCTCCACTTATCACCTTCCACCATCCCTGCAAAGTGTCCAGAGGCACTGTATCTCAGAACTGGAAGGATGCTCGTTGTCTGGGCTATGCAAACCATGATGATTTGACTAAGACTGCCAGAAGCATCTCAGTTATTAACACTAAGCTCAATATTTCATCTTGACAACAGATCTACCAGTATCATGGATAGTATCAGTGCTGAAGAGCTACTTTGATAACCAGCAGTAAACACTGTCAAAAAGTAGTTGGATTTATATTTAAGTTCCAGGACTGAGGAAGGTGTCCTGAGCAGGTAATTCTTTAGAAAACCTGCCTTTTCTTTCCAAGATGAGTGAAATGATAGGAATAAATTCAGCAACCATGTTAGTTACACAATTGTGAACAAATGTGCAAAGTGTAAAAAGAGAAAAAAAGGTTGGAAACAAAACACTGTATTTAAATAAAAAGTAGATGCAATTGAAAAAAAAAAAAATAAGTGGCTGGTAGAGCCCAACACAGTCTGCATGTGGAAGCAGAAAGCACAGAGGGCAGAGGAGAGAGAGTGAGAGAAACAAAGAGTGGAAAAAAAATCTTTGTGTATCATATAAACACCTTCAGATGGTCACATGCACTGTTTGAAGTTTTTGTTTTTTCTTGCTCCACTGCACTGATGCATTTTGACAGGATATTTTGTTCTGCCTCCAGGGTTTTTAGGGAAAAGGGACTCATGGGTTATTACTGTTCCAGTGAAGAGTTTGACTGAAATGTTTTGGCTCATTTCCTTGAGCTATGCATTAGCCAGATGGTTTGATGCATGTACCATGCTACCCTGTTTGATCCTGCTGTTGGACTTCCACTGTCAAAGGGAAGGATTATTATAAATGTTCTCATTAATATTCACACTGAAGAGTGATCTGACTGCCACTTCACTCATACTGCAGGTTAAGTGAAGGTGTCCTGTCAAAACAGAAAGGTCTTTAGCTCTTCTAATACAAGCCAGTCTGAGAGACAGTTTTAAGTAGAAAATTAGATTTCAGTACTCAGGATGTCCATCTTCTCTGACACAGATCTACTGTGTCAGAATCTCTTCTACTTTAGTAAATTAGAGAGGAATACCTGACTCTTTGAAAGAGAAAAAATATATATATTTTACATGATTTTATGATAAAAATTTATAAACAGTGAAATTATTTATAACACAACTCTGAGGCAGTACTTTAAATGCTTCCTTGTGTACTGGACCTCACCATGCTATATATCACCTCCAACAAAACAGCAGTCACTTCAGATCCTACATATTAATCTCAGTGTGAAAAAAATTTAGGGATGTGAAGACTGCAGCTGAGTATGATGTCTCTTCAAGTGCAGAAGCATGGGTCTGAAGACCCAATATATTTTCCTATCCTTTCTATTTCATGTTGGCTGATCTAGGAAGCCCTTTTATTAAGAATTTTTTTTTTTTTTTTTTGGTGCATATTATATTTTTTTGGTGTACATTATAAAAGGAACTTGAAGCTGTATGATCAGAACCATAAAGTCAAAATGTTGTGGTTCTGAACCCTGGATACTTAAGATTTTGAGTGTCCTGAGGAATGAATTTCCCTGAGTAATAAAAGTGCTTGTAAAAATAAGTTGTTCTGCCCTTAAAATATATAGAACTTTGAAACTTCAGAAGCATTTTAAGCAATCCTGAACTCTGAGAGAGTTTAAATGTATTTCTGTCTTTCACATGCAAAAATATAATACGTAATGATTTTCATAATAAAATGAAAAGTAGACCTGTTTCTTTCTGTTTATGGGGATGGTCTTTTTTCTTACTTTTTTTGGGGGGGGGGTGGGAGGGGCAGGTGGGTTGGGGACAGGCAGATCTGACAAAGTTGGATTGTAATTCTCAGTCTACCGAAAAGTAGTAGACAGAGAAGACAGAGTAGAGTCCTCCCCTGGGGATAGTTACACTTCATACTATGCTACAGAAGTTTGTCTTTCTTCATATATTTTATGGGACTAAGCTTCACATCAGAAGGTTAAGTAATTGCTTTATTTCAAGCCTTAAATATCTTGGGATATGTCTAGAGTTTGTCAGCCAGATTATGTAAAACATGGGTTGCTAAAAAGACAGTATATTTTTCTCAACAAATTTTTCTTGACATTATGTCAAAATATTTCTATAGTTCCTGACCATTACTCTTTGATGATTACCTCCTTCAAAAGTAACAACAACACACCAGCTATAAAAGGCAGAAAGTTTTAAAGCTATTTTTTAAAGCACCAGGTTCCCAGAGCAAGAATAAAAGGCAGAAAGAGATTCTGTCATGTCTACTTCTACTGGACATACTGCCAGCACAAAGCCAGCAGCAAAGAGCCTTGCTCAAAGTGTAGCAAGGAGAGGTGAATTTAATGTCAATGGCTCACTCATTCAGTCTTTATGCCTCTCTGCCAATGCTTCCAGCAAATGCCCAATTAGCAGTGACAGCAGTGGTGGTGTTTATGAGAAACTAGCCTGAGACTGTCATTTCTTTAAATTTGAAACTGCAGAGCAGACACAGGGTGGTAAAGCTTTTAAGTCCCTATTGACATGCACCAGAATGTGACCTTGAGCTGGTGACTTAGAGGTGAAAGTCTTTATTTGCTAAGTCCGTTTGTCTCCCACAGAATGAATTTGTAATGCATATCTCATTCCAGCCTACTTTATTTTGTTTGAGACAAGGAAAGCCCTGCCCTGTGCAATATCTAGAACAGTACCTCTTCCATGCCCTGCCACTCCATTCTGCCCAAAAGACAGCAGTTTTTCCATAGGCAGTCAGGTCTCTGGTGAACAATTGAATTGGTGCATCCAGCACTGATAAGTGAACAGGAGGAGGGCTGCAATAAGTATGAAAAGTGTAAAGTTTTAACTTATAAACATGATGGATTGTCACAGGAGAAATTATCCAGAGGTGATAATGAACATGATATTACAGAAGATTACACCCAAAAGTTACTAAAAGGAATCTGAATGAGAGCGGAGAAGAAGGAGTAATATGTGAGGGAGTTTTTGGGAAAGCTGAAGCAAACACAAAAACTGAAAATTACTGGAATGTCCCCCTAAGGGACAGTCTGCTAATTTGTTGTCGTTTTGCCTGCTGTAAACTTCTGTATACACTGATGAGCTATTCAGTAAATAATAGTACACATTAATTTTAAGTACATAGGCTAAACTGCAGCCAGAGTTTGTGGTTTTCAAAAATCTTACAATGCTGCTGTGTCTATTTCAAAGTCTGAATCCCATTTCACTAGAATTTTTTAAAAGATCTGACTCCTGTGTAGGGTCTGAATGCTCAGCATGGAGGTTTTTGGTTTACTTTGGTATGAGAATTCAGGGCTTGATTCTCCTCTAGCTACTGTTTGTTGCTTGGAACACCTGGGCAAATTATTGTTATTTGCATCTCTTTTTTCTATTCTCTTTCTTAAATTAATTTCTCAATTAAAATGAATGCAGGATTAGACTGTTTTTGATCTGACCTGAAGTCCTTCTTCTCTAATGCATTGTAGAGAGCCATTCCCCTTTGATATTAAAGGAATACAGATTTCTGATCTGACATTATGGCTGCTTTACAAGCTCTTTCTACAGGTGCAGAAGACAAAGTGAGTTACAAAATACTGGGGAATAGGATTTTCACAGTGTGCCTGAATTGTGGACCCAAGGTTATTGTTGTGTTGTTCTCCTTTACTGGCTTAGCTGTATGGCAGAAAGCCACTTAGTCATCTACATGCTTTTCCAGCTCCTGATCTCCTGATAATAAAGGACATGTTGAGAGGTGATATGGCTGAGCTCCTGCCAGCCAAGTTTGGCATAACAGTGCCTTTGTGATCTATCATGAATCAGGGCAACCCACAAAGATAATCTAATATATTCTGGGATTAAGATAGCCGTGGAGACTAGATCATAGCAAAGTTATTATAAAAACATTGTTGACAGCTCTCCCACTGTTCAAAATTCTGTGTTGAACTGAGCAAAGCTGAGCAAGACTAAAGAATTGAATCTTTCACTTGGAGACCCATGAAATTTTAAATTGACATAAACTGACAATACTGTCCGCATGTTTTTTTAAGAATATGGAAAAGCTGGAAAATAAAGGTAGAGTATAATAAATCAGCACTATAGAGGCAGGAGAGGTGATGCGTACTCAAATGCCTCACTCATCTGTACCTGGGTAGTCATATCTCCTATCCTTCAGACAATAAGGCCTTGGTTCCCACCATATATTCTGTGATGTTTTTCTGAGCTCAGTTGATGAGCTCTAGCTGAGTTTTTGTATTTTCAGAGATTCATTTTATACCCTGTTGTTGTGGTTTAACCCGGCCGGCAGCTAAACACCACACAGCTGTTCGGTCACACTCCCCCCTCCCTCTCGGATGGCGGAGAGAAACGAGAAAAAATGAAGCCTGTGGGTTGAGATAGAGACAGTTTATTAGGACAGAAAATAAAATAATAATAATAATAATATGTACAAAACAAGTGATGCACAATGCAATTGCTCACCACCCACTGACCAATGCTCAGCCCAACCCCGAGCAGCCGGCCCCCCACCCCGGCTAGCCACCCCTATATATTGTTGAGCATGCCGTCAGATGGTATGGAATACCCCTTTGGCCACTTTGGGTCAGCTGTCCTGGGTCTGTCCCCTCCCAGCTCCTGCTGCACCCCCAGCCTGCCCGCTGGCAGGACAGAGCGAGAAGCTGAAAAGTCCTTGGCTTGGTGTAAGCACTGCTCTGCAGCAATTAAAACATCAGCATGTTATCAGCACTCTTCTCATCCTAATCCAAAACATAGCACCCTACCAGCTACTAGGAGGAAAATTAATTCTATCCTAACACAAACCAGGACACCTGTCTGACCCAAATGCTAAAAAATCTTTTCTAATATTCAGTTTCAGCTGTGTTATTCAACTAATTCATGGTCCTATATTTTGAACTACTACAAAATTGCTACAAAAACACCCCTCTTGTGTACACACACCTTCCAGGTTATTACAAAATTTGAAGTTATTGTCTTTAGTGTGTCTTTATATGCACAATAAAAAATTTGTGGAAGACAGGTCTCTCCTGTGTTTATTTCTGCTGTTCTCTACCATGAAAATGTTGGTGTCTTTTCATTTAACCATACTGGAACAAAATGATTACTGGGATGTTTCATCTTGTTGTCATAACTGTTTGAAATTTAATAATCATTTTCGAAAAAAAAAATCTTCTTCTGACTTCTAAGTATATATGCATTTTCAGTGATAGTCATCTAATCAATCATGAATTTGAACAATCCCTTTGGTATCATTAGTTAAGCCCATCTTATCTCATTAAGCATAATTGAGGGAAAAAATAGACACCCACTGTAGTATTGTGTACTGGTCTTAATTACAGTGATTTCACAAAGTTAAAGCCCCGTTTTGATTATTTGGCTTTAGCATTTTCTTTGTTACTTAATAGTTTTCTAGGGAGTCTGCAGAATGCTTGCTCTGTTCTTGCTGAAAAGAATTATTTAAAACTGATTTGATTAAATATCTTTTTCCTCAATACTCAGTCATGACAGCAACTGTGCTGGGCCTTGAATTCTTGTTTACACTGGAAGAAATAGAAGCTGGAAGGGAAATGTGATTGAGTTTTCAGCTTAGTTTTGAGATGGGCAACATCTGAATAAACCAGTACAGGTTGCAGAAAAGAATGCTTCAGGAGGTCTTTAAAAATAAAATGGTCTGTAAAGGAAACATCAAAGTTCTTATCCTTAGGGTTTTTTTTAGTGCTGTACTCATTAGAAATAGTAAACAGATCCTACAGAGAACTTCCTGCAACTGTATGCAAATATCCAAAGTGATGCAATGCAGATATCTGCAGTAGGTCAAATAAGCACCAAAAAGTTTCTTTTTTTTTTTTCCTCTGAAAATGGAATCTTAGGTTACTAATTCCACGGGGGACTATGGTACCAATTACCTGAAATTAAGTGAGATAAACTTCTCTTAGAGTGTGATGTTCAGAGACTAGAATTGAATTAACTAGTTAATTAATTTCTAAAGTAATACCCAGAAATCTTTATTTTTCCTTTTTTTTTTTTTTTTTTTTTTTTTAACTTTCCCCTGCAAGCAAGCTATCTTTTACTCTATGTATTATACCCCAGTAGTAAACTGATACATTTTCCTTTTAGGAGGAATGACAGATCAATGTTTTCTGCTTTCTAAGTTTAATGTTCTGGGCTCCTAACAGGAGTTTCCTTCCAGGTTCTATTGTTCAGGGCTTGTTTATTTGTTTCTTTGTGTGTTTTTCAGTTTAAGAATTTAGTTTACTCCAAGATACCTCTTCATAAGAGCTGGCAGCAGAAAAGCAACAACCATAAATTCCATTAGGAAATTATATGTCATTGCTAGTGTCCTATGAAAGGAGAGGCTTTGCATATACCTTGTATGTATACCTAGCTGCTGGTCTGCCCAGGCAGAAATCCATAGACAGCCTGCAGCTAGAGAGACTGAACTTACTCACGTGGAGCCAGTTTTCACCAAACTAATATCTATCTTAGTGATCATCAACCCCATAAGACAATGAAGTCTTCAAAAGAAGTGTGTGCATCCAGCCAGAGCTGTTTTTGCAGCTTCCCTCACTGAAAGGAAACAGAAATGAAAAACCTTCAGGGAGCTTCAGGACACCTTTCAACATATAATATGGAACTAAGCAGTAACAGCTTTGTGACAGTTGATTTTCACCTTCTGAAGTTCCAGTGCTGCTCTCTACAATCTTTTAAAATCACCAATTCAACAATTAAGTAACTTGCCATCTAATTTTTCCACTTCCTCTCTTAATCTCAATCCCCCACCTCTGGAATCTTCAGATCACTGTGATCACTGCTGTAGCACTGCTCTGCTTATCAGACTACACTACTGGTGGGAAAAAAAGACATGAACACCCTTACACCAGGATTCACATTTATCAGGAGGATAGTTTGCAGCAGTTTCCAACCCTTTACAGAAAATTCAAGAACTATTTACAAACCACAAACTTTAGTGCTGTATTAGAGCTTCCTAAGTCTTTGTTTGGTACTGAATGTATTCTATAATTCATTATGAAGGCAAAAGAGACAGGTGCTAGAGATGTAAGCTTTTCCTTAAAAACTACCCTGAAGATCAAGTTTCATATTTCCCCTTGAGTGGAGGGATAGAAAATACAGCAGTTCCAAAAAGAAGTAGTTGCCTGAGGCAATAGTAGAACTAATGGGAACTGGACATCTGTGAAGGAGATCCCCAGGACGTAGAGAAATGTGGGACATCATGAAAGGTTCAAACAAACCTGTGGAGATACTTGACCTCTCAAAAGCAAATTCAGAAGTGCTGCTGAGTTTACCAGGGAGCTTTTCTTGCCACCCAGGGCAAGAACATTGATGTACATTGATGATAAATTCCCTTCCAGGAGCTGCAGCAAGCCTCAGCTCCTGGCTCCCAAGAGGTTTTGCTGTTCCAAGCAAAGTTAAAAAAGCACAAAAAATTTGCTTCTTGTATTATGCTCATAAGCAGCAACAAGAACCTTTTAATGTAAAAAATAAAAAATATATATATAATTTTTTAAAAAAAAAAATCCGTATCTTTCATCTGAGAAGAGCTTTGGGGGGATAGTAAATTAAATACACTCATTTTTGCAGAGAAAAGCCTAGTGGTAATCATTGTATTTCATGTTCTCTTTTTTCTTAACCTGTATTATTTATCTCATGTTTTATTTTTATCATATTTTTTAAAATAAAAGTGTAAAAATAAAGCCCCCAAACATCAAGTTGCATTTAATTTCTTTACATATCTTGTGCTGTCCTATATACCCTAGAGAAAGCATTCTTGAGATTTGTGGGAAAATGTCCTGACATCTGTCTGCTCTCCTCAGCCAAACTCAGGTAGTCACCCTTTTCACAAGGCTCCTGGTGGATTGAACTGAACTTTGCAATAGGCCACAGCTGTCACTGAACAATCTCACCATCTATGAGACAATGAATTGCTACACTGCATCATGAAAGCTAGAGGAAATTGGCACTTGGGAGTCAAAGAATAAGCAAACACAGCACAGCCCTATGGTTACTTGTCATTCTATGTGGGTCCTTTTGTCAAGAAAATATTCGACTGACAAAATATGCTCCACTCTCAGAAACATACAGAAATGGACCTGGTTCATTTTTCGTACTTTCTCTCTCCCTCTTTCTCACGCACACATGCACACCTTTTCACTGGACATTGGGAAAACTAGGGTAAATGGAAAATGTTCTCAGCTTATACAGTTTAATGCTATAAAAATAGCAGCTATAGAAGAATATAAGCAACACCTCACATCTTTCTATTTCTATGTAATGACATGAAGGAAAGGCCACATCTTATCTATTTTTCTTCAATGTAAGGCAGCAATAGAAGAGATCCATCTCCCAATTGTACCCACCGTACCTAGTCAGATAAAGATTTCCCCACAATGTTTTCTTCTCTATGTATGTCACTGCTAGAACCTGCACAAACTGGCTCTTTGTTGTAACTGAAGATGATGTTGCACTCTTCCTAATCATTGGCATTTCCCAGACAATACAAAAATACATTTTGGAAATTATACCAAGCAAAGACAATAAAAGCTTTGTTCTCTAACCAGTCTGTTGAAGATAGTTTGATGTACAAACAGAATCCTCTGTCTCTGTCCCACCAGACATCAGAATTTCTTGTTCCTTAGTATACCTGGGGCTTCTCAAGGGCATGTGCAGATCATATGCAACAGTTTTAGAAGAACAGTTCTAGGGATGATAGATTCTTAACTTCAACTGCTTATGGTTTTAGAACTGATTTATAGAAGTCAAAATGACTTACCCAAATGTCATACAAAGGGGCAATTGAATATAAAATGTGACTGCCTCAAAGGTGCCAGAGCCATTCTAATTGCCTTTCCAATGATTCCATCTCATCTCAAATAAAAGCACTTTAAAGACTCTGGTTATGGCAGCTGCTGCCTGATAGACCAGTGGGGCAGAAATAAATTTTAAAAATGTTATAAAAATAAACCAAGAGTATGATTCCATTAACTAAATGAGACTCAAGAAATGGCTACCATTACTCATTGTTACTGCCCTGTTGAAAGAGAGGAAGACTAATTATGAATGGATTTGTTTGTGTCTATAATCCTTTCATTTGCAGACTTCTGCTTCTAAAAGAATAATTGCAAACTCAAAGTAGATCTTCCTGAAATTCATTACTCACAAGGACAAAATCAGTCCAGAATTCCAGCTAATGACAAAATGTTCCTCAGAATTAAAAATCAAGTTAATAGGCTCACAGTTATTTGTCTCGGATTATTGATTAATATTACTTTTGGTTTTACTTCCCTTGGTGAAATCAATCCCATTCTTCAAAACAGATGGCTTACACCTTGTCACTTCAATGTAATGAAATCAACTATTAGATTCTGCATGCTCAGTCCTGATAATAATTTATTGATGGCTCTATCGGTTGCCCTTTATCTGGACTCAAGACTTCAGAGGGCAGTAACACCTGGAGGAAAGCAGTGGCCCTACATCTGGCTTTCTTCACTAAGTATCACTGAGCAAGGGATTCCTTATTAACATGAAGGACTTTACAAAAACACCAGTGGAAACGCAGAGCTGTTGGTGGCTTCTAACCTGAAACCTATTCTGAGGCATATGAACACACTGCAATAGGCATTAATTTTGCTTTCCTGCATCTGAGACACAAAGCCCCTCTTAGCTATTTTGAGATAGATGTTTGGGATTCACATTATTTTTTATTCCAATAGAGAGTGTGTCTTTTGCCAGAGTCATCAATGAGAAAACAGGATGAGAGATGGAAAACATTAATAAAAGCCATGGAGGCAGCTGTGTGAAGTGCAGGGTGCAGCCGCCAGGAGTGGCTCCAGCTGCTACTGCATTGAGAAAACAGGATATAATCCAAGAAGTGGATACAGAAAAGAGGGATGTAATTCTGGGAGCTATGCACATTTCAGTGATAGTTTCCCAAGCTACAGAGTGAAAATCCTGAGCCCAATTAAAATTTCTCCACTGAATATTCAGTTGAAAGGGATTAAATGTTTCATCATTGATGGCTGGGGGTTTTTAGATAAGGACACGGAGTACAAGTCCATCTCTTCAGGTGGAATGAACAATGGCTAACTATGTTCAAGAGTATATCATGCATCATCATGCATGGTCCTTCAAAGGCATGTGAAAATGGCATAAAATTTAGCCTGAATCCCGTATAGGATGTAGGTGGATTCCTGAACAAAATTCAGAACTTTCTGAATCTCAATCTAATCTAAACTGTCTACAAATCCTATTACCATTTCCTATTATTAATATTCTATTATTACTATTGTTATTTTTCCTATTATTATTTGTAAAAACGGACTTCATCAAATGGGACCATCAGACTCCATGACGTCTGACCACTTCAAGCTGTATGTGCTTTATAAAAGAGAAGTTGGTGGAGATACTTACAAGCATGAGATGCTACCCCTGATGGCTGAGTATGTCTTGACTAGTTTGACCCATAGATGCAGGCAGGATGAAGACAGTTGCAATTGCTATTCAGGGAAAAAAAAAAAAATGTAGATTTTATTCTAAAGTAATTAATTAATTGCCTTCCCCTTTATTGCCACCATCCTTTTGCCACTTTCCACTAAGGAAATAACGGATGATCACTGAGATGATCACTGATACCCTTACTGTGCAAGTACAGGTATTTGCACATTTTACAATATTTTAAGTATTTGTAACCTAAAATTCAGTTATGATTTTAGCTTTTTAACTCTTTCTACTCTGATATGGTAACTACAGTGTAGCTTCTACTCTCTATCTGCTAGATTCCCTCTTGCTGCTGGAAAATGTACCTCTGTGGCTTTTTGGTTTTAGTGGCAGCTGTTTTGCAGTACAGATAACAGATGTTCTGTGGACTGTTCTGGGATTATGCCTAGGTCAATTGTAAATTACTGATGGCTGAACTTTTAGATTTAGCTTTTTCCTTGTAGCTTTGGGTTCACATGCTCCTACAGTACTCCAAAAAGAAATAACTGTCTCAAAATCTGAAAGAAATGGAGAAAACAAACAGTTGTTGAAAAGTTTGTCTATAGAAATGATTTTCAGTGGCACAAATTCAGTTATTCAGCTTCCTTCCATTTGTAACTTCATATTTACACTAATGTGGCCAAGAGTATAATTTAATTTCAAAACTTTAAATTTCCTACACATACTTCTGTACACAAGAAGATGCAGAAGACTTTTACAGACAACCAAGTAGTTGAAATAAAAGAAAAAAAAAAAAAATTCACTCAGATCTCCTAGTAGGTGAGAAGTCGTGATGATCTGAACACCTGGAATAAAGCTGCAGCCAAACATTTAGGGAAGTTAAAGGACTTTCCTCACTACAGCAAGCTGCAGAGCACTATACACACTCACAGCTTGCCACTGATCATGGTGCCAAATCTTTCCCCAAGGTAACGTGAGCATTTCCAGGGGATTTACTCTAGGAGTGAAATGGTCCCCCAAACAAATAGAAACCTGCTTACAGAGACAAGCAGAAAACCGTAAGAAAGAAACATAAACCTTCAGCTACTGAACTATCATTGCACGGTTCCTAACAGGACTATTTTTCATGCAAAAGTTTTGCCCCTTGCAGATTGATGTTTATCCTGCCTCCACACTGTCCCTGTGCCACTCAGTGACATTCAGTACCCCTGCATGGGCAGTGCTGCCAGGAGCCCTTCAGGATCCTCCAGACCTAGTGGTCTGAGCAAGGTTGGGCAGACTTTTTTCAGCTCTGGGCATGGAGCAAAGAGAACTAAACTGCAGCCAAAACTGGAAGCACTCCTGTCACCTCTACACAGTCTTACACCTCTCCGAGTTAACCCACCAGAGAGCATCTGCTGCCCTGACGCATGGTGTGTTTTTTTTTTATGGGATGCCAGTCACCCTTCCCTCCCAGAGTCTGCAGGAGCTCTTGTGCAGATGTCTGAGGCATGGTCCTGTGCTGTGCAAGCAGCTCCCGAGGAGTGTCTGGCAGGTTGCTTCATGTTTTTCCTGGGGTGGTATTCTATAAGAACCACTGCCTGGCTTCCCAAGTGTTGTGGAGTTTGTTAATAGATATTTTCAAGGCTTTTTGGATGACAGGAAATACCCAATTTCATATGATTTTGCAGTAGCCATCTTGAGCATATTTTTAAAACTCTGGCCTTATTGAAAACATACTTTACTACAAAGCCTTACCAGAAAGAATGCAGCCCAAAAAGAGGGCTCTTTTGAATTCAGGATAATTAGTTATAGTAGTGCTACAAATAAATTTATCTGCTTGACATATAAGTTCAACTGATTTGCAGAATTTATTCAGCTCCATTTTTTAGATATTAGATGCATTTTATTGATTTTTTTTTATATTATACTGAATTTGGCACTGAAACATCCATTATATTTTAACATCTCAGCAGGATGTGCTGCTGCATGTAACACTGTTGTAGTAAATCAAGCTTAGTGTTGACAATTAGTTGTGATGCTTGTTTTGTTGTGCAAGAGCACATGGGGGGGTCACAAATTAGAGTATTTGAAACTAATGGGACTGATCTCCCAGCATCATACAAATTTACCACAGCTTAAACTAGATGTCATCCTCTGTTACTTTGTTTCCCCCACAAAGAAGCAACTAATGAGAACTACAGCCATCTAAACAAAGCTAATTTGTGGATACAACTATTTTACCAGTTATGAAGTAAAATAAAAGGTGAAAGAGGAGAGAAATCAGTTGCTGACTTATTTATTTATTTATATTATTTTCCTTTGCTTTCCTACAAAGATTCTAGGGTCACTGCAAACCAGATATTCATTATGTTGTTTCCCTAGGTAATTCTGAAAAGGGCACAGAATGTCAGTAATCATCCCTTTTATGTCTTACTGGCAAGTTTATGATTGAAGGATTACCTTGCTAATACATGTTTAAATGAGGCTCTCACAATGTTAGTGGTATTTAAAAGAGCTCTGGCATTTGAAACAGTCAACAACAAGAGATTGTGCTGATAAACAGAATTGTGTTAGTGTTTGGCTGGATCTGAGAGTGAAGGCTTTGTTCTGACACTGTTTTTTTCAATCCACAGCAGAACTGTTTCATATCAAATAGTGAACGGAACATCACAAAAGCTGAAAGTAATAGAGAGATTCAAAGCTGTTGCCATATGAAAAATAAAATAAAATAACTCATACTTAGCAGCTGGCATTATTTGTTATTATTACATATCAAAGATAAATTTAAACAATTTTTTGCTATAGTAATTCTTTGAAACTGGTAGGAAGAAATACAGAACAGTGCAGTATCTGGTCGTTTTCATTTACATTTTTGACAGATCTTGGAACTGTAAATAATATATAGCTCAATTAATAAGTTATGGGCAGGATAATATAAGTCATATCTATCTGTACTAGAAGGAACTTTCTAAACTCAATTATCTACCTCTCTTCTTCCATTATTGCTGAAAATCCCACGTCTCCCATGTTATGTGGGTACACTTGTTGGTGTGACATTTGACACTTCTATTTCCTCCCTTCGATTAGATTATTAAACGATATGCAAAAATCTACATTTCTCTCTGTCACTACCAAAAAACTCTGAGATAAGATTTGATTACTTCAGAAACTCAAATCAGTCTCCATCCTGCCTTTCTCAATTCTCGTATCCTCAGATGTGCATCAGCACTCCTCAATCTGCCCACCTTGATGAGAAGAAAAGTCAGGTCCAGTGCCAGCCATAAATTAACTGAATCATGAATTTGCTAGTTGTAAGGAGCTCTTTCTTCAAAGCATTGTAAAAGGCAGGCATATTTTGTACCTCAGGAATGTTGGGCTATCTAACAGTAATTGAGGGAATGCTAACATTTTTGTTTTATCCCTGTATCCCAGCTTGCCGTGTAGACAAAAATAATAATTTTTTTAAAAAACAAACAAACAAAAAAAAAACAGCCAGATCTGGAATCCAAAAGTCACTGGTTCTAGCACAAAAGAAGCATAACCAAGGGTAGTATAAAAATGAAGGTTCAATACATGATAATTTCTCACTTGGCTTTATCATAAAAATCTGTGAGAAATGCCTTTCTGTTCTGGATGAAAATCCTGTAGCTAGACAAGTGATCAGAGATGAAAAAGTGTTTGCGTGACCAAATGCCATCAGAATGTAGATAAGAGGTTTCAGATTCCAAAATCTAGCTAGACCCTTGAGTTTACTTGGAGCAAAAGGTTACAAAGGAGTTATACAGTATTTTCTATCAAAATGTCAATTAGTTTCCATTTGACAGACTTGACAGTAACTCCTGAAAAAAGTGCAACCTTGGCAGTGCAATAGGTGAGGTACCTATTTTTAATAGCTTTGGATTTGCAGGCAGAATGTCACTCAAAGACTGATTTGGCAAAGATCTTGCATGTCAGTAACTGTTTCTTAAAGGGGTTTAATATATTTAACACAGTCAAAAGGTTCAATGCTTTTCATTTTAAGATATAGGTGGAAAAAATCAGGTTGTTCCCTTTATTACAACTTTTGAATTAAAAGAAAGATATTTTTTTAAAAAATGTATTTATTACAACTTAAAAGCTCCCACTGAGGCATTCAAAATTTACCAGCAAAGGACATGTAACTAAATTTTGCTTCAGGATATGGAATCCACTTCTGCTCCACAAAACTGGACTATTTTACTGGGGAGAGCCATATCATACATATCATAGGCTGTTTCTTTTGTTAGTGAAGTATCTGTTCACTCTGGAGAAATAAGCTGCTGTTTAACCACATTCACTTTGATTACAATTTCCTCTACTATTCCCTATGAACAAATAACCTTTTCAAACCAAATCAGTAGGTTTTGGATTTTTGTTGTTGTTGTTGTTGTTGTTGTTTTTGGGGGGTTGGTTTGGTATTGTGTGATTTGGTTTGGTTTGGTTTGGTTTGGTTTGGTTTGGTTTGGTTTGGTT
>CM021701.1:34441891-34567008 GCA_011074415.1 Stictonetta naevosa | reverse complement strand
AAGGGAAGGGAAGGGAAGGGAAGGGAAGGGAAGGGAAGGGAAGGGAAGGGAAGGGAAGGGAAGGGAAGGGAAGGGAGAAACTTCTAACCCCACAACACAACATTTTAATCTTATACATTCCCTAATCTGGGGTTCAAGTTAATAGAATCATAAAATGTTTTGGGTTGGAACAGACCTTAAAGATCATTTAGTTCCAAAACCCCTGCCATGGACAGAGACACCTACCACTAGATCAAGTTGCTCAAATCCCCATCCAATCTGGCCTAGAACACTTCCAGGGATGGGGCATCCACAACTTCTCTGGGGAATCTTTTCCTGTGCCTCACCAGCCTCTGAGTAAAGTCTTTCTTATATCTAATCTAAATCCCCCCACTTTTAGTTTAAAACCATTACCCATTGTTCTATCACTACACTCCCTGATGAAGAGTTCTTCTCCATTTCTTGTACGTAATACCCGGTTTGTAGTAAGACTGCAGGCAAAACTGCTCAGGTCCTGGGTACTGGAGCTTTTCCATACTTAGCATCAAGAGGAAAATGTCTTGCAAAACATAAGAAGTGAAAAAAAAAAAAAAAAAAAAAAAGAGAATAAATGAAGAGCAAATACTTTGTTCTTTGTTCTTTAAGGCACAGGTATGTGCAGAGGTAGGAATGAGCAGTACAAGCATGTCTACTGCCACAGGTAGTAGTCTAATCCAGATTCTCAGATTAAGTTGTAAAGGAAAGCTTTGCTCTAAAAAGAACTAGTTCCCCTCAGCACTGAAAGCACAAAATAAAGAGGCTTTTGTGTAAATGAAAAAAAAAATAAAAATAAAAATAAAAATCCAATCACACATTATCTTCCAAAAATTTATAAAACATGAGGCAAGCGTGGCAGAGTACTAAAAAAAACTGAAAAGCTTTGTAAATATTTGCACAGCACATTAGGATCTCTGCTATCACCATGATGACAGTAACAATGAAATACAAGATTGGTGTATATTCACTGAGTCAGTCACATCAGCAGTCACATAAAACTTAAAAAAAAAAAAAAAAAAAAATGTTGAGTATTGGTGGAAATGTTCCCAAGCTTTTGATTCCTGATGAAGTTGAGCATCAGTGTTTGTTAGTGTAAAATTTTATTTTAGAAGCATAGGACATGCTGATCTTTTTCATGTTATTCAATACATTACAAACACCACTAAGCATGGATAGAAATTGGTGGTGGTAGAAGCAAGGAATGTCAGTGATTTTTTCTTAAGCAAACATTTAAATTTTAATAAAATATTTAGCATTTTTAATCAAGTCAATGTTATTGTTGATTATTTGCCATTATTCTGCTGTTTTAACCATGCAACCAAAGAACAGAAGTATCGCATGATCTCCTACTTAAAGTCTAAGATGAAACAAAACTAGTTAAAATGAATAATTCAAAAGCTATGCATCCTAAAACATTTTGAAGTCGACATGACCAGTTCAAAATTAAAAACAAACAAGGTAAAAAAAAAAAAAAAAAGTAATCATGATTAACTCAAATGCCTTCAGTGATTTTTTTCAATCCTGAATAGTCATTAAAAGTTTTAGAATATTTATCAACTTCTATGTTATTTTAAAAATAAGTGAACAGATTTCTAACTGCTGCTACAGCATTTAAATAGTCAATCCAGACAGGATTCCCCTTGCTGTAAAAGCTGACGGCATTTTCTGTGAGATTTCCATGAAAGAGCTCTCCATCATGTCTTGAATAATCTAAATTTGGCAATATTGCAATGACTCTGCAAAGGCATGAGTCAGGGAAGTAGCCTGAAATACCAGTAGCTTTAAAGTTTCCTCAACAAATTAAATTAACTATAGAAAAATGTATAATCAACTCAATAAGTAATTTAGAGTACAAAGTTTTGCTTGCAAGCTAGCAAGGGCTAATTGTGTTTATTGGCACAACTGTGATAGCCCTTTGGCACTGTGACCTTGCCTTCTTCTTGTATCCTACCAACAATTAGCTGCAGTTCACAAGAGGAAAGGTTGTAGCAACTAATTGCCCTCCACTATTGTCCAGTATTATCAGTACTCCATCCAAAAATGCTAACTATATGCCTGTCTACACAGCACAAATCTCATGCATATGTGTAGGTAACCCGCCAGTATTTCTAAACTGTAGTCTTGGTGGTGTGATTGCTGCATAACAGGGAAGCATCTTTACAGGTTGCCAGTTGACACTGCACTTACTAGTTCATCCCTGCATTGTGGCTTCCTTTTGGATATGACTCCATGACAGCTGGCTCCTCTGGCATGAAAAGAGGAGGCTATTATGAGAATGCTATAACTGCAAACATCACTTAAGCACCTGGCAAAGTCATCAGGGATTTTCAGTTAGTGACCACTAACTTCATTTTTCTTGGTAACATATAAATCAGAAACCATGATACGGAAGGATTGTGCTACAAGTCTTTGTGCCAGCTGGACACTCAGATAAAAAAGAAAAAAAAAATTGTAATGTGTTTTAGAAGATTTGGATTGAGGGACTTGTCTAAAACATCCAGAAACTTCATGGCATGGGCAAAGACAGCATACAGTTTGACATCAGCTTTCAGGTGCAGAAACTGGAGAAGTCAAGTTCTACAACTTGCAAACTAACCAGATACGCATGCCTTCATTTGTTCTTCAATAACTTTCCATCTTTTTTTTTTTTATGATTATATTTTATTTTTAGCCTGAATCACCCACTTCTGAGTGCTCTTGAGGTAATATATGAACATAGTTGATGTAGGTGTTTAATTGTTTAGGAATGCCCTATAAAATTTTCCATTACACTTCAGAGAAGTAGCAAAATAAGGTCAGAGCCAGAAAATACAGCCAGACAAGTTACCAAGGCGGCAGGAATCATTGGTTCTGTAGTTGGTCCTCCTCAGCTGCTATGAAATGAGCAAGTAAAGCCTTAACAAAGAAGGTACTGAAGTAACACTTGGTACTATGATAAAGCAAAATCTCAAAAAAAAAAAAAAAAAAAAAAAAATGAAAAAAAAGGAAAAGCCCTTTCTAAACTTAGCAAATGCTGCCATCTTTTGTGGCTGCAGCTTTAGCAGAAAGGATATTTTAGATTGGAATTGCACTATGGGGAGGAAAAGAACAGGTCTGATAACCAAAGTAACTGAATCCTAGATAAAACTAAGTTTTGATTTCAGATGTCCTCAGGCTTACGGTTCTCAAGGAAAGGACTGAATTACTGTGTATAAAGGGCAGTAACAGTGTATAAAAAGGGTTATAATGTCATTACCAAAAACTGTGACAATCAGCTTGTTATGTTCCTTTCCTGTTTTGTTTTGTTTTTGTTTTGTTGTTGTTGTTTGCTTGCTTTTGTTTTGTTGTTTGGGTGGGGGGAGGGTCTTGTTTAGTTTTTGTTTTTCTGAGAGTTCTCTTGGCCCTTGGAATTACTTGTTTCCTTTCAACATTAGTAGAGCTGCACTAGTAGCTCATACACAGATTATGAAAAACCGTATCAGTTGAAGTTTATTCTTCTCTACTAGATTTCAGGGTACAATAGATTATTGCAACCAGACAGTAAAAATAAATAAATACATACATACATAAATCTGTTCTACAAATGCAGAAATGAGGCATGAGGATTGCTTCTACACCATGCCTTTTCTCTACTGCATTATCTGGCATCTCTGAAAATTGAGCTTGCCTCACTGTAGAGTGAGATAGTAATAAAGTAGGAACAAGCAGGTAGTTTATATCACTGATTAGCACTGTGCTTTCTGTCTGTGTTATATTTATTGATAGCTCTAAGTTCTACCTCCACTGCAGCTCTGAGGCTGATAACTGTGAGCTTTTCCCTCGATTAAAAACAAACAAACAAACAACAAAAAAAAAACCACTACTTTCTCTGCTCACCGATCAGGAATTCCGTTTGCTTTCAGGATGCATCACAGCAGATTAGTCATCTACCACATCAAAAGAGTCAGCATTCAGATCATTACTCATTTTGTTCTGACATAGCTTCCACTTCCAGTCATCTAGTGTGAATAATGTGTGAATGTATGAGAAGGCACAGGCAGGTCATTGCCTATACCTGGCATTCAGGCCAGACAAGTCAACAAGTTTACTGTACACTCCTTAGCTGTACACATAAAGAAACTGGATCTAGATTTTTTGAAAAAAAAAAAAAAATCCCAACAATAAAAATAAATAAATAAATAAAGACCCACTGGCAAAAAGAAGTGGCAACTGGGCCATATTCTGAAAACATTAATTTTTATTTTATTAATTTTAATTATTATTTTTATTAATTTTAAATATTAATTATTAATTTTTATTCAGCCTGCTTTATGGCTCCTCTCCCACTGAAATCAGGAAGTTTTCCTGTGAAAGCATTAGTTGAATAAATAAGCCCCAGAGATCTCAACCTCTAAGACTGCCTGGCTACCACCTCATCTTCTCCCCTCACCATCTGTCTACTTCAGGGGCACTGGCCTGATAAGAGAAATGAAATAGCTCACCTAGCCAGCCCAGAAAAGTTATCCTAGCAGTAAATGTCTTTCTTTTCCCTAGCCATGCTGAAAAGGATTTGAATCCCAGCTGCAAGTAGAAAACGAGTCTGTTTCCCTGAGAAGCATCAGAAAACTTTGAAGGGCAAGTGACAGATCCAGAACACCCTGGGACGCTCTCAGCTGTTAAAACCATTTAAAAGAGTTGAGGGGAGCACTGCTTACCTCAATAAGTGCAGCGAGGTTTCCCAGCTTCGAATGGACATGCAGTCATCAATTTTCAGGAGAGTGGGAAACAAGCTAGGACCCTGCAGTGGCAGCAACAAGGAAAGGACAGAGGTAGATAGGAAGTTAATGTAAATAGATTACAAAACCTAGGAGAGTTTTGGGAAGGTTTAGAGTCTCTTAGCATTTGTTTTTCTGTCACTTCTGAAGGGTTTTTAAGCATCCATGAAGAGAAATCTTTCTAGCGATGGCCCAGCCAGTCAATTAAAGTTATGATTCATTGCCATGGAGCTTATCTTGATGTTATCATCACAAGTCTCTGGTATGTTCAATGACTGCCTCCAAAGGAAAAGGATACACTGATTGGACATAATTAGTACTGCACCATAAATTCATGTAGGGCTTTAAAAACATTAAGAAACAGTATGTCTCCTCCCCAGAGAGCAACTGCCTATAAATAAGTCATTTTCTCAGACACAGCACAAGCATGATTAATTTAGCTAATAGCCACCAAGGACATGTTAATTACTTCTCTCTGACTACCGCTGACCCAAGTCACTGTGAGAAAACGCAATGTCTGGACACACAATTTTGAGGACAAGGCTAAAAGAAAGATGCAAGCTTGGAATCTGTAGGTCCAGCTGCAGTTGTTAAACAGAGTACATGTATCAGTGTCACCTACAGAGGAAGCCAAATTAACAATATTTGGTAATTTGCCATGAGACATCTAAATGTCTAAGACAGAAAAACGTTGGTCAGCTCTAGGTTTGAGGTTTATAAGATAAAACAGTAAATTATGTTAAGTTACAGGGGAGTAGGGGAAGAGAAAAAATAATGACTGTCACTATCTTTCTCCAGAAACATACTCTATACACAACTACATCATTAAAAAAAGGGAAATCACAAAAAAAAAAGAACTATTTTGCTAGAATATAATCTAGACAGCCCTCAGCAACTTCAGTCTTTTATCAACCCTTTGCTATCAATATATTTTTTAAACTCTATACCAGCACACCACAGCCTTTGTAATCTAAGATAAGATAACAGTCTCTATTTTATTTCCTAATCCCATATGGCTTCCTGGCAAAAATGTTGATCTTACCCTTTCATCCCAATTACTGTTATTACAACAGCTGGTCCTGCCACTCATTAACTTACACATCATTGTTTGGCTGAATTCCAGGTCTACCTTACCCATTGCAAGACAATAGGTCAAATTAAATTTTGTTTCAGAAAAGATAGAACTAACTCATGCCCAAGTTCAGAGCCTCAGAATTCCTAGAGCACAGCTCTTGAGAAGTGAGCAGAGGAAGAACTCTTCACTTTTAAAGATGTTTCTGTCTTCCTCAGTTCCCTGCTTTCCTTCAAAGGCAATTCCCTTTTAGCTTAGCAAGAAGACTCATGCAGTTTAGAGTGAAGGGTAAGGATCAGTTCAATTTCTTAGATATATTCTTAAGCCTCGTGGCTGCCTCAGGTATTGTGCGGTGAAAGCAAAATACAAAGATGGAGACCTGTGTTTTATCAGCATTCTGTGCCACTTCTTTCTGAAACTGGGCCGATCAGGAGATCCCACACATAACTACTGCTCTGATACAAGAGCTGAAGAAGATCTGCCTTTTATCTGCAATTAGAGACAAGCATTGAACACCAGAAAGCTTGTGCAAACTGGAATCTGCCTGGAAAAAAAATGTGCCTCTGTCAGCATAATAGAGGCTCAGCAGTCTTCCGATTATTAACGAGCTTCAGAAATCTGTGGGGGCTGATTATACATAACCAATGGCTTACTTGGCTTTCACTTTCTTGGGAGATTGGACACACTTTACCTCTGGAGCCATCCAGCTTTCATCACTTAGTGAAGGCAAAACAGAGGTAGTATGCACACAACCATAACTTCATGGCAAGATTATGCCTCTGCAAACTATCCCATCAGATATTCAGAGGTCACCAATCCTCACATTTGCTGAAGCCAGAAGGACTGCATTTTGCAAGCTTTGTTGAATGCTAAGGTTACTAGAGTGTGAGAATTTTCCTGCCAGGAGTTTTTTATGAAATCATGTTGACTTTTTTTTTTTTAATTCTTGCTTAAAAAAATATAAATATGTATATATATATCCTCTCAATCTATACATATATAATAATCTATATAGTACATATATATATATATATACACATATATATCCTCTCAAACTGCCTGTGGCTGCCTCATCCTCCTTTGTTTCAGAGCTCAAAAGTCTGTCCTCTGGGTCTTTCTCCTCTAACCATAGAAGACAAATTTCAGAGCAGATCTGAGAGGCTTCTCAGGGTTTTCCCTTTGCTAGTTTATTCTAACTTTATTTGACCACAGCAGGGTTCCACTGGTAGAAAACTGTTTCTTGGTTTTCACTTACTCCAATTCTGGAGCTTGTTTGGTCACATAGAATCCATGCACCACAAAGCCAATAGATTTCTGAACAGTACTTTACTTAACCCCATAATAGTGAGTCCTCAAGAGTGTTTGACCCTTTGTGTTTTGAAGCACTTCTGTCTGATGGACATCTGCTTTCTCTAAGTTACTCTAAGGTACTTTGCAGGGTGGTCAACTTCAGTTCGAGCCCCCTCACTGTTTAACATGCTAAACTTTCTAGGGCAAGGACTGTCTGCTTATATGTTTGCCCATATTAGTCCACAGCTGAACCCTCTAAGGTGACATCACAAAACTTTAGGTAAATTTTCACGTGGTGTTCTCTAGTTTCTCATTTATATATTTTAGGAATAAATGCCTCTGATACAATATCCAGAACCACTGGGTAGTCTCACCTCCCAGTAAAAACAGGAAGAAATATAAAGTATCACTGTTGAAGTGGATGCAGATGATTCAGAGGTAATGGCTAATGAACCACCATAAGTAATAACAACCAAGGTTGATCTCTCACCTGATTCCCTTTTCAATTACAATGATCATTAATCAGTGAAGAAATTACTTAAAATCAATAATGTGTGGAAATGGTAAAACAACAGGGAAAATATATGTATATATAATTACATTATTCTACTATTTCTCTTTATTTGCAAGGAGTACCTCGAAGCCCACTGTGACCAGACAGAACAGATGTTATTTTAATAGTGGTGAACTGAAAACATACTGAAAAAAACAGGGAACCCTTACATAGTGATCTAAAGGAAATTAGCTTTTAACTATTAGAGACTTAAAGATTATGTAACACAGCTCAACAATTCTTGCTTTTTTCTGTAGAGACCAGTGGCAATCAAAAACATAGCTTTTTTTTTTCTTTTTCTTTTTTTTTTTTTTTAACATATTCATTTAACACAGTGATTTATCCACAATAATTACGGATTGGTGAGCAGAGAAGGAATAGAGAAGAGGCATAAGTAATTCTTCACCATGGGATAATTTAGGTTAATTTTCTCAATAGGATTTCCATTTCAAAGACCATCCCAAGGAGACAACATATATTTGTCAGGCTGAATTATTTTACTGGTATAGAATCAAACAAAATAAAACTAAATCTTCTAAAGAATCTAGAAAAGGATTGCATACACTTGTGTTTTCAGTTTTTTGGTTTTTTGTTTTTTTGTTTTTTTCCCAAAGACCTCAACCAGTTTGAAAAAAGATTGGAAAGAACCATGTGCTTTTCAGCTATATCTCAGCTGAAAGCCCAGTGGGCCAGCCAGAACTAAACAGCTGGCCAACATCAATATATTGCAGTCAGATTAGGACATCACAGGACAGAAGAAGAACACAAGGAGAGGTTGCTTTTTGGTGGGGGAGCACTTTGAATTGGAAGGGAAATTTTTTCTCTAAGTAACTTTTGTTAGAAGTCAAATGTGAAGTATTTTTCCAACTAGAACTATGCAAAACTTCATTGACTGAACCAGTTGCCTGATGCAGGAGGTTAATTGTTACTAGCATGGGTTAAAGATACTAGACTAAGTCTTAGTTATAAAGTAATGTAGCTCTGCTAATGGTGAAGGCATTGAATTGACTACTGGAATTATTAATTGTAAAGCTGAGAAAAATCATGGCAAATAATCTGAATCAAGAGAGCATTGTTTAGTGTAAAATCAAAGAGGCAGAGGTTGTTTTTGGCACTCTTTACACTTCTCTTTTGTTATTGGCAATCTTTACACATCTCTTATCTTACTAATTGATTGGAGAGTAATTCAAATCTAAATTAAAGCATCAGTCAAGCAAGACTGGATTAAATAAGGGTCCTGTAGCAAGGTATCCACAAAATTTAACTTGTTTCCAAGTCTGTGACTTTACTTTAGCTACGTACTGAACATTAAAGCCTGTCTGGGAATTGTTTTCCCATGTAAAAAAAGAAAGAAAAAAAACAACTATATAGCATGTATTTAACACTATCACTTTAAAAATTCCAAGATTAAAAAATTACAGATAGTACTTCCTAAGCTTACTGCCACAATGGTGTTGCATGGGCTGGATGTTAACACCAAAGCTGTTAATTTCAGTGCAGTTCCTGAGACCTTCTGCAGGGACTGAATCACTTAAATACCCCTGTGGAGATGGGGAGAAAGAGCTAGGTCCAGAACCTGCCATATCAGGGAAAGTGCTCTAATTGCAGAATATAAAAGGTCAGTTATTGAGACAATATACTGAAAGCAACAGTCTCACCCACACTGCTCTTAAAGCCTATTGGTTTGCAAAGTAATAGGAGGAAACCTTTTTGTTTTACATTCAACAGAGGGGAAGAAAAGAGATACTACAGAATAGAAAGTCAGCTACACATTCCTAGAAAATTGTCTTGGTAAGGTGTGAGTTTTCATTGTGAGTTTGCATATTCTTGCAACATTCCTCCAAAACATCAGGTTAATTTTATTTCTCTCTGCTGATTTTTTTCTTATCTTTTTCCCTCTGTAGAGGCTTTACGTGGCAAGGTTTTGGTAGCAGGGGGCCATAGATTTGGCTTTTGTGAGAAGTATCTACAAGCTGCCCCATGTTTGGTAAGAGCCCCACTGCTGACCAGAGCTGAGCCAATAAGTGATGTTCTTTTGCGCCTCTGTGAGAGCATATTTAAGACAGGAAAAAACAAACAAACAAACAAAAAAACGCTGCGCCACACAGCAGCTGGGAGAGTGAGAGGAGTGAGGAACAGCCTTGCAGGTGCCAAGGTCAGTGAAGAAGGAGGGGGAGAGGTGCTCCAGGCACTGGAGCAGAAGTCCCCTGCGGCCTGTGGTGAGGACCATGGTGAAGCAGGACCCATGTGTGGAGCAGTTCTTGGAGAGCTGCTGCCTGTGGAAAGCCCACGCTGGATCAGTTCAGCAAAGGAATGCATCCTGTGGGAGGGACCCCAGAGCACAGGGGAAGAGGGTGACTGAGAAGGAGCGGCAGCGAAGAAGCGCTATAGACTGACCATAACCCTCATTCCCCTGTTCCCCTGCGCCACTCGGGGGGAGGAGGTAGAAGAGGGTGGATGAGGGGGAAGGTGCTTTTGGTTTCTTTCCTTTGTTTCTCGCTTCTCTAGCTTGTTAGTAATAGGCAATAAATCTTATGATCTCCCTATGCTGAGTCTGTTCTGCCCGTCACGATAATTACTGCATAATCTCCTCGTCCTTATCTCAGCCCTTGAGCCCCTTTCATCGTATTTTCTCCCTGTTCCTCTTTGAGGAGGGGTAGTGAGAGAGTGGTTGTGGTGGAGCTTGGCCACCCACCCGAGTACAACCACCACACCTTCTACCTCATCTACCTCATCTACCTCATCTGAAAATTCCACTCTTATGTTTTTTTTTTTGTTTTGTTTTGTTTTGTTTTTCTGAAGAGGAGTAAATGAAAGGTCATCACTTCCATTCCATCAAAGCTTCTCTCTCACAATGATATTCTGCCACATCACATTCTAATAAGCATAATTGTGCAGCCTTTGTGAGGAGAGAGAACAAGAAGATGGAAGAAAGCAAAAAACCCTCAGTGATGAGATTAAAATAACACAAGGAAATGAATTTTATTCTGAATCCTGCATCAGCTTTAGTGGAAGCTCCTGCAGTACTTGCCTTGTTTCCGCATGGCATTTAGACTGGGCATAATCCATGCAGAATTGGTACCTGATTAAAAAGGAAGAGTGATATTTTTGTACACCAAGAGTGAAGTTGTAGGGTACAAGTCACATTAAGAATCACGTAAACTGTGTCACTCTCCTGAGACAGATCAGGGTAGAAAAGCTAGGGAGGATCTGTGTGTTTCATCAGTAGAAGGAAATACTGGGATGAAGCCGTAGGAGAAGGACAGCTGGAACAGCTCAGATATCCGTTAACTCCTTCTGAATCGGGAAGGACACCATCTAGGAACTGTATGGGAATAGCTGGGATTTACCTGTGGTCAGGAATCAGAACTTCACTAATCTTATGTCCAACAGGGAATATGGGATAGTGCCTTCATAGTACTTCTGCTAGAGGAAAATGAAAACTCTCGCTAGCTGTTGCTACTAGTGTGAAAAATAGCAACTAAACTGCAGGGCCTTGATAAGGATCTGGAGAAAGATCAAAGGGGCAGTACTGGGAGAAAATACTAATGTAATTGAATTTAAAGATTGTTCTGAGGAGTTCATTTAATATGTACCTATGTTTCATGAAGGCATAGGCAAAAACAGAAAATTGATAGCTACTTTGTATGGAGGGAAGGCAATACCCAGAGAGTGACTACAAATAAATCACTCTTGGAGATGGAAATTCTGAGAATCCCTTGTTAAAGTACAAGCTGTTCTTCCCTGTGCAAAGCCATGCCTTTCATTTGAAACAAGGATCAGTGCATAATAATGGAAGAAGAAGCTAATGTTTTTCTAACAGGTCTGACTTTACATCTTTACTTATATTAAATCTGAGCAGCAGTGATGGAACCTGCTGCACTGTGCTAATACACTGCTGTATTTTGTTTACTTGGATAGAGGCAGTAGAGCCATGAAGACTGTTATACACGTGGGGGGTTATTCCTCTTTTCTTCTTTTTCTCTTTTTAATTCAATATGTAGTGAAGGAATTAATATATTAAAGCAATGGCTAAAATTCAGGCATGACAGATATATGAAGCAAGTGACTGCAAACTGATCTGCCACTTCACTTCAGCCTTGCCTTTTGGTGCCCACTCCCCTGCCATTCTGCATGTCTCCTACGTCCTATCTCCACAGAGGTCTGACTACACACCATGTACTGCTTCCTCACCTCCCTCTCAAATCTCCAGCTGTCATCTAAATCCTTCTTCCCTCCTCCCTTCAATTCTCATACCGATTATTTCTGGCTGGCACACCACCCTTTCTTGCACTGATTTCTCATCCCTCCCTCTTTCCTTCAAGTTAAAGCTATATTTAAATAGGAGTCAGCGAAATCAATAATGAAACACAAAGGCCTGTTTCACAATTTTCCATTACAAGATAAAACAGTGAAGATGAACATTTTTATAAAGCATAATTTTGGACTTAAAATACATGAGATAAAAAATATTTAGGAATGTGGCATTAATTGAAAGCAAACTGAGATAAGTGGAGAAGACTGTTCATTTCTATATATTTTTTAAAAATATTAAATAAATAAAAAAGATAAAAGGTTATTATTAAAGTCAAAATCTCACAATGTAATTATTTGGATATTGAACCAGAATAAGCAGTGAAGTGACATAAAGGGTCACCAAGAGTTTAGAGACAAAAATCTGACCAGGGGCTCTTCAGATTATTGTTTTTATGACCAGGAAAATCTTTTTGACTTATTTCCCCCTCAAAATAACTAAAATAAAATAAATATCAGACACATTTTCCTATTTGTCCTTGCAGAACCTCCCAGATGAGAGTTTCAAAAATTACTAATGCTTTAATTCAGAGATGAGCAACAGAGACATTTTAGTATACAGAGATAGATTACAAAAGTGGATCGTTTTACCTAATGTTACATATATACAATGTCTCAGAGTGTGCCAAAAATATACTGTAGCAACTTAAAATTGCTATCTTGCCTTTAACTTTCTTGATTTTCTTTCTAAGTTTAGGATAATGTCTTAAAGTCTTGGCTTGTTCCAGAGCAGTCCCTTGCTATTTAGATTCACACCATCTCTATATACATTCTCTAGGAAAGATTTGCTCTTTGAAATTCAAACAGTTTGTAGCATGAATCTTTTTTTAGGGAAGGTATCTCTATAAAGCACTTTCTTCATGTTATTGATAAAGTGCAGTCTATAAAATCCATGCAAATTATGAGACAACAATAATTTTACTATTTTTTCCTTTCTTTGGCTCACTGATTTCAACCACCTTACATCACTTGCCCCTCCAATGCTGACTCAGTACTTGAAAATTAGTTTCTACTTCTGTTCCTGTCAGCTAGGGAAACCAAATTCAGTAACAAATGTGAAATCAATTGCACTAAGGACATATTTAGCACAGATTAGCAAACAGAGCAGCATATAGTCATATCTGGTTATACAAAGAGAAATACATGAGGAAAGTATGAGCTGGAGCTCGTTCAGTCTGATATAAAGCAGAAGTAAGTCTCTAGGTGAGTGGGGGTTTTAAGAAAGCAAGATCTGAATTGGCCCCTCCACCTGAGGAAGGCAGGCATTTAAGATGCTTGTGACTGATGGAATAGTTACCAGGAGTTCAGTTATGATAAAGGTGAGTAATGATTTGTATGTCATTCTTCATGGACTGTCTTCCTATCTTCCTTCATCCTGTCCAAACGAGATCTACTATTCCACATAGCACCCAAATGCCTCAGTGATTTAGTAATAAAGTGATATGAACTCATGCTACTGCTGGCAGCCTGTGAAAGGCTGGCTCCAGAGCATGTGTGGGTTTCTCTGACAGAGATCTTGGCCATTGTTAATAACAGCAGCAGGAAACCCTGAATGGCATGTTCTGTCAACAGCAGGCCCCTTAATAACCTCGAAGGGTTTTTTTACCCCTCCCTCTGTAGCTGTATTTTATGTGGACTGACAGGAAAAAATCACCTCTTTCACCTTCTCTCCCTGTCTAAATAGAAATGAGTGATAAAATATTCATCGAACGGGAGGGTAAAAAAAAAAAAAAAAAAGAGAGAGAAAAAAAAAATCTCAAGTTATAATAATGTTAATAAAACAGTCAAAAGAACAGAATTCAGGGAAGGCAGAGATAACAGCGTGTAGCTTATCTCAGCTGCCTCCTGGTTTGTCTTGTCCCTATGAATGTACAGAATGATGGAGACTGAAAGAATAATGCTAAGTACAGTCAAGCTCTGTGCCAATGGGTATTAAACAGGAGCAAAACACTGGGTTGGTAACCATGCCTCTGAAGTTGTCTCAGCCCACACCTGTACCTTTTACAGAGGATATGTCCTTTGACGATTTGCTAAATGACAAAATACTGCAGTTACTCATCTTGTAAACCTTCCAGTTTCTAAAGCTGCTGTGTATGGAAAAGTGCGCACAAATGCGTACTATAGTGATATGATGTAATCATTCAGTTTACAGGAGGATTTGGGATGAAAATTTGTTTAAAAAGTCCCCACTGTAAGGTATGATATACGTAGTAAGGTAAATCTCTTATTTCTCAGTCAGTAAATTGGTGTTAACATCAGTGCTATCTTGAAGTTACTAATTACACTGAAAGATTAGGTGTCCTGTATGTGTTGTGTGAGTTGATTTAAATTCATTCATATTCATCCATGAGTGAATAGAATTTGCAGATTAATACATTTGCTTTTCATAAATCAACTCCATAACACTTTAGTTTACTTATAGTCTATCTACAAATAATTGCTCCTTTGAGACTGACATAAAATTACAACAGGAATTCTGTCTTTCTGAAAAGACATGAAACTTGGCTTTGAAATGTCAACAAAGGTGCTGACATGACTGTGGTACAGATTTTGCCAAGAAACCTACCATAACCATACAACAGTGGTGTCCCTGGTTCAAAATGCATTTGTTAAAAATGTAGTGGCTAAATCTTTTAAATTTTCCTCTGTGCTGAGCATGATCTTTCATCTCACAAAGCCTCTATATCACTACAGAAAGTAGAGAAAAGTGCACATTTTCAGAGAGTAGCTGGGCCTGTTTCAGAGGTGAGCAGAACTTCCCCTCTAATTGTGCTTCTGCATTGTTAGAAGCTCTTACGATGTAAGGATGCCGGATTTGAAAGTAAGAAAACTGCTTCCCTTTATTCTCAGTATTTCCCCCCTTGAGACATGTCTTCATAGAGAGGAGAGAGAAAAAAAAAAAAAAAAAAAAAAAAAGGAACAATGCAATTAGACTGTGAGATCTGTAATATCTTACATGGACTGGATGGGGGAGAAAAGGTGAAGGAAATGTGGTTGCTGGAGGAGTCAGGGATAGAAAGGAAAGGAAAGACTATTCAACCCCTCAGCAGTGCTCTGCTGTCAGCAACAGCTTTGAAAGCCACACTCAGAATGGGTCTCAGAGATGAGAAAACCATGTAGCAGACAATAGCGAATGCCAGTAGATACAGAAGAGGTCCAAGTTATGAATGTGAAATATCTAGTTGGGTATTTCTGGTTGGTTTTGTTTTCCTGACAAAGGCCTATTTGTTGAATAGAATATCTTTCACAGGAACAGGATTTGCTTTCAGAGGATTCCTACAAAGCAAAAAGTTTGGGGAAAAAAGTTTCAGAATGATAAATGCCCATACTGACATTTTCAAAATTGAAAATCTTGGTTTTATGGCATGTAACAAGCTTTCATTTGAAAATGCAAGCTAACTATGATTAAAAAGAAACTAAAATGATCAGAAATAAAATGAAACAGAAAATTATATAGAAGGCCTACTTCAATTGAATAAGAATCATACATTTAACTTTCAGACTATGAAAAATGTGACATTTTAACTTCTAAGCCTTATTTGTGGTGAATATTTTCTTTTAATTGGGACAATTTTCCTAAGAGGGAAAAAAACATCTGTTTCCCCCTCCTTCCAGCTGCAGCTTTGCTCTTTTACATTTCTGTGTCTCAGATCTTTATACACTGGGTAGCATTTCAATGGGAAATAAGGGAGGATGGAATTCAAAGGCTTCATTTTCTTTTTAACGGGAAAATCCTTCTAAAGATCTATTAAATGCTATAGTCATAAAATCAGAGCTCATAATATATGAAATGCCAGAATTTGAATGCCCTTTCAACCTTAGCTCAGTCATCTTCTGCTTATAGACTACAATATAATTTTTCATTTTATGATAACCTCATTTTTCCCTAGGGCCTCGTGCCACATAAATAGGTATTTTCTGAGTGAATAGTTTTTTTTTTTTTTTTTTTTTTTTTTTTGATATTGTGCACTACCACCATCATTTAATAAGTTTGCTTTGACACTTTGTCTGGACTGATGCCCCAAGGTCCTATTTATGCAGTCTTTCATTTGAAAGATGGCTATTTGCTATTTGTTGTTTGTATACTTTTTAGTACTCCAAAATCAAAAGGTCATATTCTAAAGAATAACGTTTCCTTATAAATTTGCAATCAATAGTCATCAAATTTACATTGAATTCTGACACTTGAATTGTAGACACTATTCCAACTATTTATGTTTGCATCTCATGCAATTAAACATACAAGCCAAGAAATTAAGTAATTCCATAAATAAATAAATAAATAAATACTTTTGTTTCTGACTACTAAAGAAGACAACTACAGCATTTTGGTTTTGGTGGTGGTGGTGCTGAACCCTCATTATGGTAACTGGAGTCAGCATCAAAATAGTTTTGCTTTGAACTTCTGTTTTTCCTTTTCTTGGCCAATAGTGTCAGGTAATTTTACCTTCCTTTTATTCCTTCCAAAGGAATGAAATATCCAAGAAGAATTCTATAAATGCACATCCAAGAGAAGCAAACAGACTTTTCAAGTAAAAACAAAGCAGAAAATTCCAAACAAAAGAAAGAAAATACACAAAAATCTGTGTTCTAATAGCGGGAAAGATTTTACATAGCATTCTCACAACATGTATATGCGCCCACCTCCTCCTTCACTGTTTCCTTTTTCCAAAACTAAGCTGTATTTCATTCAGGTTTTTTGGAGGTTACCAGATAATGTTGCCCACAAATCCATTGCATTTGGAATGCAGTGGTTCATGAATGACCTTTTTCTTATGTTCACTAGGCAGCATCTTGATCCAAGCATAGTCTTTGGTTTTGGCTCAATACACCCTCCCCTGTGCTTTAAACAAACCACTTCCCCAGGCTCAGAGGGCTATGAATTTAGCTGTTTGAAAAATTCATTTAGCACAATTGATTGTAACTTTCTCCCTCTCTTTTTCCCCAGTCATAACTTCCTGATTGCTGTTCATCTGTACCAGATGTGTGCTTTACATTTCCAAATTATATAAATATATTTCCCCAAATGGTTCTCCTTTCTTCTTGTCTGCTGTATATTTATAGTTACAGTAGTAAGCTAACTTGTACACTACAGCATATATTTAATTTCAGGTCTAGAAAAGAAACGGGGAAGTCCCCTCTGAGAGGTATGGCTCTTGCTGCTGATAGCCATATTGGTCTTGTCTTCAAAAATATCTGAGTACGTAAACTACCTAAAGATGAGTTAGAGCAATCTCCAAGGAAAAACTGAGGTACTGCAGAGAGTAATAGCACTGACTAAGCAAATGTCACCATTTGCTCTGAATCAGTACTAAAGCCATACCATGATTCAAAGGTGAACTATGTCAACCTGGGTGTCATTCTTCTAATGAGATAAACATTAGTGACAGCTGAAAATTATCAGTTCAATCTGCTGCTCATTGTAGAACTGAGAGTATAAATGGGTTTGTGTGTATGCATGTCTACTTTCTATAGCATATCTTCTGAGAAATGTTAACTGGAAGCAAAAAATGTTTGGTAATTTAACAAAAATAAGGATATATTCTGCAAAATCCACCTCCTTCATGTTCCTGTCTAGTAAAAAAGGAAAGGTGATTATTTTTCCCATCAAGAGACACAATTTAATATATTTGCATGTGCTGAAAAATGATGTACCCCTCAGTGAAGAAGCTGCCTGTGCATGCACTAAGATCCCGTGTAAGTACAAGGACAATTTGTCCATTATGTAGTCTTTAGAACTTATCCCTACATTCATTATGATGTTTTTTATAAGTGAGAGGGAAAATACCAATCATATGCACAACTCAGAACTGGAGAAAATAACTCTTTACTGCTTACAACTGCTTAAGAAACTAAGAAGCTTTAGGAACTATTTCCAACAAACTTGTTTGCAAAGGTATTTAATACATTTGTTCTGAAAACAAAGAAAGAAACAAAAAAAATGCCTTTCAATTCTAGTTAAAATATACACTTTTTGTTGGTTCTTTTTCTCTTGTACAACTTAATACATTTCCAGTCTTGGCACTAGTGCTGCTTTTGTTATAGGATTAGGCATACTGAGGTACCATTTCAAACCCAAGGCTTAAACACAATACAGTAACAGGGCTATGATAACACTTTTGACTTTCTAGGTGCATTTATTCCATTAAAGGTCAAATGGTATTGTGTGTACCTCTGTGTGTGGCTGTACTTCTGGACTTATATTCCTTGAATCCATTAAGCTGCTCTGATCTGGAATTGGAATGTGGCAGCTACAGGAAAAGGTAGATTGTATAGAAGAGAAACTCCTGTAGAAAAAAAAACATAGCAAAAGACCAAATCTTAAGAAAGTCATATGAGCTCACCAGCATTTTGCTGTATTGACTGGGTTCCTGTCACTTCTTGTCCCTGATTGCCATAGAGTTTTACAAGCCATTTTTAAGTAGATGTCCTATTTCTTTATGGATAATGCATTTTAATAATCTATATCCTTTAGTAGGTAAAGAGACTACAACAAATCAAATAATTAATTGCAAATTTACCATAAACCTTATCCATAGGTAAAGTGAAGGGATTTATGTTTTTTATTGTTGTTTTTATTGCTGTGGGCTGTTCATTTGTTTTGTTGTTTGTTTGTTTGCTTTGTAGTTTATTCATTTTGTAGAAATATTTGTAAAAAACAGAAAATAGAAAATGAAGAATATGGGGAAAAGAAACACTTGGCTATCTTAACAGAGATTTCTGGTGCCAAGGAATTTTATCATAAACTACATACCAAGGGTTATTTGCTGAAGCCATCTGAATGTGAGATAATTATAAATTTCTCACTAACACCCCCCCCCCCCCCCCCCGAAAAAAAAAAAGGTGAAATTTGCTGAGATCCATACTGAATTGCAGCACCTCTTTGGAACAGAGATCTCAGGAGAAATGTTCTCAAATATGCTTACAGAAGAAAATACAATTTATTGGGCTTTTTGTTTTGCTTATTTTTTTTATTATTATTTTTTTCCCCCCTAGGAACCTGAGCTAAAAGAGGGAGAAATCATCATACAGATATTTCACAGATGTGTTTAGCTTTGTCTGCTTAGAATGACACCCCATGAATGTCCCTGAGTGTCCTGTGGCTCAGCAGTAACTCCACCAGCTTCTACACTGCCTGCAGGTTACTCTTGTGAAAAAGTTTTCAACCAGGTATAATTCCTGGTAAGAACTGGAGAAGTTCAGCACTAATAAAGCCTTGACTGTAAACTCTATAAAGCCACCTTTTATTCATATCTACATTCTTCTTTGTAAGCCTTCTCTTAGCATATCTTCAGGAATGCAGAAAGAGAGCTCAGAGAGAGTGGCTTTTTATAGCTTGTATTTGTCACATTTCTGGATAGCTGAATTTGTTGGAGCTCCCTGTAGGTAAAACAAATCCTTCATTTATATATAGCATTATTCTATTTAGATTACAATAGAGAATTCATCAGCATAAGGCTAAGGACTTTAATGAACAAACTCATATTTTTCTCTTCCCCCAGAGTATTTGTTTTGTGAAACCACAGCACAAAAAGGATGTGAAACTATTGGAGAGTGTCCAGAAAAGGGCTACAAAGATGGTGAAGGGCCTAGAGGAGAAGACACATGAGGATTAGCTGAAGTCACTTGGTCAGTTCAGTCTGGAAAAAAGGAGGCTGAGGGGAGACCTCAGTGCAGTCTGCAGCTTCCTCATGAGGGGAAGTTGAGGGGCAGGCGCCAATCTATTCTCTCTGGTGACTAGCAGTAGGACCTGAGGGAATGAAGTCAAGCTACGGCAAGGAGAGGTTCAGGCTGGATATAAATAAAAGGTTCTTCTCAGAGAGGGTTGCCGTGCACTGGAACAGGCTCCCCAGGGATGTAGTCACAGCACCAAGCCTGTCAGAGTTTAAGAAGCATTTGGACTGTGCTCTCTGTCATGTGGTCTGAATTCTGATTTTTGGGTAGACCTGTGTGGAGCCAGGAGTTGGACTCAATGATTCTTGTGGGTCCCTTCCAACTTGGGATATTCTATGATTTATTCTTGTGTTATATATCAAAGGGTAACTACATGAACACATAAATCAAATCATCTTACATGGCTTAAAATTTAAATCAAAACAGAAATTTGCTGTTCTGGATGATTTCTATACTCTGTAAGTTGTACTGCATTTAGAAATCCGGTCTCCCACTGGGTTCAGGAAATGGATGTTGTAGTTCTCATTTTGCACAGAGAAAAACAAGACTCAAAGCAGCGACTCGAACCACATTATCAAGTACTTCTTTTGTAATAGGACAGTAAAGAATGTGCAAACCCACTATCAAAAAAAAAAAAAAAAAAAAAACACTGTTCTCTATCTATCTTCTCCCCAAAGATGAAGAATTATTTGCTTCCTTACTCCTGCAATTCCGCTCTTGCATACAATAGTGTTTCTACACTGAGATGTTCAAATAGTATTATATTGAAACATGTATCAGGCAATATCAGACTTAAACCTGATTAGCCTGACAGACTAGTCACCTTATACTGCCCATAGAAAGCTGCTTCCTACCAGCTTGGCTTACCTGCTCAGTTACCCTCTTGTCAAACTTCTCTCTCTCTACCCACCACCACTGACATGCTGGTCAGTGAGTCCTAAAAAGACTTGGGATTTAGGCCTATCACCAAGGTTATGCCCACAATCTGGAGGTTTTGTGTGACTGGGGCAATGGAAGATGATTTAGCTGTTATTTTCCCTGCCCCTTTGTCCACATCTGTGCACCTCTGCTGGTCAGAACACACAGCTCCATTGAATAATTTTATCTGCTTCTTGAAGAAAGAATAGAGTCATTTTTATTTTAAATGTTAGTGTTAAGTTTTTCTCATAGCCCAGGATTCTGTGGTACTGATGAAAGACAAAAGCTGAGTTCTGTCCTCTGCCTTGCTTTTTATACATTCATTCTTCAGCAGTATAAAACATCTGCATACTTTGTATGCAGAGATGAGCAATAATTTATTCTAAGTACTTCACCTCCTCTTCTATTTCTGAACTAACTGTGGGTAAGTTAGCATTCAAGTGGATTTGGCAAATAAATCTGGCAATTGTTTCAGGGAGAAATTGGAGCAAGTGTGGAATATTTGAAAAGGGAAATTGTTAATGCTGTGCCAGTGTCGTGAAAAGGCACATGATTTAGGTCACTTCATTTTAGTTATTCTAGTATCATTCATGAACAAAAATATGAAAGAAAAAGAGAGAGAGAAAGAGAGGGGTAGAGATGGACTTTAATCAGCTAAGAATTACAGATTGTTAAAATATTTTGTTTTTCAATTATTTTTCTGGAAAACTTGTGGACAAGGGAGAACTTTGTGGGGAGAGGGATTACTTCTTTGGCTAATCTAACAAATGCAGAGATATGTTATATAATTCTGTAAGGGGTTTGACTTTGTACAGCATGGACTTCTGATTTAAAAACTCACAACATCCAGTTAGCAGCAGAGCACACAGCAGATTAATAATTAGATAAGTGACATATCTAAAATTAACTAGTTAATATAGAATTCTCATCAAAGGCAGTATCCCCAGTGGGTTTCTGTAAGGCCTTTTTTCTAGGGGGAAACATGAAGCTCTTGATGGCTGAATTTTCAGATGACACAATGAGAGGCAAAGCAAGAAGTAATGAGAAGCAATTTGTATCATACAGTAAGTTGGACAGAGTCTGTTAAAATGGACTGTAGAAGGTCTGAATGCTGTAGAGATTGGCAGAATGTGTTTGTCTCTGTTATTTATTAGGGAAAGTAACCTCAAAGTTGGACACCACCACACTAGAGGACAGCAACTCTAGTATTTGTTCTTAAATTTTCATTTTGAAAAGAGATCTGAATTAGTTCTTTCTACCCAGAGAAGAATAGATTCACATAATCTGCCTTTTTTTTTTTTTTTTTTTTTTTTTTAATACCACAACATAGGTGTCTAATTACCTTTTCCAGCTGGGCTTACTACTGATGTTGAATGGCATCAGTTTTTAAAACTAAATTCTCTGTCCAGACACCCATGGCCTCAAATTCAGTTTGTCCTTGAATAAAATAAAGTTTTAGAAAAGGGCACTTTCCAAATCTGAATTTTTGTTAAAGGTCAAACAGCTATTTAAATATTTTAGTGATCTATTCACAACTCCTATGGTCCTTTAAAATTATTTAATATAATTTTTATTTTTATTTTTTCCTCCAAAAATAAGTCGCTTAGAAAAAAAATTGGGTAACAACATGGGTTTTTTTGGTGGGAGGGGGGAATAATGACTGTAAAATGATCACAAAAGGAATTTTTAAAAAAACTGCAGAGCAGCATTGCTACTTTATTAAAGAAAATTGATAATATATCTCTGTAACTGTTGTTTAAGCACTCTGATACAATATTACATTGGTTTTATACAATTGGGAAATGAAATGCTTCTGCGTCATTTCTTTTAGTGCTCTCAAGTGGTCCTTCAGTATTTATTGCAATTTACTAGTCTTTCAAGGACTGTAATGGAATTTAAAGCTTATTGGCATGGTTCAGATAAGCTGTTTGCTCTTCTTCCATAACCTGGCAACTTCCTGCTACTGGCTACATACTGCAGAAATAAATGGCAGTTTCACTTTACTATTATTCATATGGTCATAACGCTCAAGGTTAATGTGTGCTGTGATGGCTTATTCATGAAACATGCTCACAAAATCTGAAAGTTTCATAAATTTTGACACGTAATCTGTCCAAAAATTTCTACCAGAAAGCATGGTTGGTCTTTATTCATTCTTCATCTTTTGTTTCTCTTTTAAAATCTTTCATTCTGCCAATGTGGAAACAAACAATATAGCATTTGCCAAAGTGACCAGTCACATGTTTATGACTACATAAAAATTTCAATTATTTTATAACCCTATCAACTAATATTTTCTATACACTATAAAAAAAGATTAATATTTACAAATTAGTAATTACCAACACAGCTCACTTTGAAAATTATTCTACAAGAAAAAAAAAAAATGCCAAGTGTACCATACTGTTTATTATAAGCAAATAATTCATATGATTCTATTTAACATATCCCAAGAAGTAGAATGTGGATAAGTGGAAATATGCATTAAATTTCTTGACTATAGTCATGGGAGCTCTAACTTTTATAAAGCACAGCTACTTATTTTTTGTAGTATGAAAGGACCTAACAGACTTCATAGTCATACAAATTTGCTGTATAATTCTATACACCCCAAATATACTTCTCTTCTTAATCATCACATCCAATGGTGACATTGTCTTAGTGGAGATACTCAGTTACGATCCCCATTGCTGAAATGGTCTCATTTCTAAACTGCCTTTTCTGTTTCCTGAAATGAAATTTTCACATACAGGTTTTGAATGTTTTTTCCTTGTCTTTAAGTTTTGTTTAGGAACTTAAAGTGGAAGCTAAGTGTATTATTCAAAGTGAGACAATCTCAGATTCTCACCTACATGCTTTTGTAACTCTTCCCTTTTTTCTTATATTTCTGTTGTTTGAAAGTTGCTATAAGGCCATAAATTATTCTTCATTTGCCTATAGAAATGCTGTGCTACTAGAATCTGATTAATTTTTTCAAGAAATTGGAGGCACCTTTATTTTGAGCAGTAGCAGACAGATGTATATGTATAGACAATGTATATCTGCTATTTATTCAGATTCATTTAAAGTACTACTGAGATATTATTTCTTCTTTTTACTTAGTTGGTGCCCGTCATGCCAGACTCTTGCACACACAAGCAGTAGTGCATATGCATGAGTACATTTGCAAAGACCTGTAGATTGCATACTTAAAATGTCTTAGTATTTATCTGCTTCCTCTCCCATTAAAGTCAATGATGAATGCTTTGGAGAATATCCACCCAACAGTTCGGTCTGTTTTCTATTCTTCTAATTGGCAAGTCATCAACAGAGAAAAACAATCTTCTGCTGCATCCACCTAAGGCAGCCTAGTACTCTTTCAAACCAAATGGCAGAAGCCTCTGCTCTGTTTTTCAAGGTCCCAGGTTCAGTTGCCCGCAAATTGCTTATTATGAGGCTCATTAGTTACAAGATTATTTTTCTGAGATGAATACAAAATAAAATATATCTGTTCAAACTCATTAACTCAATTATTTTCTTAGAGAATTGTACTTTGACAGCTGAACTGTGGGAAAAATAAATAAATAAATAAATAGGGCTTTCAGAAGCTAGGCCCCTTGTTTTTAAATGAGTCAGAGACCTCTGAAAATGCTACACCAGAACTCTCTGGAGGGAAGAAGACACAGCCAGTGCAGAAAACCATGGGCAGGCACATTGTCTTTGAGACTCAAGAGACCAGCCCAATAACACCTTCTTTTCCAACAGGCAATAAGGAAAAAATTGTATATTACTACCAGCTGCAGTGGGAGTTTTCTCACTGTTATAGGATTCCAACTAAATTTCTGAATAACATACCACATCTGTTGATTAAGAATTTTTTTTTTTTAAGAATAATCTTATAGCAAAAATGTTTGTGCAAAACCAGAACAATCAACTACTGAGATAACTTTATCATGGACAAATTTTAATTATCCCCTTCCCAACATTCTTCTGCCTTTCGTCCTTCACTGTTTGTTTCACTCTAGTTGCTTATGTGCAATGTTTTGTTTAGTCTGGATACTGTCAGGCCAACCTGATTTCCCTGTGGGAGGTCATTGAAGTACCTAAGTTGGTGCCTATTGCTATGATTTTGAATTCTATCTCCATTGTAGACTATAGTATAAAGTACTAGAGCTCTTTACTCAAGAGGTGATTGCTGAAATTGTAGTAATAACATTCTTAACAAGAGCTGTTTTATTTCAGAGCCTCAAAAAATGGTCCACATAAGAGACACTGTGGGAACATGTCATACAATATTTCATTTCTAACTTAGCTGAACAATTTTTTTCTGCTATGTCACTTTTATATAATGAATGTTTATCTTTACTGATGGCATCTCAAGGGATACTTTCATCAAAGGACAGTTATAAATAAAGTTACATTCCAATTGTATTTTAAAAGGCTAAAATGTAAAAGCACCTATATATTATAGGTAATGACGTGATGTAATGATATTCATTTTCCAACCTGTTTACTGTTGAAGAATGTTTACTTTATAGATATATGAAGGCAGAAGTTCTTATTTCAATAAGGAGACTTATGCATAGAACTTATGCAAGTGGATATATTAATACCATTACAGGGTACTGAAAAGTACTAAAGGAGACACATTTTTAAGAATAGGTTGCCACAGAAGGGGAAATATTAAGCAGTTATTTTTCCTGCAGCTCTCAGTTACTCTTGACATGTAAGTTTTATAGCATGTTCTTCACTTCCTCTATAACTGTTGTGCAACATAAACATGCCAAGGTGTGAGCGCATATGATTGTCATTTTTGACCTTTTCCTCCTCCCTCTTCCCATTCATCTTTCTCCTAATATCATCTGTATACAAAGAAATGAAGCAGAAACACATAGTCTAAAAATCTATATATTTACATATTGGAAGGCACATCTGCCTTCCCCAGCACTAGCAGATGGATTCATTTACCAAAATCATAGTTGGTTTCAGTTCTCAGCCTGTCTGTCAAAATATGTTCAGCTTTGCAGAAAGGGAAGCCTGCATAATGTATTTTGTTCATATAACCTGAATGAAAGGGTACTTCGCATTCTCTCACTAAAATCCAACAGTTTTTCCCTACTGATGACCACAAGGGTGTGGGATATTATATAGCTCCACCCCTTGTCCTGTTTATTTGTGGATTAGGAGTCAGAGAGCAGTATATTCTACAGTCATTCCCCCAAAATCACAAGTAACCATTACACAAATTTGAATATTTGAAGAGTAGCACACAGTCTGCAGACTCTCTGTGAGGCATCAGGGTAGATCAAAAGCAAGGTTATGAGTCTATTGACAGCAATGGATTTAGGTAGAAGAAAATAAAATATTTGCAGGTTTTATTTAGACTACGAGGAAAGAACTGATGGAAAATAACATTGCTAGAAGGCAGCTCAGAGTAGCAATGAAATTACAATGCTTCTGATTTTTTAAAAAAAGAATATAAAAAAATTAATGTCATGACCTTCAGGAAAATAGACTTTACTGAACTATGTGACTGGTAGATAAGCTTCCATAAAGAGTTTAGTTTGGTCGGAGAAAAAAAAAAAAGAGTTAAGGAGAGCTGGACATTCAGTAAAGAAAAAATATTGGAGCCACAAGTGCACTTAAATTTGTCTCATCTCAAGTGAGAAACTGGAATCAAAACACAACCATCTGGAAAAATTTGAAGTTTTTCATTGACTTGACTGCAAGAGACACGCAATGAAAATCAGATGAGGTTACAAAGGAAGAGTACAAAACTGCAGCAGAAACATATATGGGAAAATTCAGAAAGACCATGACAGAAGATGAAGGTACTACTAGCAACAATAAATCACTCTAAGTATTTATTAGTATTAAGAGGAAGACCCAGGAAGGGATTACTCTCTTATTCTCCAAAGACTATTTTGCTCTCACGGATGGTTGCAATCAGATGACTATCGCTATATCCATGATAAAAGGGTAGTATCTCAAACTTAAATATTCAAAGGAAAAAATTAGATAGCAGTTAGACATGTGAGAAGGTTTATATCAATTCAGACTGAAAAAAAATGACAGAGATATACTACCGAGATGTCTAAAACATTATCATTTACCTGTGGAAAGTTTTGAAGGGTGGAGAAAATTTTGAAGGATTGGTGAGCTGTGAAAACTCTGGCAAATGGCAAATTCTGTTGAACTGGTCTTTTTAAACAAACAACCCAAAAAAGAAAACGTAGGTGGAGATTTATAGATTAGTCAGCTTAATTTTGATTCACAGGAAATTTATCTGAGCAAATCTAAAAACTCCTGAGTATGTAGATGTTAATAAGCAAAGGTTTAATGGTCAATGTGGATTTGTCAAGAGCAAATCATGTGCAGAGAATTTAATTTTCTTTCCAAAACAAAATAGAAACAAAACAAAAGAGATGGCAGGGTGTTCCTTGCTATCAAAAGGTGCTGTTTAACACAGCAGGCAGCTAAGCACCACACAGTTCACACACTTCACACACACACCCCACACCCTCCCCACATACAGTAAGATGGAAACAAACAAACAAACAAAAAGTTAAAAAAATAAAAAGAACAAATAATTCAGCGGTTGAGATAAAGAGTTTAATTGGACTGAAGAGGAAGGGAAAATACTAATAACAATAATGATGATCACAGAATCACTTTTATCACATGATACAAGTGAAGAATATACAAAGCAAGTGATGCACAATGCAACTGCTTCCGACCTGCTGACCAATACCCAGCCAGTCCCCAAGCAGCAGCAACACTCTTCCACCCACCCCTCTCCCCAGCCAACTCTCCCAGTTTATTGTTCACCACAATGCCATATGGTATGGAATATCCCTATGGTCAGTCTGGGTCAGCTGTCCTGGTTCTGTCCCCTCCCTCTGTCCCCTGGTTCTGTGCACCCCCAGCCTCCTCACTGGCCAGGCAGCATAAGTATGAAAGTCTTTGGCTTAGTCACTGCTCTGCAACACCTAAAACATCTTTGTGTTATCAATATTATTTTCATCCTAAAACCAAAACACAGCACCATACCATCTACTGGAAAGAAAATGAACAATAGCCCAGCAGAAACCAGGATTTAAGGTTACTTCCATAAATGTAAGTGGCGTCTTTAACATGGACTGAGTCACTAAACAAATATAGACCATTGAGAGCTGCATCAATGTGGTAGGATCTGAACGCCAGAGGATATGTTTAGCCAACTGGCAATTTTAGCGTCTGCTCCAACCATTAGTATGGATAGACAAATGGAGAGTTTAAATGTATCTTCTCTCCACAATAGGCAAACCCAAAAGTAACAGGTCTGCCGATGAAAACAAAGACACTTCTAAACTAAAAGCATTGTTTAATTCTATAGGTAAAAGATCTGAGCCATGGAAAAATCACACATAACCAAACTCAGCAGAGGTATACTGGTATGAAAACAAAGAATGTCCGAAGAAAGTCAAGTCTAAGCCGTACTATAACCAAAAAAGAGAAATGCAAAACTGTGAATTCAAAATGTATTAATTAATGTATTAATATTTACTCACTTTGAACCCAAATATAAATTACGTAAATAGTGTAACTATCAATAGTATGCAAGTATTTTATAACACTCTGATGGCAATATCAGACACAACAAATAAGCTTTTTACATAAGTATGCAAGCAATGGGATCACCAAAGGGACGAGCATGGGTGTAATTGCACTAGAAACCATCCAAGAAACAAAAAGTTGCCAGACAGGATAAGTACAAGAGACTGCAAATCCTCCAGAATGTACAAGATAGATGACAGGCAGGACCAAAGAAAACAATATGACCAGTAACAAGAGGAGAGGAGAACCCTTTATTTGGGAGGGGACAATAACATTAAAACATCAAGCAAGGAAAAAACAAGCAGATGAAAGAAGACCAGTCAACTTGAGTTTCAACTTGACCTGCAGACAGTCACACTGAGCTGATCACCTTCCTCTACAGCTAGGAGCCACCAAGGACCACAGCTGTCAATGGCAACTGTACAGCATCGGCTCCATGGCATTGTGTAGTTATAGTTAATTTGGAAGATCATTGTTAACAGTTTTGTATACATAGGATGATCAATACTGTGTGAGATTTAACTATTAGCACCATGTGGTTTTAGTGATAAAATTTAGGATATTTCAGTTTTAACCTTTATAATTGGCCAGATTTGTCAGTCCTCCAAATATTGCCATCGTAGTAACCAATTATTATCTGACTACAGGTATACATACATACATATACATATATGTATGTATGCATTTTCAATAAGATCCAGCTTCTCCTACAAGCAGGCTTCTTCCAAATTATTATTCAGCTGCATTATTAAGGAAAGAGTGCAATGTTTGTTAATGTCTATGATAACAGAATATGTTTCAGTATTGAGTTTTCTCCATTTATATCTATGGTTTTGCATTTGAATTTCTGCACATGCCTCACCACCTTGTTTGATGTGCCCACAGTGTAGAACAAAGTTTTGTGTCACTTTGCAAATACACAAGAAAGCATCAAATTTGCCTCCATCTCCAGCTGAACTATCAGTTCCAGTCTGTGCTCATCATTACCCTCTGAAGCTGTGACTGACAGGCTGGGCTGACATTTGGCAGAGAAGTTAGAGTGAAACTAGGCAGCTTGATGTACAGGGTGGGAACTCTCCATGTGGCAATTTCTCAGATGGTCAGGTCTGCATATTCTCCCTAAAGATAGCTAGCTGGAGTTAAAAAATAAATAAATAAATCCAAGAATCCACTTCATATACAATCAAAAGCAATACTTCCTGTCAGACTATCACACTTTCTCTCATTAGCTTGCCACTGACAGAGGAACTCAGCAGCAATATACAATCTGTACCTACTGCTTGTGTTTATTTTCCTTTTGTTTGAACAAAGAGAGGACATACATTACACCAAGTCTTGACTTTGTAGTGCTGCTAAATCACACATGTGGGAACAATGAAAACAGTGCCTGTTTAATAAATACATGTTGATATTTCATATCTAATTGCTTCCAATGGGATCCTAAATGCATCCCATGGAGGAGAGGAAGTACATAAGTCACAAAAGGTAGTCAACATCTGAGTGATGCATATATTTCTCCTGAGTCATGGATAAAGCTCTGGAGCAACAGTTTTTCTTGTCACTTTGCTACCTACTGCTGCTGCCAGCTGGATGAGAGAATGAGAGGAATGAGGGACAAGCCCAAGGAGCAGCTGGCAAAAGAAAAAGCAGTAGGAATTAAAATGCTACAAATTAAAGCCTAAAGGAGTTTTAAATTTCCAAACCACCTGATAAATAACTCATTTACATAGATACATATGGACAGAAAGGGGTATAGTTCCCACATTTCTTACAGGAACACATTTACTCATGCTAGATCCATTCAGCTTTTTAGTTAGTTACACACACACACCAAAATAAATAAATAACTAAGAAAATAAATAAATTATAAATTATCAGATTCTCTATTTACAAATGACAGGTAATGCCATGTCACAGGCTTCTGTAAATGCACCAAGTCCCAGGAGTCTGGTCTTATTTCAAGGCTAATGCATTGTTTTTTGACTGCTTAATGACATTTGTGTTTCTCTCTATTGTAACATGTGAAACCTCTGCTATATTCCCAAGTTAACTGCTATAGCCTGAGACTTTCACAGTTCTTCACAGAATTGATAAATATAAGCCCCTCACAGCTTCCTGACTCCAGTAGCTGTACAAAATAGGCTTGTAGTGGGAGCTGAATCATGGAGATAGGATTGGTGTTTTAAAGGGAAAGCGACTGACATCCATTTTGAATTCTTTCAAGAATGTCACAGTTAAGCCATATGAAGACAGTCTCCCATCAGTAGCAGAAGTCTTTTTCCTCTAAGGGAAGAAGAGTATGGAAGATAGTTATGGGAAATTATGTTGACTGCCAGAGAGCTTGTGCTGTACAGGGCTGAGGTATTTACCATAATAGGGTTCACCTGGGAAATAAGGCCAGAAACAATGCTGATGCATGCCTGGCATCTGCATGGTCGTCTACAAGTGTGCTGGATCCTGGGAGAGACATTTTAAAGTTTGGAAGTCATATTTCTGGAAAGGTCCTTTGTTGCAGTGCGAAATGCTCGGGCTCTGTGAATGTGAGGCTTATCCTAATTCTGAGATCCTCCATGAAAGAAGCTGAATGCAAAAGACTTGTAGCTTTTTCATACCAATTTGCTATCTTTCCAAAGAAAGTTTAGAAAGAATTTCTAAGGGAGACAGAAAACCAGTACTTCCAGTCTTGGGGATTCCTTTTTCCTTATCTTGTATCAGGGACTTAAGACCCTCTTAGGACTATAAAAAGTAGTCAGTCCTAAATCATTATTTCTTTCTGTTATTGTTCTCATTCCTTTTCTCACTTACCACATGTCATTTGCCAGCTTGAATTAATGAACACAAAGCCAGTAACTGAACTTCTTCACCAGGAGGTTTTGTTCTCAGGACCTCTCAAATCATGTAGCTCAGGCTTGTTTTTACTTGAGCAAATATGTAGTTTGGTACCCCATTTATCTTCATTTGACATCATTCAAATTCTACCAAAGGAATACAGTATTACACTCATCAGTAAGAATGATGCTATCATTATGTTGTTCTAGTGGCTACAAGATAATTAATGTTTAGTGATAGAAACATTCAAAATAACATTAATTATGTTATTAATGATTTTAATTAACTTCAAATGCTTCTGTGTTTTCCAATAAGTTCCCCACATCTAGAAATAAAGCTGCACACACTTTTCAGCTCTCAGCTTCTTCCTGCTGTTTGTTTACCTCAAAGATTTAGCCTGAGCTGTGAAAATGCAACTCTGGAAGTTCATTTGAGTTCTGTTTTATTAATTATCTAGTTCGTTTTATTTTGGCTTTTTGTTTCTTTCTTTTAACTATATAACTGTAAAAGTTAATAACAAAATAATTATATGCATTTGTTTCAATATGTTTCACCATATGTCTTGTCTCCTGCATCAAATCAGCCTTGAACTGAGTTTTCACCATGAGCAGAGAATGAAGCTAAATGATGCCTCTCTAATAGCTTTAAAAAGTCATTTAATGATTTGTTTTTTTGTTTGTTTGTTTGTTTGTTTTACTTTTTCTTCCTTTTTTATCTTTTTTTTCCTAGTGTTGCAAGAATCAGGCTGAAATTGCAGTAGTCTTGCCATATTATCTTCCTTTTGGGAAAGAAACTAGAGATGATTTTTCTTTTTTTTGTCTTCCCATCACTTCTCATTTAGAAGTATACTTTTCTTTTTAAACAAAAATTTGTGTTGATTAAAATGGCTCTACTGACAGCACTGTGGTGGTTCTTTATTGATACACAAAGGAGAACAGAGCTCCTAGGTAGTCCAAGCTCCTTTAAAACATGTTTCAAACATGAGAGGAAAAGTCTGTTGCTGTATCTTCTGATTATGGTTTCTCTAGCTATTAAGGCAGTATTTAAGTCACTGTGGTAATGGTGAGTGAGTCAGTGTTTTAGCAGCATTACAGACAGACTTGTCAAAATACACAAACAGCTGAATTTCATGTTCCTTTGGACCAGCTCTGAGCTGAACTGAATTTAGTAACCTGAATTACAGAGACTTCCTCTTCTACTGCTGTTCATCCTTCTATTTTATCTAGTTAGAGAAAAGATTAAGTCTGACGTTTTACATGGCATCACAACTCAATGAAGATGGACTTACCCTGTTTGAAATTGATAAGGTATGGAGATCAGCTGCAAGATGGTGCTGGTTTCATTAAAGATCCTGTGCACCACAATTTCAGTTCTGCAAGGTAAAAAGGAAGAGCTAAATATCTGAGAACAAAGATTCAGCATAATGACCAAAAGTAATCTCAATTTAATATACAACAGAGCAGAGAGAGAACCTCGAATTTTGCCCTTCTTGCTCTCACTCAAATGATTTTTCAGGATATTAGAAAAGTGTCTATCTACACACAGAATGCAACATCTAGAACTTTATTCCATCTAAAATGCTTAATTATTCATATGAATTAAGATAACATCAGTAGCAAAGATAAAGTATACATGTATCCAAAGCAGTCTAAAGCTGATGGTGAGAGATGTCAGAGAGATGTTTGCTGTAGTAAGAAACAATGCTCTGAAAGGGCCCTGGACAAGATCCCACAGTTATTCAAAGTGTGCACAGTGACAAAGTGTGCTCAGCACAAAAAGTGAACAGCAACCTGATTCCCCAACCAGAAAAGATCTGAAATCTAGATGAAAGATAGAATTGTGGCTTGTTTCTCATTTCTAGTTAGGCTTAGGCACATGCTGTGTATCACAGGCTTCTTGGTTTGTCAAACTGAAGAGGTTTTGTACAAAAAAAAAAAAAGATGCAAGATTTTCAAGTGCCATAAAACTACTGTCTGTAGTATTTATAAAACGTAAGAATATCCCAGGGGCAACAGAGCTGAATAAGCCCAAATTTGAAATAGTACACCTAAAACAGTCTTTACAGGGTAAGTGCAGTGCCCATGTCCTTCATTGAATCCCCTGAAAGGACAGATGTTGGGTTCAAGTATCAGAATAAAGTTCCCAAGATAGTTTTTTTCCCCACTGGTGAACAGTTTCCAGGAAAGTACTAATTTCAAACTAGAGAAGACAAAATAGTGGAAACCATCCCACAAGGAATAGAACTGTGTTGGCAGGGACCTGAACTATTGTACATTTCTTTGAGATATGTGTGAAATCACAATGTATAGAGAAAAGTTCATCACAGAGAATGTCACATACCAAGAGAAGTTTCCTTCTTCAGAGGTTTTGCTCTAACTGCAAAGCCTTACCTAGGCTCAGGGTCTGCTGTCTCTTTCAGAAAATGGAAACTCTTGAGATAAGGAGCTGCTTCCATTTTTTGTAAATGATCAAAGTATGAGGCAGGAAGAACATAAAGGAAAACTAAATTGCTGACACCCAACTACACCAGTAGTTCAGTGATCACAAGCTCAAAGACACTAGAAATGCCACTGCCTCCTTTTTATCTGCAACTCCCAAAACTCAAGCAGGATACCACTTTCCACTTGTGTCTAACTAAACACAAAAACGTAAGTGCAGCTGCCTCACACCACCTTGATCATTTTGGATGCAAGTTCCATGTAAGTGCTCTTCAACACCTAGTCCAGGGCCAAACTGATGCATTAGGGGTACCTTTCCTTTCCCAGCAGAACAATTCAACAAGCCTTAGAATGAAGTACTTGACTTATTAATTTAGTGATCTTAGATGTGTAGGAGAGAACTACAGGTGAAATCCCAAAAGGAAAGTATAAATCATGAAAACTATCTTTTTATTTTTTTTTTCCTGTAATAATATTTTGTGCTCCCACAGAACCTACAGTTTTCCACTGTGCACAGCTAACAGCTGTGTTAAGGAACCTAGGTTTCCATAGCCATTCCCCATGTTTTTTTCTTAAATCAGGTCCTGATTCTTCAGATTTTCCCCCGTAAATATAGTCTTGCATGGAATTCCACAGAAACTGAATTAATTAATATAAAATATAGAGGCAACATCTATGATCTTTAACTGTTGGGAGGCAAAGTCTTCATTTTCAGATATATCTGTATAACACCACACAGAGCAACTCAGAACATGAATTTTACAATAACGTAACTAATGAATAACAAAAAAGGAAGAAAAAAAAAAGTTTGAAACCTCATTTAAAAATGTTGGCCAGGTATTTATATTTTTCAGGCTAGCCATGAAAACAGATGAAATCAGCGCTTGTTTTTCTCATGAATAGACTTATTCCTAGTTTTTTATTTATTTGGTTAGCCTTGCATTTTGGCACACAGAATAGAAGCAGAAGAGTTTGTAATTCCATCCTGATGCATTTTCAATGTTATTTTAATGTGTCTATTTCAGTGCTATCAACCTCAATATGTTCAGATTTCAAAAACCTTAGTTTTGCTTCAGAGTTACAAAAGCAACATTTTGATGCTTTTGTCTGAAAAACTTACTCTGCTGTTTTAGTTCAACAGTGTATGGTTAAGTGAGATTGAAATCATGAGTCATTTCCTGGTTTCAGCAAACATAGGTTTTTCTCTAATGTAAGCAGACACTGTACATTTCCCATAGACTTAACAGTGCCCTTCAGTGTTCTACAGATTTGCTGGCTGCACAAAACCTGGAATTCCTAACCACTCTATCAATTATAACCTGCACCCACAAATGCTGGGTTTGTAATGCAACTTCCTCTGGTTCCTCCTCCAAACACACACACACGCACACAGCTTTGGCTGACAATGGGATCTCAGGGGAGACAAAATTGACAGATAATAAAAGTTTAATTATTATAAGAAATGATGGTATTTAATAATTGCGATCTCACTGGGAACAATTTCCAAGAAGATTCATTTTTGCTTCATTACAATGTGTGAGTGATGACACTAATAAAGGTTCACATGAGGAACTTCAAAGTTCTCAGCCTGGTTCCCCCAACAAACATTAATTATTGTTCCACATGACACACTGAGAAGCCAGTGAGCAAGGATTTCAGTTGGATCCACCATGTACTGTAATACAGTAGATAATGAAGAAAATCAGATGCCAATACCTACAGGATGAGTGAGAGAGATGGCCCATGCTTTCTTAAGTTTCTTAGTTAGGGAAACAAAAGCAACCTAAACAAACTTGTTTGCTGAAGGTGAAGAAAGTAACAAATTTGGGAAATCCATTGCCTTTACAATGAACAATTTCACACTTCCTGTCTTTCCTTTTCTTTTCCAGCTGTGACTAACATTGCTTTCTCTGCAATCAAATGGGAGAATAAACATATGAGTCTATTCAGTATGAGATGTAATCTGGAAAATAAAGCCTGCTGTTGTGAGTCCTGAAGGCTGGGAAAGGAGCCAAATGGGAACAGATCAGACCTGAACTTATACCAGGGACTGATTCAGATGTTCTGTTCAACAAAGTGGAAGCTACCTGTTTTATTTTCTTGATTATATGTAAATTTGTCTTTCTGGATAGGTAGCAGTATGAAGCTGCTGTTATTGGATCTAAAAAAAAAATGTAGCCATGGTGCCTTAAAAATATGTAACAGGGACAGTTCTTAATGCACAAACGGTTTTGTTCTTTTTGAAATGTTTGGCTGCTTCTCTGTGTATTTTTGAACTCCTTTGTGGAAAAAGACTGATGTGAAATTCTCTGCCAAAGCATTTTAAATGAGAACAAAATATGTTAATCACCATCTAGCCTGCAGGATTTCAGCTCAAAGAGAAAAAGTGAAAGATTGCTGTTGACCTGACTGTATAAAACTTTTCCATGGCTTTTATGGGAAGAGGCTGGTCTAGGCTTATATAGTTGCAAAAAAATAACTGATATCTAAGAATGAACAGGGCCTGAAAGAAGAAAGAAACAGCCAAAAGAAAAAAAAAAAAAAAAAAAAAAAAAAAAAGCTTTAAGATTGGTGTCAAATTTATATTCACTACCAAATTTTGTTGCTAATTGGACCTGGTCTTTTTGTTCAGTCTATTGTAAAAATAGACATTACTAGACATTGCTAGAAGATGGACTGATGTGAAGGAAGGTATGCTTCAGAAATGAACGGAGTGGGAAAAAGAGGAGACAAGATGCTTTTCTTCAGAGAATACCGATTGGAAGAACTGGGCAATGGTGAATCTACTCTGAATAAAAATGGACAGCCTACACGCCACAAGTCGATTGAATCAAAATCTATGAGATCCATTACCAGAAAAGCACATTTTTAATCCAGGACATAAGCCAGGCTGCAGCATAGAAAATTACATTTACAAGCAGAAGAGTTTTTTAAGTTCCTATTAAATATCTATTTTTGTTTCAGAAAGCAGCCATTTCAAACATTCTGAGCACATAGTGCATGTTGACCATTTTAAAATCAGCCATCTTGACATAAGCTGTGAAGGAGAGCCATGTAGGAACTGGCCAGGCACACATGGAGCCAAAAAGCTGGCAACAGGACTATCCAGAGACTATGTGTATACCTATACCCAACATTCTAAAAAGAACAAAAAATAAAGCAAATTACACACATTAAACCATGTGGACACATTTAAGCTTTTTGCTAAGAAATATGAAAGAAAGTGAAATAGTAAATGAGGGTGAACTCACTGTCTCAAAAGCATTCTCAAAAAGAGCTTTGTGATGTGTCTTTGGTTTTTGTTTATGTTTTTGTTTGTTTGTTTTCCCAAGGATAAGGGAGTAACTATGACAATTTTCTGCAACAGTAAAAGCACTTTAAGTGAGTACTGCAGCTTTTACTCTTCTTTAAGACAAAACAAAGCAAAATGAAGTTTTATACAATGGATGGATTTTCTTCTGAGTTGGAGAACCAATGAAAAGAGAGAACATCAATTTTCCAAGAGTGAACATAAAATGTGTGAGACAGAAAGTTGCTCATGGAATAAGTTGCCCAAAGAGGCAGTTGATAAATGGGAAAAAAAACAACCAAACAAACAAACAAACAAAAAAAACATGTTTGGGGCCATGTAGACCACATGGGCTTATGTGAATGAATTTTCTGAGCAGCATAAACCTTTCCTACTTCTCTTCCTACTACTCTTAACTAGCTGTTTCATTAATTCCCACACTAACAACTATCATGCTTCAGAAATACTTCCAGGTCATTTTTCAGTTCTTGTTTTCTTTATCAGATTAAGGATGAACTAAAGGACTAAATCTCAATTTTTGTTGTTGTTTGGATTTTGTTTTTTGCTTTGACAGCTGTTTTCACAGGTAAAATGCATACAAGTATATAAATATATATATATGAAATTATTCGTAAAAATATTTATTTGTCTGAGTCACAGCATTGCAAAAATGTAATGGGTCTGACCCCACAAAACAGTGCTCTGTAGATATTTACATTTTTCAAATCACAGCACATGAAATAGACAATTATCTAAATTAGCTGAAATTAACAAATGAGAGGAATGTAATAGATGTATTGCAATATATTCTCAAGATCATAACAGGCCAGTTTTTGTTTCACTGGCTCATGAAATGTTGCAAGAAAGATTAATTTCAATTGCTCTAGATTAGAAGCACTTCCATATGTACTGGAAACTGGCAGAAAGGCCATAAACAAAGGTCAGTGATAATTCAGATAAACAGTAGTACATCACAATGAGCAGGATAGGTCTAGCAATTACTTCATTGATCACTATTAGTCCTTTTCTCATTTAGCAACTTCATCAGCACAGGGAAAACAAGGCCAGGCATTTTCTGTATTTGTTTTCATTTTTAAGTAAACTTGTCTGGACACTTTTCATGACCCTGTTGCATTTGCCTCCTGCAAACATTCTAGGAAATGAGTTTACTGGAAGAAATACTCATGTAAATGGAGAATTTTAAATGGAGATAAATGTTTACAGAATGCAAATCAGAATAAAAAATTCTGAGTGTTTGCACCAGCAAACAATTTCTAAAATCATTAATATAACGGACAAAATAAAAAATAATCTGACCTCTGAAAACAGCTTGCCAAATAATTCACCAAATATTTAAATGGAAAGGAACTGATCTTCGAGCAGTTTAGTTCTCCTCAAAGAATGTAAGAACAATAAATTACTAGATATCTACATCTGAGAAAATATTGTTCTGCTGGTTTCAAGCACTGGATTTTGTAATTCTGCTTGGTCATTCCTATTCACATGAAAAAACAGAAGACAGTCAAAACATTGTTTAGTACAGACCTGTTACTTTACAACATTCTTACGCTTCCAAACTAAAGGTAAAAAGAAAGAGCACAGTTTTATTTATCACAACTTCAAAGTCCACCAACAAATAAAATGGGCAGAAATTACTTCTATTCCTTCACAAAGGCCCACTCTCCTTTGCCCTTAACTTCTAGTACGTTCATGTCTTACTATACTTTTTTTTTTCCATAGTAATTGTCAGACATTACATACCGCCTAAGTTTGGACATTTGCTTGTTACTTTAGATGGTGTCTTCCAGAGTTTTACTCTATCTCTACTTAAACAGTTTAATTGATCCTCCAATGATCCTGAAAGAAAGCTGTCTAGCACATTTTTCAACTTTAACCAGGTCTGTAACTGTGAATAAATCAAAGGCTCATACTCTGACAGTCATTACCATCTTCCAGAACAATGTTGTGTTCATGGATAATTCAGAGCAGAGAAAAAGACAAAAATCATCCAATAAATTATTCACTTCAAATTATTCTCCCAGATGTTTCCACCAGTGACTAAATAGATCTGTCTATATGTCTTTTTTCTAAACCTGTTGCTGTAGTACTTAAGAACTACAACAAACGATGATAGTTTAGCAAATTAAAGAACAAATTATGCCACCTGTGGTCACATTGAATTCTATCTGGCTGAACATAATGGCTTGGATTCATCCCATTTCAATTCCTTTTCTTAGCTGAAATACTCACATCAGAAGCTTAGCCACTCTCTATAATCAATGGGGGGTGGAATAGCAGTTCCAGATTATTCCACCTACCGAGTCTCACAAAAAAATGCTCCCTAAAGCCTTCTTCTCAGCCTAAAATCTCCACATTGCCTGCATTGTGAGGGCTCCCCATCCCTCAATAACATTTTCAACTAATCTTTCTGATAGATTTGTGAAAGGAGATGTTAAATCAACAATTTTCACTATCTGCTCAGGTAGGCTGGATCCTTCTTACCGCTATATTTTTTCCTAAGAAAGATTACACTGAGATCATTATTTGTATCTAGTCAAGAGCAGTAAGTGCCTTAGATTTTCTGTCTCAGGCATTGACTTTCATAGACTTGATCCTGTCCACTGAGGTCAATAGTGACTTCTCGTTGCAAGCTTTAGCTACAGAATACACCATTAAAATGAGCACTGACCATGTGGTGCCATGTCTTCCTCTGAATATCACAGTTTGGCTCCATTCATAGTTGTCTGTAACCCTTAGTTCTTTCAATCTTTACTAAATACAGTAGGAATTTATCTTCAGACATGTTTTGGAAACACCATGTTAGTTGTTAATCACCCATAGTAAGGAACAATATGGTTTTGGTCCATTCCAGAAGGAATTTTGAATGGACATTCAACAGCCGGGATTAATGCTGTGGTATTCACTTACTGTATTGAGGCAGAAGCATCTGACTTTTGGTTTGCCATTCATAGTTTAAGTATGTGAGAATTCAGATACAGCCAAGCCAGATACTTCCTTCTAGTAATTCAATATCAGCTTCCATTTGGAATCAAATGCATTTGCCAATAAAATTTTATTTTAAAAATTTATCTGCTAATAAGTCTGTTCTCAAGACAAAATCTGCACTGAATTATTTTGCAGCTGTGTTATATCCCTGTTCCTTCCAACAATTTTATGTCTTTGTTTTTAAACAGAGACAGGTTTTTCCGTAGTTAAGGTTAGATCTGCTTGAACAATTTACTCTCAGACTTTTACCTACCACTTTCAGTGTTTTATAGAATTTGCAAAAGAATCTATGAAGAGAAGAATGTTTTTTTTTTTTTTTTAATAACAATTGTTATTAAAAACTGTTGGACAAATAGTTTCTATTTTCACTTCTAAGGTAAAATATGACCTCTACCAACTATTCCATGAGCTGCTTGAAAGCTGGATTTCATATTTTTCACTTGTTGTGGTAGGCCCCATATTTCTTTTCAGCTTTACCTTGAATTCAGAAAACATAATCCTTTACTATCATCCCTCTACATAAAATAGGCAGTACCAAAATAATCTTCAAGTTTCAACACACAAAGAACACATTGTTTTAACTACACCAGTCAGTTAAATGGCAATATTCTCATTCCCAGCATGGGTACAGCTGTAATGGTGCAAAGATGGGTAGCCCATCATAACACTGTCCCCATGGTATACATATTACAGCAGCATAAGAAACCTTTCTACTGTGGTACATTCACAGTAAGATTTGTAGTAATCTAGTTACTTTAGCAGTCAACACACAAAATTGAAATACCCCTCACTTAACAACCAGTGAAGACTGACTGTTCATGAATATTAAGTCCTTCATGTTTAAATGTCTGTAAAAGAAATCAGAAGATCATTCAAAATAGAACTGGATGTTCAGGGAGGGAGGGAAACTGGGAGGATATTTTGTCTCTTTGTCCTTTGAAGGGTCAACGATCCCCAAACCATTCCCAATACAAGTTAGTTCAACTTGTTCCTAATGATGTCCAGCATTCAATTATGCTGTCTCCTTAAGAAATCCATTCTGATTTTAATACTTGCAGTTAGAGAGGTCTTATCTAAACCAATATTTAAACCTCATCTCAAGACATGGTAGACACTTCTTTGTAACATCTTGCTAGATACTTGAGGAATATATATTCTCAAGTATATGAAAGTTGAAACATTTTTATCACTTTTTCTTCTGGTCTTTACTCCTCTAGTTTACACAGACCCAATACTGTCTCATTCCTCAACCTCTGCCTCACTGTTCTCTGGACTCTGTCAGTTGGTCTATCATCTAGAGATTAAGACTGCTAAAAGTAGGCATTGTTATGTACTTTACAGTGTTATAAATACAGTCATAATTCTATTAGGTGATACTCTTTAGGTAAACATATAGCATCCATATGTACAGTTTACTTGCATATATGTTAATTTAAACACTACTAATATAAACATCTTTTATAGATTAGCGGGAATTAATTTCTTTGTTGTCAACAAGCTTTCAAGTGTAGCAGTAGGAGGGGGAAGAAAGAATCTGGCAAACAATATGGGTTTATAAAAAGTGACTTATGGTCTGGAAAGTATGTTTCTGAAATGCTACTGAAGTCCTCCAGAATCAATTGAGAAGGTTGTTGTGATTTGAAGCTAAATAATTTCCTGGTGTAATCAGGGCCCTACATATTCAATAATACTTAAAGATATTATTTGCTTTTTCTGTCTTTACTATTAAGAGACTGTGGAGAAAGCTCAGGTGCCTTCTAAATGCCATGAAATAATCATGTAAGAAAATGGTTGGAGTTGCTTTACTTAAGTTATTTAGAAAAAAATATTGGTCTCTATACAATATAGAAGAATTGGCAGCTAGGCATATCTTATGTCCTAACTGATTGTTTCTACCTCTTGGATACATGAGTAAACACTAATATTAATAATTCAAGCATGAAAAATCTAATGCCAACTAACAGTTGTGTTAAAGGGAGGCAGTACATTTTAGTTTAATAGCTATGTCTGGCTTTAAATAGTAGTTGCCTTCTTAGAAAAAGGTTTCCCAACATGTTGCCTGCACATAAGGTTTTTTTCATAGCCTGATACTTAAGAGACTTTTGGGTCTAGAACCTGAAAGCTGTCTTTTGGGATCCAGATCACTGGTCATTTGACAAAGATTTGGAGCTATCAGTTTGCTGAAGAAGCTGCCAAACAAGTAAGTCCAATTTTGAGCTGTCATCCTGCCTAAGTAAGATTGATAGTATCATCAATAAGTCTGTAAGGTAAAAACAGAAATATGCCAATCAGTAGTTCCTGTGACAAAAAGACAGAATTGAGAACTGAAGGCAAGAGCCACTAAGGCATCTTATGAATGACATTACTGATAAATGTTATCTCTGGCACTAAAATAGAACAAACTATGCACAAAACTACAATTCGCTTCCTTAAAAAAAAAAAAAATGTGGATATAAATGACAGTTCTTCTTAAGAAGACTAAAGGGTGTGAGGGGTATGTTACTTTGTATGTGATAAATCGAAAATTTTAAAATTAAGACAAGAGAACCAGTAACTCCCTTTCATACAAAATGCAAAAGAATCCTCAGCAGCTCATCAGTAAAGACAATACATGCCTACAAATGTAGTGTTTCTACACAGTAAGTAAATATTAAGTAACATCTGTGTGAGTCCTGGACCTGTTGGTCCTGTTTCACATTGAAACATGTGAAACTGTTGTTGAGTTAACTAGATTTGCTGACAGCCATGTCTTTCTGGTTCAGACATAAGGAGGTTTCACTAACATGGCTGACTTTGAGCACAAAAAATGTTTTGTTGCAAAGGATGTGGATGTTCCAGACTTTTTAGAAAGGATCACTGCACCAAGTTCCAGGTAAAGCATGTAGACATGCCCATAAATTAGAGCAGCTTTAGTCCCATCCAGAAGAATGTCAGGTTGTAAAGTCTCCATCCTTGGAGATCTTCAGAAACCATCTGGACATGGTCCTGAGCAACCTGCTCTGGGTGTCCCTGCTTGAGCAGGGGTTTGGACCAGATGGCCTCTAGAGGTCAATCTCAACTATTCTGTAATTCCAGCGTGATTTTGTCTCATCCCTATTAAATTTAAACTCCAAACTGCATACAGCATATCAACAAACATCCTTATTCCTACACACAATACATGGCTCGGTGTAGGTGTAAGTTTCAGTATTGTACAGTGCTAGAGGAAGACAATAAGGAATCAAGTTGCCTATTCTCTTGGTTTGGGTTCCTGAGTTCCAAATAATGACAATATGATATTCACATGATTTCTACACATCATATGTCAGCAAAGCAGTAAAATGAAAAGCAATCCCTGCAGTTTCAGGCCAATTAACTTCTTCTAACAAGGTCACTGGCTGATTACACAAGCAGCACACTACCTCTGAGACCCCTTCCACAGTAAGGTGGTCAGAACCTAACACTGCTCTGCACTGGCAGCTCCTGTTTTATCAGCATCCCTCTCACCTGTCTCAGTGTTTCCTGCAGAACACACTGCCCAGAACAACAACACAGAGAACTGGCTGTTTTAATCCTTTCAACCTGGAATGTTGGGTGATTTCATTTAGGCCAGAATGCTCTGCTCAATGTACAGACACCCTCTCTGCCCATTTAACTCCTCATGGCCTCTCTTAGCTAGTTGTGATACACATATATAAAACAAAAATATTCACCTCTTAATGTTCTAAATCACCTACAACTAAAATAAAGCATAGCAAAATAGTGGGATCACACCAACTGCTTCACTGTGTACAGGGATAAGGCTACAATATCCTGTATCTTTGTTTCTCTCTTCTCTGCTCTTGGATGCCTTCTTTTGTCATGTTGGGAGAAGAGAGATAAAAAGCACCGGTATCCTGGAGCAATTCCAGATCAGAAAACTACAGTCTGACTACCTATATTCCCCATGTGGCTTAAACTGGACAAGCTATTTTTTACCCACTGTGAAGAAATTTTGCTGTATTGCTCACTGAGGGAGGACCTTCAGGAAGAATGCATGAGGGACAGTTATAGATCAGAAAAGCTAGCAGACTATTTTGCTGAGGAAGGAGAAATAAGAAGGCAATTCTTAATTAATTCTTAATGTTAATTTATTTGAAAAATGTGGATCTTTTTCTTTCCCAGTTTTCCCAGGAACAGTTGATGATTTTTTCAAATGTATCTGTTGTGTAGGTTTATTCACTGCAGACTTAATATAACTATTTCTTGTACTTTAGCTCATTTGTAAGCACTCAAGTTTACAAAGCTGTAGAAGCGTTGGCCGGTTTTGACTAACCCTACAATTACTGGTGGTTTTTTTTTCTGTCCCTTCATTATAGAGGAATTTTAAAATCTGGTTTCTAGGGCTAATGTTCACATTCATAATGACATAATTTGCCTTTTGTATTTTACCTTCAGTTTTTCCACCAGAAAAATAATAATTTCCCATACATCCCTGTTTGCAAGCTCATTTACAAGAATATCTAAATGAAACAAATGTTTCAAGCATGCCTTGGACTGTGTTTGTTCCTGTGGTCTGCACCTAGCTCTGAGAAAGCAAACAGAAAGAAAGATTCTGTACAATAGAAAAAAAAAAAAAAAAAAAAAGAGAGAGAAAGAGAGAGAAAGAGAGTAGAAGGGCAAGAATGGTAGGCAGGGATGAAACCTTTAGAGGTCTGTGTTAATAGTTTCATTTTTTGACTGTATAGTTTAAGAGGAGACACTGAGTGGAACTCGGTATTATAGGCTATTTAATATTTAGCCTGATTCTGCAAAAGACAGAAAACGCCACATGGTTTTGTCTGTGCCTAAAGACAGCAGTAAACAAACCACTTCACTGCTCATTACAGATGCTTTCTCCCTCTCTATTACCATGTTGGGGTGGTCCAGGGTCCAGCTCCAAAGATTGTGATTACATTTGGATAGCCTGGGAGCTTAACGCAGGGAACTGTAGGACACTGTTCAATGTAAGATTGGCCAAGGTTTCTTGAAAACACTGATCTGTGGATGAGAGTCACAAAGTCAGAGGTCACAGGAATAAGTTAATTGTGATTAGCAAATTGTTATAGTTGGGAAAGGAGCCACCATTCAGAAGGTACAGTTAATGCAGAAAGCAGCAGCCCAAGCCATACCAGACATCGACATGTCGCCTGCATCTCCACTTCCCCAGCAGAAAACAGCATGACCACCTCTCAATCTAGCTTTGCTGTTGAAGAAAGGACAGCAAATGTAAAGTGAGGCCAGCTCCAACTGATCATATTTGTACTGCTCCTGTGTCACTACTAGTACCTTGCCACCTGTTTTTTTCACTGAACACTATTTCAGAAGACAGTTAGAAGTGACCATACCTACAAGAGCCCTGTCTGTATCAGGATTTTAATCCGGGTTAGTGTTAGTTAACCTTTGTTAATTTTTTCCCAGTGAAAGGGTCATATTACAATTTACATGAATAGCAGACAAACAAAATCTGCCTTCCCAACTTTGGTGGTGCAAAACATAAAACTGTTCTCAGAGGAATAACTGCTATTTTGAGGAAAATGAAACCTGCCTGCAGAGTTCCAGACCTAAGCCATCATTTTGCAAAGCTGAAAGGTTTATCATGTCAGCTGAAAACAAGGGTGGAAGCTCACTCTAACTAACACCTTCTTTCTCCAGTACACCTGTGCCTACATGTAGTCAGTCATGTTTATTTTCAGAGTTGTTGACTACTTATATAGTCCTGACTACATATATAGTCCTAAAGAGAGGACTGTGTGCAATTGGTAGACCAGACCATGTAAATTGCTTCTCCCAAGCTTGGAATGCAGCTACTGAGATGCAGAAGGACAGCAGCTCTCTGTCAGCAACCAGTAGCACTACGCGAAAGTTTGGGAAAGGAAAAAACAAACAAATAAACAAATATGCCATATCTCTCACCAGATGCATAGGGAATCTGAAAGACAGGTTTTTGGCAACTCCACTGAGAATTTAGCCTGGCACATGAGGTCAAATTATCTTGCAAAATCAGAGCCAAAACTAGTTTTACATATCATCTAAAAGATAAAGATCTAAATTTATCCATTCCTGGAGATGAGCTTGGCATTTTGACTGAGGAGCGACTGATGTAGGTTTTCTGGAGAGATAACAGCCTCTAGCTCCTCTTACAGCTGTCTGCTTATATTTTTGATCTAATGGTTACATTATTGTATGTACTGAGCCAAGCAGCAAGCTGAGAAGTAGAGACCTTGTCTGGTCCATTACACTTCCTGAAATCCCTTCTGTCTCACAGACAGCTGCTTGTGCTAGACAGGGTTTTGTGATCACATTACATCAATTCTGCTGACAAACTGACTGCATTGTGCTTTGAATTCTTCTGAATATCACCACAAATGAGCTGTATGTGCAGTCCTGGATGTTTTTCATTCCTCTGTTTTCCTACAGCAGTCAAAGGGAGTATGAAAAATATTAGAATCTCTGCTCTGTATGTCCCATGTCTGTGCAACATCATTAAATGTATAAACTATCTTTCTTTCTGAGTGATTTTATCACAGTAGCTTGGTGCTAACCAGTCTTATGGCTTGTACCAGCCAGATCATACCTACAGCCTCATTTCAGTAAGGCACTGAGATATTACACAAGGTTTATGAGTAAAGATTTATACTGAGAATTGAATCCAGCAAAAGGGATATTTAAGAAGGGAAATGAAGCTGTCAAAAAGAGTTCCAGTGTTCAATGAAAAATGAAATGGTAACATTATAGCCTCATGACCTGTCTTCTGAGGGTGAAAAAAGGACTGCTGTTGACATCAGTGTGTCTTCTCTGAAATTCTAAGTCAAATGAAAAATACATGACAAATGCATTTGATATTACAACAGAAATAAAGTTAAATACACTCCTGGCCTTTTGAAATTTGAACATGTCAGTTTGTAAACCATATTGGTTTTGTCTTATTTAGGAAATAATTTTTTTGTTCCAAGGATCCCTCTTGTGCTACCTACAAGATTTTTCTATTAACCAGATTTAAAAAACAAAAACAAAAACAAAATCTTATATTTAATTTTGTCAGAAATCTCCTTATCAATAGAGACATACATTAAAAACATACATAGTGATAAAGAGACATACATGCCTAAATTTGCTTTATTAATCTGGATTGTCAGTGAAAAATCTATGGCACATCAGGAGAGAAGAAATGGGTAAGATAATTTAAATTATCAGAATTTCATGTCACCTTTATTCTTTTTTTCTTTAAAAATATGAAAGGCAAAGTAATAAGATCACTCTCTGCAGCAAAACCAGGATAACAGTTTCAGGCAGCACATGCTGTCATCTAGCTTAACCCACAGTATTAAATGTGAGATTGCTCCTATCTTTAGCAGTGCAACATAACAGCTCCTCATTAGACCCTTAAAATACACAGCCACAGTCTGAGTCAAGGTAGGTCATACAGTTCATAAGAGATTTTGACAGCCATGTCAGTCACTGAAATTGAAAGAATGGCCACTTCAAATTCCTATATCCAACACCAGATTCTCTTTCAGGGGTGGGGGATTAGAGAGAGAGGGAGGGCGGAGAGAGAGATCTGAGACCTCTAAAACTATGACCAGGAGGAGACTAGGAGAGGGTAGCCTCAAGCTGAACTAAGGACATGCAGGACTGTTCTGAGCCTCTGGGAAACTGAAGTCAGGTGGTGGTAGTCTTTGCAAGACAGCCCACAGACAACTTCAGATCCCTAACTGACTCTGGACTGCACATGTACCAGACCCTCATTATGTTCCTTTCTGCTTCTGGGAAGACTCCTGTGCAAGACTTATGCTACAATGGTAAGAGCTAGCAACTCCGGGAGTCCCTGTTCAGGGGAAGTAGTAACACACAGTTATCCTCTCTCCTTCTCACACACGACGCGTACAGCAGACATACTCAATGGCTAATACCATCTTCTTCATTGTTCTCTTGTTTTTCCAGGGCTGATCCTTCCAGCTTTATGAGCATACAAATTGCATGAGTTTTGCATGCAAAGTGATGAAAGTTACTGCACTGTTCTATTTACACTAGTTTAGGACAGCTTACATCCTGTGCTGACTTGAATCTAACAAAGGAAGCACTTGGGTGATAAAGAAAAGGTCCTGAGTCAGGCCCTGGCACAAAGAATCTTCTCTGTTTTTCAATATTAGCTTATTTGGATAAACATATACAGATACCAGATAAAGCAAGACATCTTAAAATGGAAGGCAGCCGTTCCTTCTCATCCTGATAGGACCCCTTTATAATCTAACAATTCCTTTCACATTTGAAAGCACCTGGAAATACCTGCACCTGCAGCTGATGATATTTAGGTCCTTGAAAGAGTAGTGGGGGTGTGAATTACAGAGACATGTAGAAGGTCACTGTCTTCTGTAAATGATCTGCATACAATTTTGTTTCCTCTACAGCAGGATGAGGACCCAGTGATCTACGTCGTTCGAGAAAATTAGTGGGAAATACCCTGTGGCATGCTTGGTTCACTCACATGTAACTAAGTTATAGGTGTCTCAATGACCCCTCAGAATGTAGGAAGACCCCAGATCATCTGTGGTAACTGATGTTACCTGGCACTCTCCATCTCCACATTTAACTGATCAGAAATTAGATTATTTAATTACTTAAGCGTAAAGACACTCAGAATCCAGACAATTGCTTAGACTAGGTAGGAAGGAAAAAAAAAAAAAAAAAAAAAGAGAGAGAATATGATATGGACACTGCTGGTCAAAGAAAGGTTTCTTTCAGTATTTGAGTATTTGGACTATTTTTCTGGAGTTAAGCTTAAACTTGTGAATATCTAAAATAAGCAAAATCCATAGGAAAAACAGAACAAGGGCCACTAATATTGTCAGGAGCCCAGTGCCTAAAGTGTTCCAAAGTGTGTGTATGTGTTAAAACTCAGGCACCTCCAACACCCCCAATAAAGTACACTGAAAACCAAAGTTTAAGGGAATTAAACTATTGAGCAAATCTCTAGCATTTAGAGATCTGAGTTCCTATAGTGTCAGACATACTGGCTACATGTAAAGCATTTGGGAATATTCCCAGGCACTGGAACTCAACCATCCACACTAGAAAACTATTAAAACATTCCCTGTTACAATTCTGGCAGGTCATAACTAACTCTCTCCCAAGGATAGTTCATTCCAGGGACATTTCCCAATAGGCAGTGTGCATGCAGCCAGCCTGTTTTGGAGTTTACAGGAGTTTATTAGCATGGTCAATGGGCCATTGTGTGCCAGTTGGCCTAATTGTCTGGGAATGTTCCTGGGAATGTTTAATATAATGGTTTATTTGTACCCATTATTTCTGAGCCAATGTAGCAGTTCAGCACTGTCAAAAAGGGGAGTACCTGTTCCTTTTCTTGACTACATGATTCACTCCCCTCCTTTATACCAGTTCTGGTCCTTGTCAAGGCCTTTTTTGAGTCTTTAAAATTTTATAACCTGCAAAACTTTTTTTTTTTTTTTTTTTTTTTTTTTTGTGCAGGTTACTGTTGGTTTAGGCATTCAAATCAGCTCACTGCCGAGTCTAGCAAGAACCAAAGCCAGCTCAAGAATGTGGCATGGCTGGGCCTGGAAGGAAGAAAAGGATGAAGCAGCAGGGTGGATTAGGATCCCTTCCTAGCGATGCCAATGATGCATTAGGCTGTGCCTTATAACTGTGCTTCATGTGATTTACTGAAATTAATTTAGACTGTAGTTCCAAGAGTTTGAGCTGATATTTGCCATCACTGCTGCTGCAAGAGAAGGGTCTTTTTGGCTGACTTTTTTCCAATTGTTCACTCTCATATCTTCTCCTTCTCTTGCGCCAGCACAGCAGCGTATATAGCAGGGAGTGAGCTGGACTGAGGAAATGAGCCTCAGGAAAAAAAAAAAAAAAAGTAATCACAACTTTCTCTAGTTCACTGCATGGCTACAAATGCTAATGCCAGAATGGGATCACAAGGGAGTGGAGGGGAACGATGCAGAAATAAGACAGAGTACTCAGGATGAAGTAAAAGGTAGGATAGCAGTTTCAGAGTTTATTAACTTAATCTGCTGGTGGGACAGCAGTGTTGGTTAGCTAGAGGCACTTGCATATCCAACAACTTAAAGGTATTCAGATTATACAGTAGCAGAGAAGTGTTTAGAGGGGAAAGGGTCTTACTGGTACCCTAAATAAAGATAAGGGTTCAAATACCATTGTAAAACCAAAGACAACTTGTACAGATTTTCTTCTGATTATTTTTTTCTGACATAATAGCTGTTATCCCAACAGTGTTAGCTGTCAACTATTTTTCTTTTTTAATCTATAACTGAATTTAAAATCATAGGTAAAAAAAAAAAAAAAAAAACAAGCTTTAAAGTTGTTTCGTTCATTATGACAATTGAGAAATACTGAATTCAAACAGCTTTGTGCTGCAATAACTGAATTCAGCCTCATGTGTTATTATAACCTTTTTATTGTCAGTATGCCTTCTTTCAAAGTCTATTCTGAAAACACAAGTGGCAAGAGGCAGTGGAGGAGAAGCATTAACTTTCTGTTGCTGTCAGACTGATCTAATTTGTAGTATCCCTTACCACTAATTGCTTAAATAAATTGCATTTTGCAACACAGACAGGAGCCATATTAGATTTTTGGAATTCTGATCCAACTCCAGAAGGTCTCATGGAGCAGTTTTCATTACACTCTTGTGTAGGCTTTTTAATGGCTCTAAACAGTTAATTAAGTTATTCTAACAGGCATAACATCTTCCACAGACAAAGCTTTTTAGCACTTTTTCTTGCTCTTAAGTCTCCCATATAGCTTTTCCACTGGAGTTTTAAAACTTGGGAAAATTATGATATTGCTATTTGATGACTTAACTCTTCATTTTTTTCCCCAGTCCCTTTCCCTCAAAGAGCTTACCAGGACATTTAAAATATTAGTCAGTGCAAATTTTTATAGTTCTGTTGGTCTAACTATCACTGTGTTGATTCACACCACTTGGTAAATATTAAGGGCAATCTTCCAGTGCTTGCCACCCAGTGGTGTGCCATCAGTTGTGTCATTCACCACAACTGCAACTGCAACTGTGATGCAACTGCTTCAGAAATGGAGCACAGCTCAGGGCTTGAACAACACTGACAAACATGCACATCAATTACCTTTACCAGTTATAAGTGATTTGAGCAAGGCAGGATCTGTAGGCAGAGGCAATATCTTTTATTAATCTTCCCGATAAACTCTGGGAAATGTGGAAAAGGGAAACAAGAAAGTTTTCAGGCACCCAAGCCTTCTTCAAGCTGATCTTTTACATGGTTTAGATATGTGACTAGATTTGAATGAGATTTCTCCATACTAAGCTCTCTCTACCAGAGCATAAATCAGTTGAGATACACATTTCCCATTGCACAACGATAACATTTATGGATTTGAGACTGCATTCCCTTCCCTTCCCTTCCCTTCCTATTTCTGAAAATCCCTACTTTCCCTCCATTTCAGATATTATTTGTCAACATCTGTTTTCCTCTTTGGGCATCTACATGCACCAGTCCAGCTGAGTGTACGCCCAGTGTGTTCCTATACATAGTATAGGAGAGAGTGGTCCTGCAAACAAATCCAAAGATGGCCTCAGCAGCCATGATCAGTTTTGTCGTTGTGCACACATTGCCTTCCTGCTGAAATAATTTCTCTTCATTATTTATTCAGATAAAAATAACCTGTGCAAGTACCTCTAACAGTTCCCCCAGAAAGCACCACCTGGAAACCTGTCTCAACACAGCTCACCAGATGTTCTATAGCAGCACCTGCTGAGCCCTTCAATCGCTGTGCACTCCTGCTGCTGTGAAGGTTCAGATGAGGGTGAAGGATAACATCATATCTATTCACTTGCTTTGATCCAAGAGAATAGCAAGGCAAGCACTATCAGATTTACACACTTTAGGTGAGAACTGGTTTATCTGTTGCTGAAATGTAGTCATATCTGGGTTCCTGTGGAAGCAACTCTTTAACCACAAACATAACTACAGATTAAGACAAGAAGATAAATAATATGATAGACACCTTGAATGAATAGGAGAATTTCACTTGGTACAGATCAGCTGTCCAAGCTGGAATTGACCCAAGACACTGGATTTAACATCTGTGTTTTAAGGAAAAAAAGAAAAAAAAAAAAAAGAAAAAAGTCAACAGATCCTTACTTACTGGTTTTATCTAGCTATCCACTATTTTATCTCACTAGCCAGCACATCATCTGATGTCAATGCATAAAAACATATGCTAAGCATACATAGTTAGAGAGCATACAAAATGTAATGGTAGTGATAATCATACAATGTCATGACAACCAAAAATAAAAAATAGCATACAAAATCATTCTACATTTCCACATTATTAAAAATGTTGCAGTAAATTTAAACCTAATTAAAATATCTGGTCTATCAAGCAAAACAGTTCCATGTTGATTCCAATGTGAATTCACACATTCATTCGCCCCTTCAAGCAAATTTGAGTTCAGAGCCTTGCTGCTGTCCTTGAAAGGGAAAAGGCAATGCCTTTTTCCCTTCTGAGGCCAATAAATGTTGCCTTGTCAGTATTAGCAGCAAAGCAAGATGCACACAAAACGAGAAAAAAAAAGTGTTCCAACTTCTGCAGAACCCAAACTAAATTCAATTCAGCAGTTGAGAATGGCAGAGAAAGTAAAACCTGCATCTGTTACAGTTGCTACAGTTGGAGGTGTGAGTTACAAAGGAGATTTGCCAGACTCCTAGGCCTATGAGCAAACCAGAAAGGAGCAAGATGAACCGATGCCAAAGCATGAGCATTTTCCAAAAGCAGCAACCTGTGCAGAACCAGAAGGTCACAGACTGCAGCTGGCCCAACTGCAAGCGAGGCAGAGAGAACAGTCTTAACAAGCACCAAAGTGCCAGACAGGAAAAAGAGGTTTGGGTGCTAATCTGTTCAAAATGAGGAGCTGGCCTGGGATAAGCTGAGGGAAAGGGTGAAGAACATGTGGGAATTGTTTTTGTCCCTCTGCCTGATAGACACCCTTCTTCAGCATTCTGGTAGACTACTTAGTCTGCTCCATACATCTGGGATAGATTCGTCCCACGCTTCCTCTAACCAGGGGTGGGGGCAGGGCATGAGATGATAAGCACGGACATTGTCTTGTTTCCCAGAATGCTTTATTCTGTTTTTTTCCAGCATGACCCATCTGCTCCTTGTCTGAGGTTTTGGCCCCAATCTGACTTCAGCAAGGCACAAACTGCCACTGGCATCACTGCCTAGCAAGCTATGGTCTCCATGAATTTCCCAGGACACTGCCTCTATTTGTATATTATTCCTGTAAAACACTTTGAAATTATACTAAAATTTTAGGAAACTAGAAAGGATCTTCCAATTCCAGAGGTTGGAATAGGAGTGTCTCCTCTAAATATTTGCCAGAAGTAGAAGCTATTATTCCTAGTGAATTGGATGTTTTGCAAATTGCCCTCTAGTGATTCACCTTTAGAACTAGACTATGCTTGTTTTTCAAAGATAGATGAAGTTCAAGAAAATAGATTTTACTCTGTCAAGGCCCTTGCTAAAATGTTAGTAACAGATCATTTAACTCACAGGAACTAGGATTTTTAAAAAGACAGAAAAAACTTTTAAGGAAACTATTTTTCTTCCTCTTTAGGGAAGTTGTATACTGAATCCCAAGCACTCTTCAAAAGACTAGTAACAATGTTAGGTTTTAAAAATCTATGTAATATATCCCACTCTTGGGGAAGTCTTAGTCCTGAAGCATAGTTATACCTTGCTTCTTTTCAAACGTGGTTCTGTGCCACACTTTCAGGTTGATCAGACCTACATTCTTTGTGTTGATAATCATCCTCTGTTGGTCTGAAAAGTAAAGCGATATCTTTGGGTAACAATTCTGCCTCACTAAAGCTAGTGTGAATTTGGCTGATTACCTGTGGGAACAGAAACATATGCTCAAGAAACATCCTGAGATCCACTTAGTAGCTGGTAAGTAAATACCACACAATCCTTTTGCCTGTGAGGACACCAGGAATGTAAATGAATCAAGGGTCAATTGTTGTAAGAAACAATCATTTTGGTTTGAGGAACAACAAGATTAAATTACAGCAACAAATAAGGATTGAAGAAGTAAAGGAAGAGACAATGGATTTATGAATAAAGGCACATGTCTAAATGAGCTACATAATAATGATTCAACATTCTTTCAAGTAGCAATTAGACCTTGTCCTTTAATAAGAAAATGCAATCACAATTCACAGACACAAGAAGAAAAGGAGAGGCAAAGCTGAATCCTACCAAATGTCCCAGTGAATGGAATGCAGAATTCTCCACTGAAACTCTCCTTTGGGACCTTCACTGTGGGAAAAACTTCACAGTGAGTAGGTCCTTTTTTTTGTCTATCCTATTTTGAAAGGTAGAGGTCTAACATCTGACATTTGCTGACGGCCTTAGTCTTCTGGATACAGTGTGATTTTTTGGCCCTATCAATGGAAGCTATGGAAGCAATGAAAGCTATAGGATTAAAGGACTAGGTTTCACCAGCAAAACTTAAGTGTCCAATTTTTCCCACTACATCTATCTATTATAAGCAATATTTTGGCTGGAGAAGCAGTCCCCTCTGTCTGCACAAGACTTTCCACAAAGGCTGTTAGAGAGACAGATGGCAGAGTGCAATATCACTGTGAGTCTGGAGTGGGATGGAACTCTTTTGTCTACTGCTGAAAGCTCACGACTGCCAATGGGCACATTTCCCCTGAGCAATTTACTGATATTCAGTGAAAACATCCTGGACATTATAATAAGGTGCAGGGAGTTATTTGGTTTCCCTGCCTCAACAGCCAGACTTTGGGGTATCTCTTAAATTACTCTTTTACCCTAACCCCATCTGCAACCAGTGGTTGGCGCAGGGCTTTTAATCATAAGCTCACTGCTTTTGTGACATGCTGAGGCATGTATATGTCAGAGTTCTTCCCTAAGAGTGGAGAGGTTGCCCATACATTCAGGGTTTGATAATCAGAGATTTCTGAGAATGGCTCAGATTGCAAATACATATAATTTTGCAGAAAATACATCACATCTACATGCTGAGAAAAGATACCTCTGCAGCAGCAACAGGTAATCAGTTCAAATCAAAAGCAAAGAGTGTATGTAATCCTCAGTTACACACAGTAGAGCTCAGTTCTTTTGTTATACCAGATGTATGCTATTGTACCTCTACTTAACATGGCAGTCATTTCTACAATAATATAGAGAACTAAAGCCAAACTCCAAGTAAAATAACTGAAGAATAGTTTGAGTGACCAGGATATAAACATCTCCCTCTCTCCAACCTCTGATAGAAGATTAGATATCACTAATATCTAATGACTGAGCTCAGCATGATCAGAAGGCTGTAGATCTCTTTTCCAAACACTTCTCACCTTCTTGCACCTGTCCCAGAAGCAACATGTTTACCCTGCAATTCTTTACAAAACTGTTATTTTCACTTGAAAACTTAAACAATTTGTGAATTCTCATTTTCTTACTGAGAACCAAGCTCTACATTTTAATAAGTAAGATGTGTCCTAAGCAATGCCCTTCACTTGTTTGCTGTAGTTCCCTATGAATATGAATCAGGTTATGAGATTTACTAAGCCTTGTATTGTGCTACCTTGCTGGAGTCTTGTTTTTCTAATCTGTTCTGTGTCTTTTATCCATGCTTTTTTTTTTTCTTTTTTTTTTCTTTTCTTCTTTTTTTTTTTTTTTTAATCCTAGTCTGCTTTTTTGTCCATTGGCCTGGTTGATACACTTAACACATCCTGCCTTTAGCCAGTTTTCTGGAATAGAGGCTTTGTTACTTAACTGTAAAATTCCTGACACAACAGAGTGCCAATCCTTGACTGATTTCTGAAGTATCACCATAATGTCAGTAGCACAACCTATAAATGAATGACATCATATGAAATATTAAAAAATGCTACATATTTATGCAATGCACTAGTTAATAAATAAATAAATAAAAACATCCTAAATGGAGCCTGGTATTTCATTTCCTTTTTGATTAAAAAGAAAGCAGATTGCTCACTGTTTCTTCTGTTGCAAGCTGATTTGCAAGCATCACCACCTTCCCAAACACTCACAGCTTCTAAGGGTGATGGACCTCGTCAGGAAAGCGCAATCTGATATTGAGCTGCATAAATTGCTTTTTGCTTCCCCTCCCCTGAATGTGTACAAGTTACAGAGGGGAAAAAAATGATGAGAAAGTGCTAAAAAATGTGCCTTTGCTGGGCACCCTCCATAGCACATTTCCGCTGTGCAGGCTTCTTTCACTCAAACAAACTCTTCATTTTCCCCATTTCCTTGGTATATCATTATTTTTCTCCCTACCCATTTTAATTCCTTTTCTTCCTAAAGAGCTGTTTTTAACAGCTGCATCTCCAGCTGTCAAGTGAATAATTTAAGGGAAATTTCTCACCATTGCAAGAATTGTTCTACAAAATACTTTAAGCAGTCTTCAAGATTGTTAAAAAAAGCTTCACAGGACAGCCGCATTCATGGAGTGCTTTATTAGCAGACAATACAGCTCTTTACAATGTACACTTAACCTAACAGTACTTTGAGCAATCAGTTTTTTGTGGACACATTTACCCTTGCTGACAAAGGTCCTGTCCTTGAAGGCTGTGGTTTTCAAAGCCTTCTTTTCAAAGGCTATTTGCCACTTGTCTGACTCTGGTTAAAATTTTCAAAACAGACCAGCCAGCACTATACACAGTGTTGCAATGTAAATAAATGTGAGCACTCTCTACACAAGGTATTATGGCTAATCATGGCTGTCTAATCATGGGGAATCTGCTCTCAGAATTCAGTAGCTAGAAGGCTACTTCCAGTACCCTGAGAGCTTGTTTAGAGCTTGCATGGTTATGCAGCAGTACTCTGAAGAGCAGACATGCATTCTAGATGTTTCCCATGCATATTATATGGTTTAAAAAATAACTTATTTTAACAGTTGAAATATCTCAGAGATATTCAAACCCAAGACACTCAGATGGATAGAAATGCATAAAAAAAAAAAAAAAAAAAAAAAAAAGAAGCTCTTATCATTTAGCAGAGAAGCATACGTAAACAGCATAGGTAAAAGATATCATGTAGCATGAACATTTTTTGAGTGATTGGAATATGTTGTGAGAGTCAAATATGACATATTTTTCCTTTATTCATGATAAAGCTGATCCTCAGACACTAACACCAAATTGTAGAGGCTTTTATTTTAAGTTTGACAAATCTGTGAAACTTTACTGTCTTTCAGTCTTCTGCCCAGCCACATCAAATGCTGGTTCTGTATCACACAGGTCAAAATTCAGGATCTGTAATGACTGATGCCTTTTTCCTGAAATCAAATGCAAATAAAACTTAGTAAAAACAAAATTCAAACTGATCTCAGGTCAATTCCATCAACCATTAAATATGATATGCTAGCCAGAACATGAAGGGCTCTATTTGGTGATCCTTTCTAGTCTTCATTTTTTGAGATAGTGATGTGACATTTGTTAGCTGAACCTTTTAAATACATAAAGTTCTTTTGCTAGATCTGTTTCTCTTGTTGATGCTTAGCCTGATAATCCTGACCTTTATGTTTGAATACGAGTTCCTTCAGTGATAGCTTGCTCATCTTGGGCTAGATATTCCAGAAGTTCTATTCTGTCAGTGACAGCACAGACTCCTATTTCAGCAGTTATTTTAAAGCTTCACTGTTATCAAAGGCTCCTAAAGAAGCACAGAGACATATAGTCCTTTTTTGTGCTTAAATATTTTCTGTACCTCTCATATAACACTGATCTGCAATGTTGACAGTGATATGTCATCTTACTGCTTGTGATAAAGTACGCCTTGGAAGAGGGACTTTCAGCCACTTTTCAAAAAACAGTGAGCAAGAGGTACTCTAAGAAAAACATTCTGCAGCATCTAAGGCCAACCTTAACAATCCTCAGTTACAGCATGGATGGTGACCAAAGGGAAAAGCTATAAATATCTTCTTTTCTGCCCCTCTTCTCCAACTCCACATTGAGGCAAAAGCTGATCATTATTGTATTGATTTCGGCCAGCGATGGTGTAGAGTAAATCACAAAATCAGATAACCTTGTTTCCCAGCCTTTGTAAACTAATTGTGTCTATTAATCACAGAAACCTCAGAACTTGTCCCTCACACTAAAAAAAATCCTGCAACAAAAACATCTTCCATTTTCTTTACACATTACTATTTCCTTGCTAAAGCAAAAGATACTTCATTATGTTTTCTCAGCAAGTTAATGAGACTACCCAATCTGCTCCTTGGATTAATTAAGAAACTCATGAAAAAGTTTTGAAGAAATCAAAAATCACAGTAGAGTCACTCTTTTTTGACAACAAGTAAATTCACAAGACTCCACTGAAAATCAGAAGCAAAGGTCTAGGTAATATAGGGAAGGGGAAACAATTACAAAATCTCAACTCTGTTGATTTCACACTATGAGTGAAGAATCAGGTCATAAGGATGATTCATGTCTGTCCTCAACTGCTAGCTGACATTGGTTAGTCCTGTATGACAAATTCCACTTCAGAAAAGACATTGTTTCAAAGCAAGCTGAAACACCTTTGAGAAGAACAGCGCGGGAAGGGAAGGGAAGGGAAGGGAAGGGAAGGGAAGGGAAGGGAAGGGAAGGGAAAAAGAGATTGTTTCTCTGTACATGTGTCCCAAGGTTTATCTTATATGTGGGAGTCCATGTTTTCCACCTTTTAGCTTTCGCAGATTCTGTCCTTTTCCCTGTAACAAAGTGCTGCCCAAAAGGAAAAATGCTACAGTTCTTTACTTTACTAGTCCTCCAAGCCTGACCAGCTGTTCCAGTCAGGCTGTGGAGGTGCAGTTTGACGATGCCTGGTGTAAGGAATGAAGTAGGTGACTCTTCAGAACCCTTTCCAGAGTTTTCTTTGTTTTGTTTGTTTGTTTTGTTTGTTTTGTTTTGTTTTCCTATTTTTGCTGATGCTTTTTTTGTTCTTTTTTATTTTATTATTATTTTATAGATTTCTGTATTTATTTAAAAGTCTCACTACATAAGCTGAGATAGCAGGCACCTATTAATATAGCACATAAGTTCCTGTCTTTCTCAGTTGGGCCCTTAACATAGATAAGATTATAATACACTATCAGAAGTATCAGTGATTTCTTGTGTTTAGATTATGTGTTTTATTCAGTCTGATATTTATCATCAATGTGTCTAAGAACAAAGCAGACATTACTTGGCTTCCTTTCACTAAAAGCCTTTTTTCTTTTTTAAATATCAGTGAAGTATATCTCAGTTCTTGTGTTCAGCATCCAGAAATATTTCAATTCAAGTGATATATGATAATTTTTTTCCAGAAGTTGCTAAAGCTATTACCAAATTAAAACAGGGCATCCTACAACATAAACCCAGTTATTTTACAATCATAAAGCATGTGAAGATTATTGTGTCTTTCTAATCCACTCAGAAGTATAATTCAAAATAAAATAAAATAAAATAAAACTAAGGTAGAGCTTATAAGACAGTGATGCAAGTTTTTGCCTAGCAGTATCATTTGCAGGAATATAAATATAATATTGGAAATTAGTCAGTTCACCATATGTGGTATAAAGGCATACAGATAAAATTTGAGTTGTGTACTTTAGATATATTCCTATTTTAATAGAAATGGCTGTAATGTTGTAAAAGAAACAGACTATGGAAACTTCTATTCTATCTAGTGATTGATTACAAGTCCAAATAAGCAAGAAGTGTTGATAAATTGGAATTTATTAGGCCATTCATCTTAATGTGTGGTAAAGATTTTCATTAACTACGAGCCTTATATTAAATTGTTATAATTTATTTAAATCAGTAGGATGGTTTTTGTGGAAAACTGGTATCAGGGAACTCTATACGTCTGTCCTTAGTACAGTGAAGACTTGGTCCACAATGCTCTTGGACCTCATAGAATTCCAAAGAAATAATATTAATAACTCACATCAGGTCCTTTACACAGCACCTTTGAATGACAGTCACTCCTAGGCCATCCACAGGTTCTTGAAGTCTTCCATAGATAAAAAAGGAGTGATTATATTTGTTTTCCTTCTGGCTTAGAACAACGCCAGGATCTTCCAAGTGTTTTCATGACAAGAACAAAGAACAAACACAGAAAGACAAAAATAGCCACGTGAAAAGTTGGAAAACATGAACGTGCTTTGCCTATCCTGATGACAAAGCTAGGTGACCAAAAGATGCAAATATGTTGAAAAGAGCTGGTTGTTGGAGGGGGAACAAGAAGGTCACTGCAAGCTGTCACACGCTGACTGAGCGTCAGTCTGTGATCAACAGGCTGTAATTAATTCTCAAGAGAATCAAGCTGCCTTGGAGAAATCATATCAGATTAGAGCCTTGAGGTGAACACCAGGTGTACCTGTAGGTCTCTTTGGTATTTCGCTGCAGGTGTGTAGCACATAAATAATCATACTAACTTTAAAGTAGCTTTTATTCCCGCGGGAACGGGGTTAAGCTGAGGCAGGGGAAATTTAGGCTTGACATCAGGAGGGGGTTCTTCACCGAGAGGGTGGTTGCACACTGGAACAGGCTCCCCAGGGAAGTGGTCACTGCACCGAGCCTGACTGAATTTAAGAAGAGATTGGACTGTGCACTTAGTCACATGGTCTGAACTTTTGGGTAGACCTGTGCGGTGTCAAGAGTTGGACTTGATGATCCTTAAGGGTCCCTTCCAACTCAGGATACTCTATGATTCTATGATTCTATGATTTTAAATTTGTTTTTCCAAAGAATATGAACTCTTAATGGAAAATTATTTTGAAAATCATATTGTCTGCAAAGCTGACAATAACTTGTCCCAAGGCTGTTGAGGGAAAATTTCAGAAAGTACAAAGCTTTCTGGGCTTGCCTGTTTGCTTGTATTAACAGCTAATTACATCCTATATTGTTAACGTCTTCACCTCAATTGTAGGACTGCAAAATATCTGTATGCTTCCATTCCAGTCAACAGTCAAAAGGCATGGGATGGGAGGCAGAACAGTATGCACGAGCCAGAAGGCTAGAATAGGCCAAGAAATGGTATCTAACATTTACTGGAGATGCTCATTAGCTAAAGCTATACTGGAAAATTTTCTTGCTGAGTATCAAAAGACTAATTCCAGTGTAACATGCCTGGCAAGGAACTGATCTACAAAAGTCTATAAAGATAAGTTGGTAGCAGAGCAACTGTCAACTAATTGTCAACTAGTTTATGGAAATGACTTCCTTAATCTGAAATCTCATAAATTAACAGTTAATTTATGAAAAGAAAATATCTATTAAAAAAAAAAAAAAGGGAAGAAAGAAAAAAAGAAAAAGGACAGATCATAATGACATTGCCTGTTTCAAAGGAGGGCCTTTCACCCCAGCATAGTAGCATCTTCATAGGCTGTGATTCAAGAAAATGTTATTCAAATAGGTTTTAGCAGCTCAGATAACTTTTATTCAACTAAATATCCGTAGCACTTTTGAGAAGAACGAGGACATTAATTCACCTTCTTAGTATATGACCAGCCAAGGTAGTTATAATGTCCTCTTGGCCCAAATTGCTCCTATTGTTTAAACTGCTATTTTTCATTCTTTTTTTTCATTCATTTCTTTTAGGACAAATTTAACCTACCATTTTGGAATGTAATTATCTACTACAGTTGTATTAAATTTGTTTTGAAACACAGAAAAATACTAATTTTTCCTACAAGAATCAAGACTACCAAAATGTTACATTAGAGAGGCTTGATAGATAAAATTTTTTCAACTGCTGTTTCTTCCCATGTTATAAAACCACAGCACAAGGTATACAAGGAAAGCTACCTGAAATTTCTTTGCATTTACTGTACACAGAAGCTTGTTATTCTTACCACTCAAATGCACCCTCTTATCTTGCTGTAATACAAGGTGATTTATGGAGTCATGCCCTGCAGTGAAAGGCCATCCACCTGCTGCTGACAGCATGTTTTTGCCCCACTATATGTCTGGGATAATTTCAAGTTGTTTACTCCTGGATGAGAACCTCAGATTTAAAATCTATTAAGGACAGAGCAGAGGGAATGATTTTAGACAATGGGAAATATGGCGTAGGTCGCTAACAGTCTCACACTGCGTTCTGTCACATAAAAAAAAAAAAAAGAAGAACAGGAGATGTGAGTTTGTTCATTTATAGCTGACAAAGCCTCCTACAGAACACACAGAGTCCTGAGGACAGAAGGAACTTTAAAGAGGAAGATAGTACCCGATAATTTAATTTTAGCCTAACATCATATCGCTTTGTTTATTGGCTTAGACAGATCTGTACATCAACAGACAGTGAATCCCAGACAACCTAGCCTCAGGGGAAACCTATGGACTCATACCAGCTCTGGATACTCCATACTCTTAACAGTGGATCCCCAAAGGACTTCTAAGACGTCTGCAGCTCAAGTGAAAAATTAGGCTATAGTGAAATACAGTGATGCAAGTATCAAAACTTAATAATTAATTGGTTGAATTCTGCTTCTTTTTCACTGTGTAGATTCACATATTTGTTCATTCTTCAGAATCCACGGTGAACAATTTCTTATAAAGCTACTTTTAATGTACGTGAATATTAGCTAAGTTTAATGTCTGCATTCTGCTGCATTTCACTGGTCTTTGTTTTCACTCCCAGGATATGAACAAAGTTCCCTCCTTTCCTCTTGTACCAGCAAGCAGGCAGGGGGCAACACCTGATACTAAATCAGATACACAGCTGAACAGCAGTTTCACCAAAAGGATCACTCTTCTGTTAAAATACTTGTGTTTATATTTTTATTTCAGTTATTTATATTGTTATGACTCAACTGAAACAGTTTATCAGAAACTCCTCAAACTCCTTGGCTTTTCTTATTCTCTCCTGGAATCTGAAAATTATCTTTTTTAACTAAGTTCATTATGTCAAAATAGAGTGTGTTTGGCCTGTACTCCATTCCCAGCCATGGCTAGGAGTTTAGAACATACCCAGCAGAGGGGACATAATGTCAGACACAGCTCCAGCACAGGAAGGCAAAATTGTATTTGCCTGCATTTGAGTAATGGTGGTTGTTTCCACACCTTTCAGGTGATATCTCAAAGAGCTTCAGTATAATTCATACAGGCATGGAACTCCTTCTGTTCTCACTTGTCAGGTTTCAGATGGTACTTTTGACTATGTGGTGCCAGCAGTTTGACTACCAAGCACTTGCTGAATTCTGCACACCATGTCTCCAGCTGGAATCAAGGGTCGTTGGCAGACGAGATCACAGGAGAAATCTGGTTCTCTATACCTACTCTTGCAGTTGAAGAGTGCTTTCATGTCAACACTAATCTCACTTCACTAAATGTGTTTACTTAGTAATGCCAGTTTCTTTTTACAAATTTCCTTAACTATTTATTGTGTCCGCTTTATGACTGTGATGCACACTGTGATGAAGGATAGAATATCACTGCTGCATGGAAAAAGGATAATTACTGCTTTAATCTAAAACAAGCAGTCTGGGGTCATTTGGATATTTGAGATTTAGAGATTAAAACTGTCTCATGTTGTGAAATGTAATGTAAAAATAGCTGTCTCTGTCTTCAAGAGCTCATTTCCAAGGGATCTCATGACACTTGCCCAATACAGGCAAAGTCCCTCTTTCCAACTTATAATCACAGTAAGAAGATATGTGTTCATGCTGTCTGCACACTGACAGCTGAAAATTAAATATATAATATGTCTGTCAAATATAAAATCAAATATATAAGTAAATGTATATGTATTAAATATATAGTTCATGTATACAAATATATATGAAAAGCAGCTGAGAATATGCTCACTGAGGAAGTATGTGGGGAAGACAGTAAAAGAGAGGGAACTGTGAGCTATATGAGAATGTTTATATATTTTATCAGCCTGAGGTCATTAGAATAACCACAAAGTAGGAACATCTCAAATAACTTGCCAGCAGCACCACCAAAATCTAACTAAATGAAGTCTAAGCCTGAAAGCAGTTCATCCATTTCAATCGGCTTTTGATATTTCCAGACTTCATCTACAGGGAATAGCTAGTGGCTGGACCTAGTTGTGGTTTAAAAGGAGAGAACATTCAGCAGATTTTTCTTCCAGTTCTTCTCACCATTGTGTGTGAAAGACAGTTACAGACCCAGCCTTTAAAGTCTCTGGGCTATGGGAAGATTTTCAGCTGAAGTAACTTGGTATTGTGCCAGTGACTTTAATGAAGCTATTCTGATTTCTACCAGATGACAATTTGGCTCAGAAAAACCAAAGTCAGTGAAAGTCCCAGCACTTTCATAAGGAGGTGAGAAATCATGACTGGCAGGTTCAAGCTGGCGTAGTGAGGACTGCATGCATGCTGCACTCCTTTGATGGATGATTTCAGTATCACTCTGACTGACACATATCCAAATTATTTGGTGAGCACAGGCAGTTCTGCCTAAATACTCAGATGATCACCCTGACTCACATCCAGTTAATTGGGATGGGAGGTAGGTCTGTCTAAATTCTAAAATGATGATGATGCCTCCCATACTGCTTTTCTTTGCATCCCTGTGCTTCCCAAAAATCTATTGCTGAGCTTCAAATAGAAGTGTTCTTACCAGATACTTGGAATTGCTCTATGTAAGTACAAGTATCTCATAACTATTATTTTCTGAGGAGAAGTAAGGTCATTTCCTCTGTCCTTTGCACTGAATTAGCTGTAGGAAGGTAGTCAAAGTCAAGAAAGCCATATGCAAAAGACACCTTTGTCTTTCTCCATGCTTGAAGGACTTGACTATTTTTTTACTTTTTCTAAAGGATGAAGCTCATTGCTACCTGTTGTGAATATAGCAGGGACTCTACTCATACCAAGCGCATTTTGCTTAAGCACATAATCTTCTTAAGCATGGTAGTTTCACCTGTCTTTACTCTGTCCCATCAAATGCATGTGCTATTACAGGAATAAGCTTTGTATCAGTTGATTGCATAATTTAGTGATTAGACCAGATGGAGGTTCAAAGGCAGTTCTATTTCATAATCAAAAACAGTAAATGAGGGAGTGCCTATCCACAAATTCTTTTAAAAACAGTAATAATCTGCTAATACATGCAGTAAAACATGAGAACACAAATGTTGCTTGAAAAGGAGGTTGAGAGTTGGAAACAGTTGTTGGGTGTATTTGGAAAGCTTCCTGATAAATGCACATTCCATTGAAAAATCAAAGCATGTGTATGCACTACAGGCTGGATCCTAGTGCCACCATCAGCCAGCCTAGCTCTGGTACTGAGTTACATCAGAGAGCCCAGAGGAAGTGGTGCCATCTGACTTTGGCACAGTAAAGCAACTCTTCTGTTGACAGGACTCAGTCTCTCTGCAAATGTGTACATGTTCCAGCTTACTCAGATCTGGATGGGGTACTGCAAATAGTGAAGTGTATTGGTCTATAGTGACACACCAACAAGATTCATGTCTCTAGTCACTTAAGGTCAGGGTCTGATTTTTCATGTGCCTGAAGTTATTAATTCCAACTGAAATAAAAACAAGTTATGTTTTGAATATTTTAAAATATATGTGATCCTTCTTCCAATAAAAAATCTTATTTGTAATATTATGTAATATTATTTGTAATTCAATGAATAATATTTCAAGTATTGTGATTCTGCAACCTAAAAGAAAACATAAATACTAAAGCAACAGACTCAAAAAAGATCACAGAAGTGCATTTGTCAAGTCTTGAGGAAAGCCCTTACAAGTCCTAGTGTTGAAAATGGGAAAACTGAGTGTTTCTGTTATATGAACAGGTCTCATAACATTTGTTGTTGAAGTATGCATCAGACTGATGTCTGGAGAACACAGTGGACAACTGAAGGCCTGCAACCCTTTGAATTCAATGTCTCCCAAAGCCTGATGAAAGTAGGAAGATCTTCATCCACATAAGATACACTAATTGGCAATCACTAAAGAATGTGTTGAACAAGTACATAAGGAAGTCAGACAGGAAGGAACTATTGAAGCAAAAATCATCAAAAAAAAAAGTCTTGAAGGTCTTGAAGGTCTACAGATATCTGCTGTCCATAAAACCAGAATGCATTTCCACCCTTCCTCTAACAAAATCTAGAATTATAGTAAAAGTTTAAATGGTATAATCAAGCCATGAAGAGAAAACACAAGAATCTCATCTCCTGTATTCCTACACTACAAGAGACAGTTAATTTTCCAGATGGCTTTAAAAAACAACTACACTATAGAGGAAAACAAAACAAAATTACCTGAATTATGCCAGCCAGCCTGACCTTGGAGAAAGTGGTGTGTTAACCCTCAACACACAAATGAAAAATATTATCCAGACAACCAAGATATAATAACACAAAAAGAGTAACAGTGTTTCTCATTTTAGCTTATCTCTGTGTTCAATTTCTAGTGCCTTAAAACAAGTCCAGAGCTGAGTTACATAACATGTGTAGCAAAGAACTCCTACCTTGATTCTGGCAGGCAATCTAAGCCTACACTACCATTTCAGTCTTTTTGCATTCCTTATTTATGCACACCAAAGCCATCACCAGCTGAGGTTCATTTTTCTGCTGTAAAGTGGACTTCAGCTGTAATAATTTGAACTACAGACTGCAGAAAAAGTAACTGAAGACTGCATTTTATTCTCTTTTCTTCAATATTTTTAAACTGTAGTGATTTGTCCCTATTTAATTTGTGTTTACTGTGAATTGAACTCCACTCAGGTTAATTTTTATTCTCTGTGGTTTTTTATTACCATGTTTGGTCTAGACACAATATGGATCTTTGGCAATAAACTTTCTAAGCCCTTCTTCTTTATGTCACTGGGAAGTTTACATCATTTACAAAGCCTTAATAACATATCCATCATAATAAAATCAAAGAAAATGTATGACCCTCATGCCACTCTAGCACCAACATCATAAAAAGATTAACATTAAAGAACTCATTGGAGATCATATAAAGTAGTTTCTCCTGATCAGAAAATTATCAGTTGCTACTGAGGTTTGCTACATATTAATCCTAAATATCCATACTGAGATTAAAACATAATTGTCAAAAAATATGAATTTTGGAACTTGACCTGAAAAGAAATTACTAGCTGTGTTGAGGAGTATTATCTGTTTCACTCTTTTGTTCCCAGAATACCCTCTGGTTACTAAGAGTTTTCTTTGGGAGGTTACAGAGAAGAGAAAGACATTGAGTCAGGGATATCCTCAGGTTGCTCCACCAAAGGACCAGGTGAGGATTCTGGACAGAGTAGAAAGAGAAGAAGTACATGCAGCAGGTTCACTGGGACTAGGAGTCTCCTAAGACTGGGAGGAATATAAATTTGGGGTGTCACCTGGAAAAGGAACTTTTCTTCAGGACTCAGAGTGGCCTCGTGAACATTATCACAATGGGAAAACTCCTGAAAGCAAGTGAAGCAAGTGTGTGGCTGAAAAAAATAGGTCCTTATAACAAGGACGCAGACAGAAGGAGAAACATGGATTCTCAGATCCTCTAGTTATGCTTGTCTCATCCCCTCAAACCTGAAAACTTTATTTCTTCTTCCAAGAATTTCTGTGTTGTGTTTTAGTTCATTGGTTTGTATTCTACTAAAACTTATGTTTAGAGATTGAAACACCATCTTTTATTTCTGGTTGTCCCCCTTTAAGAAAAACATTCACTTCAGAACTCTTGCTGACTTGTGGTATTATCACACAACTCAAAATATATTTTGACAAGGAGGCTGGGAAAAATAAAGTAAAATTTTCAGGCAAGTGACCTCACTAAAACACTGATCAGTGTACACTCTAAAACAAACCACTTTGTATGTCTAGAGTGTTCTTGCTCTAACCAAATCCCAAGTATTTTACAAATTCTACATTAGACAGACACTTCACCTACTAAATAAAAATGCCAGTTGCATGACACTTGGAGAAGGAACACAGTGCTTATTAACACTGAATATAGACAAAGTCAGCTGAACCTAGGTGTTACTTATCTTTATCAGTATAGAAAACAATAGATGGAACATCTTTGCCACCTTCTTGCTCCCATCACTGTTTCTCCATACAAACCCAGCTTTATTGACAGCTACGGGTCCCTACAAAGAAAGATTCCGAAGTTGTGAATTGCAGTTTCCTTTCAGGCTTCACATTTCTCTTGCACAAAAGACTCTATTATTTTAAATATCAATATTTGCATTTTAAAAGGCTTGTTTATTCGCTTGACTGGGAAGGTGGAGAAGAAAGAAGACAGGGAGAAATGAGATGTAAACACAGTGACTATAATGTGTCAGGAAAACTCAAGTAATAACATATTTTCACATGTATCTGGTTAAAAGCCCTGGAAGGATAACATAAAAGAGATTGACTCTAATAAGAATATCTACTTACAAAAAAATGAAGTGCACAATATATAAATAAGCTTTCAAGAAATGCTAAGAAATTATATTTGAGCTTCTTTTCTCTAATAAACTTAATGTCATACTTGCTATCATGACTATCCCATGACCAGCTAATCATAAAAAGTCCCAAAATCATCAAACATATTATAGTTTTAATAAATACCATATCAAAATCAGAAGTGGAACATAAGCTGTGTATGGGCTGAAATTTAACTAAATAAGTCACCAATGAAGTAGAAGCCATAGATGATACATTTGAAGGCATGAACTAGAAATCTGGCAAAAATCATACAATTATATCTTTCCTTTAAGAGCATTGTTTAGATACAGCTAGGAGTTGCAATGGAGACATGGGTTCACATTTTTATTAGTATTACTTTTGGATTCTTTGCTACTAATTATTTCTACAGAAGTGAAAATAGTGACTTATTTTGTATACTTAGTTGCTATTCCTTCAGCACTCATGAAGTTGTTTTAATAAGAAAAGAAAGTGAAATATTTTGCCTTTTAGGAGAGACAGCTAACTTTTTTGAATAGTACTGATCCATAAATTATGAATGACTTTCTTCTTCACGTATTTTTGCTAAGTTAATTCAATACTATAACTACTTAATCACAAAAACTAACCTTCTGAAATGTCCAGGATAGAGATCTCCAACTAATTAGTATAAAGTAAATGGAGCTCATAAAAAATTAAATAGATACTGTATTTTAGACAGGAAAAATAGTTTAGTGGGTAATACAGACACAGACACTTTGCTGCCAGTATTCCCAGACTCTGTGCTTAGCTGTATTAAAGATTAACAATATAACTCACATCACCTAATTTTTGCTATCCAAAAGTATACACCTCTTCTAACCTAGCTGCCAAACCTCTCAGTACTCAATAGAATTAAGAAGGTACTTGTATCAGGTATAGAGGGATGGCTGACTCATCCCATCCTAAAATAGAATGTCCCCTGGAAATGGCTATTGGCTATAGAGGACGTTCAGGTGATTATTGATAGGAGTTGTGAATTTCATATGCATGGTATAACCATTGACGTTATTCACCTCCTCTGTGCTTCAGTTTTCCAACACTAGAAGGGAGTAATGCTATTCATTGCTTTACAAGCATGAGAGTTAGTCAGTGGCTGTTTTTTGTTGTTGTTGTTGTTGTTTCCTATTTGTTGTTCCAAAGCCTTGTAATAAAACAGCTATTCAAGCATGAGGCTTCATTTTCCTTTATTTCATCCATTTATTAAATTCAGTTGACATATCTCACGTAGTCCTATGACTACTTCTGCAATGCTAGACTTTCATTTTCACTCTGTCTTTAGCCTTGCTAACAGGTGTATCAGTATGTATTCCAACAAAAACTTTTTCAAAAAAGGAATCCAATAATATCATAATACACATAATATGCCGTAAAATGCCAAAGAGGTACAGAATTATTCCAGGTCCAATCAAAACCAACGTCTGTCTTTTCATTATCTTCCACAGGTACTGACTCAAATTTGTGGGAATGCTTTATAAATTGACTTTTAATTTCCACTGCCAAAAACAACAACAACTTAATAAGTTCTTGCCCAGGCAAAAGACAAAATGAACAAGAATAAACAAGTAACAAAAAAAAAAAAAAAGCAACAATTTGTTTATTTGTTTTACCATTTTTACACTCAATGAAACAATTTAATGGTAACTTATTGCATTTAAAATACTGTACAAATAATAAAATATCTTTTCCTAGAATGTGTAGAATCTACCCAGAGACTGAAAGGGAAGAGACTGTCGTTGGTCTTCCTCTTTCTCTGTCTAAAGGAGGAGCTTTTGTCACTTCCTTCAGCTATAAGTAATTTTCAGAGAAGCAGTAGGAATTAATGGCTGTGTTTTAGACTTTTACTCATTCAGAGTGTTAAAACAGTCATAAAGCTAAAAAAGGTGTAAAACCAAAGAACAGTCAAAGAAAATTTATATGCGTTTCTAGGACTAGAGTATTTAGAAAGTGTAAAACAATATTTTATTTTCCCTAAGGAGAAAGGACTCGACTATTCCCTCAGTTCTGAGGTCAGTAGAGGCTGACAAGATGGTATTCAGGCTCATGGTCTCAAGTTCATCCTAAATTTAAAAATAATAACAATAATTATAATATTTATGATATTTTTAATATTTATAATATTTATAATACTTATAATACTTATAAATAATATTTATAAATATTTATAATATTTATGATTTGGCAGCAGCAATAGAAGCCTATCCAAACTCTGCATTGGTCCAGATTGATTTGCTAACTTAGCTTGCAAAGTAGAATGCTCAGAAGAGACTATTTTAATGCTTCAATACATCTCCAAAGGTAAAGAAGATGATGATGTTTTTCTGTATTACACCAGCTTCAGAAGATGCCTGATTTCAAGTTCTCACTTGCTTCATCAGCAGAGCAAGATTTCACAATCAAGAAACAAAACAAATATATTCAGATATGGAGCCTGATAGTGTGTTGGCCACTTGTGATTTGATTCTGTGCCCTTTGGTACACAAAATGTATTTCCCATACATATATTCCCATTATTCCCCATTGCTAAGGTCTCAGGATTCATATCATCCTCAGCTAAGATTGATTATATAGCTTTTGCTTTGTACTTACTTCGCACTGATATTGTTAGTGCTCCATACTACTTGTTATTCTGTCATAATTATAAATAAAAAAAAAAAAAATGGAAGAAATTAAACCAAAGTAATTTTTATCCCTATGTTGAACCAACACCTTCCCCCCCCACACACACACCCAACAAAACAAAATCAAACAAAACAAAATCAAACAAAAACAACAACAGCAAATACTTATTCTGCAGCAAGATAGCTGGTCTTTTCTTTGGAACATCACAGAGATAAATGTACTTCTTGTTCTTGACATTGCTACAAAAAGTATGCATTAAAATGCAATTGTACAGAAGTGTTGAAAGGAAGAGTAGTATCTTGCTGTTGGTCAGCCCTGAAACATAAAGACCAGAGGTGAAGTAGCAATTCATGCTGACAACTGAAAATTCATCCCACCTGTATGGACTTCAGTTGTGATGATAGTATGGTACAGGTGTAATATGGAAGAACTCTCTGTGTGATGTTTAACAGCCTTATCACTTTCAAAACAGCAGAGATCTGAAGATCAACAACTTGCTCTCTCCTCTGTTGCTTTCCCTAGGAAAAAAAAAAAAAAAAAAAAAAAAAGAACAGTTTCTTACTGCACACAAGGCTAACCTGACAATGAAAAAGAAAACTAGTAAAACTACTGTATGACAAATAACCACATTTCAGCAAACATTTTGTATGTGTATGAGCGTATATGGACATCCCAGAGTATGGGTGCATATTTGCAGCCTTACTTGCTTGGATCCATTTAAAATAAACAAACATTATTGGAGATGACAATAGTAAGCTGAAGTGATTTGACCAAAACAGAAAGGGGGATATGTGAGAATGTGAGACACCAGGGAAAAATAGAGAAGGTTTGGGTTTAAATCCCTGAATAGCAATGCTTCTTGTGCTATTCAACATTTTTTTTTCTGTGCTAAAAGGCCACCCTAGATGCATAGCATATAAGGTTGTTTATAGCACACACTATAAACTGCTCTCAGAAACATTCACCGCAAATGTATTTCCAAAAATGAAAAATGAAAAATGGCTTAGGACCAAAAAGAAATTTAGGGATTTGAGATCATTGTTTTTACATACCTCATAGTATCCTTGGCTTTATCTAAGCATGGGCTTGTGAGAAAACACCAAGGAAAAGCATATCAAATTTTAACTCTAAAAAATGATTCCTATCAGCTCATTCTTCACTCTTCTTCAGTTCTATTTCTTTCTAGAAAGAAAAATAAAAACTCTGTATAATTCTGTCTTCTATTTCTAGCTCCTGTAAATCAGAGACCATAGAGGCTCAAGGAATGAACAGAGGAACTTCCCACGCTTGTTCTGGGAACAATTAAGCATCAAATATTGAAATAACACTGTTCAATTTAAGCACAGAACCATTCAACTGCAGAGTTTTTCAAAGATTGGTAAATGATGGCTCCATTAGGTCTAGAACTTCTGGCAAACCCGGCGTGAGATGTATTCTGGGTGGGGGCAGAGTCATGCAGTCTGAAATGAAAAACTGGACTATATTTGTAATGGTATGACACTTGTGAAGAGCTGTGCTTTTAGCACTGACTCCTTTTAATAAGGTTCTGTACTTGAGAGGATTTGCCTAGTCATATAAAGGCAAATAATGTGTACCACTGGGATAGCCATAAAAAACTTCTTAGAACTTTTCATTCCAGAATTCCTGAAAGCTCTCAATGACTTTGAAGACTGACCATCAGATGCCTTCCACAGACAATAGCTGCAAGGATAAAATGCAGCAAGTACTTAGCAGACCCAGGAGTTTGGAACAGGAGATAAAACACACAAACTAGAGGGCCAGGGTAGATGGCTGCTGCCCTATGACTTTATTCAGAACCTAAGATTTGACCCCCAGCTGTTGCTGAAATGCCATGGGCTTCCATCAAAGAAACTAAGTGCCTTTCTTCCTGTTGTTAAGAACAGCTCAGGATCATGCCACTAAGAAAAGCAGATTCTTTTCTGTCTATACATCATCCATGTGTTTTGTATTTCACTTTAGAGTACTGTGGCTGGACTGCTTTTCTTACTAATACACTAACATACTCATTAAAAATAAAATTAAAAACAATAGATAAAATAACAGCAAAGTCTTTGGAAGTTCTTTGTATGAGGCTTCAACAACCACTGTTTTGTTAAATTCTAGTGGATAACAGATTATTCCACAGTCCCAACCTGGTGACTCATTTCACCATGGTTGCACATCAAAGTGTACCCTTGTTAATCAGGCTAACCGAATTAATGCAGTTGTGTTATGATTTGCAAAGTCTGGAATCTTTTTTTTATTTTTTAATATATAGTGTTGTATTTATTGTGATTGAGTCCGTAGAATGCTTTTATTGTCCAAATACACAGCGTATTCATGAAATATGAAGAAAGAACCTACACGAATATTACAATTTATGATATTAAGAAGGAGAGGAGAATTAACATAGCAAAATCACTGTAGTAAAATTTTTTATGGACCATTTTAAAACTGCATGTTATTTCATATTTAGAGTTGTCCAGAAATGTACATGAAATGCCAAGCTCCTAGGTATTAATATTCTTCTTAACAGTCAAGATTTTAATTTCTCAGAGCTGCTGTGTTGGTATAAAGAAATAATAAACAGTTGGTACTGCTGACATAATTCTTGGGTAATGTTATATCTAAAGATTCTAAAACTTCATAAGGCCGATCTCGGGACAGGCAAATATAGATCCTCTAAGGAGCCTAGGCAGTTTCTGTTCCCCTTCATAACATATGATTATAAAAAGGATCTCTCTGCAAACTTACCCTTTTGATATTTTTACTCTTTTGGGGAGTTGTGGATCTGACAGAAGGTCATACTTGCTAACCTGTATACCAGATGACCTAATTAATGCTGCCCCTAATGTTGCCTGACTGTTTACCCCTGTTTGCATGATAAGTATTTGAGTACATCATAGCCACAAAAACCTAAATACATAACCAATATTGGTGCAGGACAGAGCTTACTCCACATTATGTGAGCACGTTATCTTTCCTAGAGAACTACAACCCAAGCCTGATTTCTCCAAAGACAGCTTTCTTTTCCACCAGAACGATGGCTTTCAGCTTCAGGACCAGAAGTGCATTGGAGAAGCTGGATTATAGTTGTTGATAAACATATGTTGCTGTCACTGAGTTGTGAATCAGAAGCTATCAAATGAAACACTTTGAAGGAAATTAGGCTCCCAAGCATAAACTCAAAAGTAATTCATGTGACCATCAGATTAATCAAAAGCTTTTCCATCTCACTGTCCGTTTCAGGCTGAATTTAATCTCTCCAGGTTTTCTCAAGACCAGTATTTGTTCAAGCCACATACAGTGATACTTTCTCAGTACCTTTAATTTATCCTGGATCCTACTTAAAGGTAAATGAAACTTATTTGAACAGTAGGTACTGCAAAGCTGTCTGACCATGCCCAGGTGGCATACTTCATTTTCAGCAGGGAGATGCTTCAGCTGAGCAAGGAGTTTGCATATTTCTTAAGACGATAAGAGTAGGTTTAAGACCCAGTTTACCAGCCAGTAAGCCAGTACACCGTAATACTTATAAGAAGAGTAGGTTTACATGACCCATTTCACCAGCCAGTCGGTTTCATTTAGTGCCGTCCTTGCCAATAATAAAACCGTTATTTTTCAAACAGCAATGTGATATTTTCAAGTACTTCATTCTCTTCTTTTTGAAGATATCTCTAGCTGCCAGTCAACATCAGTAAGAACGCTAAGGCAGTAGGACATCTCACTCTGAAAAATGCTACAGAAGAGTCTTTAAACTCCTGGACATGCAAATTTGAATTCTGGAATACTTCATGTAATAGTGCAGGGGAAAGCACTGTGCTAATCCCTGGTGAAATGAAAAACCCATATGAGAAAGAATCAACAGGAAAAATCCTTTTGTTTTCTAAATATATTATGAAAATTTTAATACAATGATATTTGACTAGGCATATTTTGTCTCCGTTTCTGCTGAATATAGTCTCATTAGACTCCACATAGTTTCACAATAACTCCACCATGATTTCTCTGGTATGATTTAATATTTTATCCAGTTTATTAAATACGGTATTAATTTCTGCTCATGTAAAATCTTATGCACAGTCTCTGCTTTTGTTCATCTGCTAGCACAGGAACACTGATGCAATTTGACAGTGTTGTAATCAGTATTTTGTTTTTCCATATACCTTTAAAAACTCAGATTTGAGCTTAGACCAAGATGGTAGATGACTGGAATCAGGAAAAGAGGAGAAAGGAAGAATTCTATATTTGAAATCAGAACTAGATTAAATACATAAAAGGCATTTTCATTTCTTTATTACAGCCAATAGTTATTCTTGATGCTGATCACACAAACTCTGCACTATGCAAAAAAACACAGCCAGGCCAGAATTTGATCTGGCAGTAGTACAGCACTTACAAGTAATTGAATAATCATTGTCGTATAACACCCTGTATTATTACCATTCATTAAGGGTGGATTCCCATTCAAGTTTTTGATGTTGTTAATTCTAGTGCTACAACACAATGCTTCATTTTAAAGGCATTTCAGGTGGGGTGATTTGTGTACTATTTTTGTTTCCTGTGCCCCAATTATATACCCTACAAACCACCCACCCAATTTGACAGGCTGAAATGTGCAATTTCCTGTTGTGTTTTACTCTGACAAAGGTAGTCAAAATGCATTTCAATTTGTAGAAACAATCTGCCAGTGTCTAATTGTGGAGGTAAATTTTTCAAGTTATGGAAACTGGGAAAGACCAATACATGTCTTAATGTATTCACACAGGACACTTTGGAAACTTGGTGTTTGGAAGATTAGCATAGCAGATGTCAAACATATATTTTTAAATTATGCTTCCTAATTTGTAAATATAATTATTCCCTTGGTCTTCAGTATACTAGACAAAACATTTATGAAGCTGAAATAAGAAAAAAAAAAAAAATCTGAGCTGCATAACTGCTTTGCTGTTATTTAATTACCTGATCTCATTGAGCTTAAAATTATGGTTGCTGGATTTTGACCAAGATCACATAAAGGTCATTACATTTTAAGCTTTCAGGCATCTATGAAATGTACTAAAATGCACAGTTTAAAGATTATCTTCCAAAAACCTTAAACCAAACAAGACGAAATAGGAAGCAGGTACCTGATCTAAATCTACCTTATAACCCCACCATCCCAAGACCATCAGCACCAGGCTCAGGGCTGTCAGGATAAACCCTTGTCTTTTGCAGAGTGTAAAATTTGTTTTGCAACGGGGCAATGTGCATTTTCAGACAACAGGGGAGATAGACTTGCACAAGACAGTCAATGGGGCCATAGTTTTAGTCAGTTGCTGAAAAGCATTCATTCAGACAAAAAAAGCCTCATTAGACAACCCAGGTTCCTTTTTCAGGAGTGCAGTCAGCTCCTCGCATGAGACACAGGGTACAAGTTTTTCTGACAGAGGTTAAATTTTTCTGTGTAACTGTATCACTAGTGGATTAAAATGGAAAAAGGAAAGGTATGTGAAATGTTGTGACAGCTGCAGAGATTTCCCAGGCCACTAGCTATTCCTCAGTAATAGCAACAGTTTATGTTTTCAATCAGAGCTGTTCTAGTCAGATTGGTTCCCATTTTTCTTTCACACAGGGAATTATTTTTCCTAATTACTTGAAGATATAACATAAAATGTTAAGAGCTCCAGATTTAGTGTCCTCCAATTTGTTCTCCCAATGAACTTGTAACCCAGATAATAAAATATCATGACTTTTCCCAAAAGGAAGAATTTTGAATGAGTCAAAATATTATCCATGTATAAGAAAGCAATATGGCTGAGCAGCGTTCAGAAATGGACAATAGGTCTTATGTTTTTCTTGAGTACACTGTTTTGTTCCTAATGCTTGATGCCTACCAAAAGGAAATGGGAGGATTGGTTTAGGTAAGACAAAAATAAGTCTAAATCTGTCCTCAGCGTTGAACGTAAAATAAGATGAAATTTTTAAGGTTTAGAAAATGTTGGAATAATGTTAAAAAATAAAAATAAAAATGTTTTAGTAATATGTTCTAGTTCATTTTGGAAAGGAAAACAATGTTTTGGGTTTTTTTTCATTACTACAGCACAGCCCATTATTTTGTATGGATGGGAAGAGTTCAAAAAGCCCAAAATACACTAAAGAATGTTTTAAAGCAATCCAAAGTATGTTTCCAAATCCAAAGTGGGGTGGCACTGAAAAACATGGGTAAAAAATGGATAAATCGGAAATTAGACTAAAATAGGGACTGAAAGGGTAAGAGGGTGGACCATTGGAAAACTGGGAAAAGTGATCAGAACCAAAAGCAATTCTTGGAGGATCCTGTGGTGATGACACAACTGGTTTATCACTTTTCTCAATACTACATGTACTCAAAAGCCTTAAGAAATAAAATCTAAACCACTAAGATACTGAAGACCCCTGATAACTTTCATCAAAGAGCAAGGATGAAATGCATCCTAATTTGTCTTCCTTTCTATTTCTTTCTCTGTTCTTCTCCATGTGTCTTCTTCACGTCCTCTTTTTTATTTTATCAAGTAAGATTTTTCCTCTTTTTCTTTCTTTTATTTTTCCTTTTTTATTATTATTTTTTACACTGTTTTGAGAACAATTGCAAGGCATAAGACAAGCCTTCTTGAATGAGAATGTCCACTTCAGCTTAAAAATGCCCTAAAGGACAAGTTTCCCAGTCAGCTAGGATGTCCTGCAATGGGAAGTTTTGGACCTACTGTGCTTGTTCTATTTTGATGATCTCTACTTGTCCAGTAAATGTTTTGGGGAAATATTAAAGTTGTTTTCTATTTTACACTTGCCTCACACCATTAAGGTGATGTATGTATGATCAATGCAGGCATCTGAGACCTTCAGATGGGCTAGAACTATTCTGCAGTAGCTATAGATCAAGAAATCCTGGATAAATAAATAAATAAAGGTCAAATTCCTTCAGAAAGCATTTCCCATCAGGGAAAGAGAACATGTCCAGTGCTATTGCACTTGCTTTTCTCCCTGGTTTGTCAGAAGCTGGAAAGTATTCTTACACTCAGATGTGTGCAATATAAATAATCCAATAATCCTCTGGTTTCCACAGAGAAAGATTCTTAGTTAAACAGGGAACTATTTTTGAACACTCTCAAAAAAAAAAAAAAATTCTCTTAGAGAAACTGTCTGTCATGTTCTTAAGACAGACTTTGTGACATTACATTTTTGTGTGTGTGTGTGTGTGTGATATAGAAACACCAATTACCACATAAAAATTGAATTTTCTCTAACATTTTCCCAATTAGTTTTTCTATTGCTAAGACCCAGAATTAGCTTTTTTTTTTTTTTTCTGTGACTACAAAAAGCAAATGTCAACATCATTTCAGGCAGCTCAACAGAACTGTTCTTTATCCTTCATCTTTCCTCTTTATTTTTTTTAAACTGCTAAAATACATATCAGCCAGAATTTTAAAAATAATATGGTTTCTCCTGCTCTTAATATTACTTAATATTTTTGCTTTGTTCAGACAAGCACATGAGAAATTTTCTATAAAGTTCTGCAAATAGGCTTACTGGCTAAAATTAACTGTGAATTTGACTCTTCACATTTACAAAATGCTTGACATAAAGCACAGAAGGCTGTACCCTGATGTGGTTTTTAGACTGAAGAAAGCAGCTGCAGGGGCTGCAGCTCTGGTTTGGAGTTTTTTTTTTTTCCAGCAAGGAAACCTGTATCACGGAGAATCTATAGGACAGTACCAGTTTCCTACTTGACTTGAATGAGTTCAGCTTCTTCTTATAAACTTTTACTTCCTATAAAGGGATTTTAGTAATGGTCTCACTTACTAAAACCTGACCGATCCTGTTCTTTTTCAGTGCAGTGTATCATTGTGAAACCATAAAAACAAACAAACTGACAGACATTTGAGAAAAAGCACTTTAGAAGAACAGATTCATAATGCTTATAATTCTTGAAGTTTGGGGAATTGTTCTGTTCTCCTTCCAAGGCTTTAAATGACATTTTCAGGCCAGAAAGGTTATTAACAACTTAGTTCTAAAGCTCTTAAAAATCCAAACACTGTCTGGATTAACTACAAGGGTGCAAAGGACACGTTTCTGTTTCTGACTCCAGCCCCTCCCATGTCTTTCAGTATGTCTGAATTAGAGCTGAATCTGATTATTGTGTTAAAATGTAGAGTACCAATAGAAACAGATGAACTGCTGGCTCCAGGTAGTCTCTGGGGTTAAGTATACATCCACAGTCCTGCCATTGCATCTCTGCTGTTACAAAGCTCTGGTGATGTGAAAGAATCAAAAGTTCTGGGCCTACAACAATAGCAGTATCTGTGTCTTGTTTATGCTGATGATCTCTTCTGACAGGTAGGTAAATCACAGCAGCAGCACTACCATTTGTCCAGTGGTGGGATCAGATAGAGAAAAGGCACCCTTCCTACCACCAGCTTTTAGCACATTGCGTGCAGTGTCTCACAGAGTTATTAAATTATAAGCCAGTATGATGGGTTTGTGTATTTTTTTTTTCAGGAGGTTGCAACACTTCATAACTAGTCTTTCTAAGTACATTGTAAGAGTACATTTACACTGAAAAGAAAAAAACAGGAGGAATTTGAAGTTGTAGTGCATGCTAAAATCAGCACAGACTGGAATGTAAGAGTACATAGAATGTAACTGCCCTGTACACCATTCCTGCAATGGAGAAGTAAATTTGGATTAGAAATTAGCAAGGCAGGACAGCTAAAGAAAAAAAAAAGGAAAAAAAAAAAAAAAAAAAACAACTTTCTGGCATTCTGGCAAATGTGATAAACCATAGGGTAAGTTTTGTTTTTTGTTTTTTGTTTTCCCTTTTAACTATTGAACTGTGCCTATATACATGCAAGTAAGATAAGTAAGGAGAAGTGATATTAGATCACCAAAATGCAGAAAGGACAGACATTTTCAGGTACACAAAACCCCCTTTTCAGGTCTGAAACAGCAAAAAGCTGAGGACTGTGAAGATATAATATATGTGAAGATATACAATTGGGAACAACTTCTAATGTGGTGATGTTACTTAATGAGGCAGGCTGACACAAAAAGATGTCTGGCACCTAGGGAGAAGAGGGTGGTGTTATTTAAAGAAGTGATAAGGTAGGAAGCTACTGTATGCCTGGGAGAGTTAGGCTGTGCACAGATATTGAAAACAAAACACTTAATAGGCAAAAACTTTAAGTGGTTAGAATCTCAGAATTTGATTGGTTTGCTTGACTGGACCTAGTAATCTAGAAAACGGGCCACAACCAAAATCCCTATACAAATACCCTTTTCATTCATTCAAGGTCCTGGACATATACACATATCTGGTGACTTACAACACCTCCATTGAAAATGGAAGAAGGAAGATAAGCATCTAAATGACCATTAAAATTCACATTGGTGTCTTAATGTCAAGCATGGGATTAATTGCAAACACTGTGGGTTAAATTTAGTTAGATAACATTAATTCTCTGGATTTGAAACATCAGTGAGGTCTCCCCACTGCTGGTTTCTTTGTGATCTAAGAGAGAGGAACAAATCTGCGCAGGAAGCTTTGGGGATAAACTGCACCTAAACTAGACGTTGAAAAATATGCTTGTTTCCCCTTGTTCCCACCCCCTCTGACAATTTGTGACAAGATGATGTAAAGCAGCATTTACCAACAACTTGCAAGAGATTAGGCAGTTGTCAAAAGAGATGTCAATACAGGCTTCAGCAATTGCTTCCTGAGAGATTTCAGAGAGAACCACTAAGCTGCAGTTGGGTTTTGATAGCTCTCTACAGCTGTGCACAGCTGGTCAGATGATATGTTTACCTGTATCTTTAGTTCTGGCTTGGTAAGTGATGGCTGGGATGACGGTGAGGTATAATAACCATTCTTTATCTCTGTATATTATGAATTAGATGCCATCCATTATGAACCACCTCATCTCTCTCTCTAATTTTTCTTCATAACCGTATGTCGTGATTCCCACAAATAAAACCGTAATTACTGCTGCTTTTGTTTAACATGATTTATAATTGCCATAATGGTAAGGTCTCCCCTGGTAACAGTAAGTGCTCACCACTGACTTGCAGTACAGCTTTTCTGCAGCAAGCTTTCCCTGCTTGAGACACATTGTCTCTAAAACAAACCTTTTTCTATTGTATGACAACATCAAATAAGTACATGACCAATGCAGTCTATTTTTTCCAGATGATGACAATATTCTCATAAATACTTTGGTTTAAGCAATTAGTCAGAATATGGGGTTGTTTGAAGTGAATGATACAAGATACTCTTTGAGAGAAGGACAGTTATTTACAAGGGAAGCACACCAGGATCCATTTCCCCAAAAACAGTAGCAAAGAAGGCCAGAGTGGGGCTTACTTTCTGATTTTTTTTTATTTTTATTTTTGTCTTGCTTATGATTTCCAGCTGTGCAAAAGGAGGTCTGGACACCCATAGGATCACGTGTGCATCTGTAACTTCAAATTGTCTGCTACCTTTCTTTCCAGTTTCCTATTTCCTAGTATTCACAGCTCGCCAAGCACTCCCCAAATTATGGGATTCTCAGCCAGTCCCAAGGAAAAAAAAAAAAAAAATCACATGGAAAACACAGTTAGGCTGATATAACTAACAGTTAGCTGTCATCAAAAGGAGGTCCAATTTCCCTCACCCCCAGCTTCCAGCTGTCTGTTCTCATCCCTCTTTAACACTCATCCATCACTTATCCAACCACACTATGAGACTGTTCAAGGAGTCAAACCAGTAGAAAACTCAATTTACTTTCCTCTTCTACTTTTCTGCCATTTTGGATTCCTGAATCAGTTTACAGCATGGCTAGATAACCATCAACTGTGGCAAAAGGGAACCCATGGGAACACATGGTTACGGTTTGAGGGTAGACAGGCTCAAACTTAACACAAGTAGTATTGCCTCCCTGGGCAACAGACATTTTGTAGCTTTCCCATTTCACAACACTCATTTCATTTAACAGAAAGAATATTTACCACTCTTCTCTGTTTCGAAAAAAGCACTGAGCATTGGAGGTCAATTGGTTTTGCTGTTGCTGCATTATTTTTGGCCAGCTCAGTTCTCAGCCTGGTTCACCACTACTCCACACCAATGTGCTGGTCCTGGGACAACAGAGAAGGTGAAGCAATAGAGGTAGTCAGTGGGAAGGAGGACAGAGGGAAGGGACTCATCTTTCATCAGTGTTGCAGCCCAGGAGAATTAAAGGTGAAGTATTATACCCAACAAGGCAAGTGATAATATGAAAAGAAAATTTAAGAAATAGTTTGGAAAGTTCACTGTAATCCAAAATTTTTGGTGTTGAGTATAGGTAGGACCAGACAAAATCACCACATTTGCAGGAAGAAAAGTAAATTTTATGATTCAAGCATGAGTTGAAAGACTTTTTTTTTTTTTGTAGCCTGTTTTCATTACATACCCAACCAATATCCTTAAATTTCTCATTCTCTGTGTACAGAGGCTTGAAATCTATCAGTGAGCAAAGAGACATAGAAAGGAAACATCAAATATTTTTCAAAGAAAAAAAAAAAAAAGAAGGGTAGAGGGAAGGTATAAGATTCTTTGTCACAATACTAATCATCAATAAAATTGCATCATCATATGATGCAATTCCATAAATTTCTTTGGAAGTATGGCTATGGATAAGCTAAATGAGAAACTGACACATGCTGAGGCTTTGTCATTGCTGTACCTCAGGCATTTATTTTCAGTAACTCTTGACTTGAGTAAGATTTCAAAGAACAAATTAGATCCCACCTTTTCAGATGACGTATTAGCAGTATTTAAATTATAGGACATTAGAACTTTTTAACATATAGCCCTAGTTTTATTTCTTCACATTTTTGGTTTCCCCCTTAAAATATTTTACCACCCTACTTGGAGGAGATAATGATGAAATTAATCCTGTTATTGAGTTGCCACTCTCTGGAAAGATCATTTCACATTTGGGGAGGAGTGGGAACAAATCAATCTGCTTATCGATTGATTAAAGGTGGGTTTTTGTAAGCAGCATTTTTAGAGGGCAGAGAAGATCAGAAGGACCTTGGGGAAGTCAGCATCTTCATCGCTGCATCGCTGTCAAAGTGTCTACTCTTGTACCCTGACAGAGCTGAATTGTTAAGGAGCCACTGTTCCTGTTCATTTATAATTTTTTTAAATGTCAGTGTTTCCTATTCTTTTATTAAAGGTGTGGGTTAATACATTAAAATTCAATGTATCTGATTATTTTTTTTTCCCAGAAAAGACAAATTTTCTACTGAACAGACTTACAAAGTATTTTTTTTGTATCAGCAGAAATTTATCATTTAAAGAGAAACTGAATTTTAAGCACCTAGGCTCTGTCTATAGTCATAGAAAGAGACAAGCAGTCCAAAAGTTATCTAAGACCTTCAGTGAAATTTATTAATCTTTGGAAGGGCATTATTCATTTTTTTTTTTTCCTTTCAAAATACAAAAGAAAGCTAATTCGAATTAGCATGGCTCTTATAAATGCTCCAGTAAAATATTTAATTCTGATGAATTGGTACTTCAGGATTTGGCATCACCTCTTCCTTTTCTCCTCATTAGTAAATTATTTGCTATTTCTCAAATGTGATTGCTACAAGATGTCTGAGCATGCGTATCATTTTAAAGGACTCCACAACAGTCATTTTGATGCCATTCTGTACCTGTTATTGACCACAATTTTTTGTCTGTGGAATTTTAATTAACTTCTCAGAAAACTTGACCGTATTTTTATTCTCAAAGAACTAAATTTATAAAATATTTAACATCAAGTTTTATAACTAAGTTTAACAAATGAAAAAAACTTTGGTTTTGGACTTTTCTGTAATGATCCTCAACTGATACTATGGTGATGCTGGCATTTTTGTCTCAGTCTTGTACAGATTGTTAATGTACCTTGAAAATGAATGAGTTGGTGAACAACCAAGATGAAGAATTGCTTGCTGAGTAATTAATTGAGTAGAATTGTTCTGGTCTGTGAAACCAAGATAAATTTCAAGGATAATATTATTTTCAACAGAGGACAGCCTATGTTGCACATAATCAATGCTCACAGGAAAACTTCTGATAAAATACTTACCTTGTTGTAGCCAGTGAGACTTTTTCTACAAAGTTCTGAGATGCATTCATTCCCTGAATCTACCACAGATTTCTAATTTAATAATAAAATAATAATTTCTAATTTAATAATCTAATTCTTCAATAAGTCACTGAAGCTCATTCAGTACAAAGCAGACATTTAGCTGCAGCAACACAAAACTTTCATCATATTCCTCCAGTATTGCTGTTTGTTTATGTTGCTCATATTTGTACACAATGAAACAGATTAGAATACTTCTCAAAGAGAAAAATAATAACCCTCCTCAAAAAAATAAAAAATAAAAATCTGTATGTGTGAAAAACACAGAACTGATTCATGACACAGGTGCACAAATTACTGTGCTAGCACAGTGAAGACTATGATGTAAAGGGAGAAGGGGAGTGCTTATCTTCAAAAGGGGAATGTTATCTTCAAAAGCAGGTAAAACTATAACCTAATTTTCTCAAGAATAGCTTTGTTCTTGTCCTTATTTAAGGTCATCTAGCCTATCAATAGCAGCTTCAATTTTTACCCATTCTGGATGGCATTTAAGCTCACACTTGTCTTTCAATATGTAGCTAAATACTATTATATTCAAAACCTGAGCCTTACTCCTCAATAGATCTTAAGCATGTGCTTTAAATATTGTCATATTTATAAATACTGTCTGGAGAGGAAATGTTTTTCTTAACTGTCAGTTGTAAGAGAAGAGATTTTTTTTTTCCCTGTCATCTTTGTAGAATGCTTTGCCAAAGGTAACTGATAACTGTATTTGGACTTTGGACATCTACGCAGTGCAGACTGAAATATGAGTAACACCACCATTTACAATCAGCAACAATAATCAACTTTAAAAAACATACAATTAATATTACAATTTAATATAAAGTATTGTAATCTTCAGACTTGCTAAAATGCACAGCAAATATTTTGTCAAGAATAAAACATATTACAGAAGACATAAAGGGAATATGCAGAGAAAGGACTGAGAATTACTGATCAAAGCAAAAGGCTTTTCCTAGAAGTTGATGACTGGTAGGGAAATCTGAATGCTGGAAGCTTTGCCCCAGGCCAGTAACCTCCTCCAAGCATTATTTCCCTCAGGAAATGTCCTGTTCCAGAGGATGTCATTCCTAGAGTACACTTGGGCTTACTTTTTTGATCTAGGATAAAAAAATTATGTGAATGTCTTTGAGTTGGTAATGGCAGTGACACAAGGTCACCTACTCATGACATGAAGTTTCTGGGGAAAAAAAATTATCTGAGAACACATCACTTCTCTTTATACAAAAATTAGCAAAATCAATTGTTTCAAAGAGAATGAAATAATAGAAAACCAAACATTTATCAATGTCTAAGCATTATCAGAATCATTCCAGTGACAGAAGGGGATGTGTCGTTGATTTTACTTTGAAGTAAATGTGATCAGAATTTCTAACTTCTGCACAACAAATCTGGAATCATGCTTTCACCAACTGAGGCTTTGAAAATATGTGTGTATATATATGTATAAAGGTTCCATTTTACAGAATAAAGTGCACAGTTCTGAACTAGTTCTGCTATGTAACAAGAGGTCAAACATCCCTTTATAATTCCAATAAATGATCAGTTGGCTGCAAAGGGCTTATTCTCCTTTTATCTTTCACAGCTTCCCCACTAATGACTCTGAAAATGCCTTTTCTTGGAAGAATACTGCAATGTGATGGGTAACAGTAAACTTAGATTACTCCTGCAGAAATATGCTGCTTGGGAACAGAATTGAATTATGGTTTTGGATTGTGATCCAAATTTGCCAGTGGAAATATTTTTTATATAAAAACACTACTTTTTGACACAGAGTTTTCTTGTGTCTCTACTTAAAAATAAAACAAAACTGTATTTAGTCTCAATACATTACTTCAAAATGAATGGCCAAAAGATTTTGCCTTGAAAATGTAAATTCATTATCCAACCTTTTTTTTAGCCAAGTTTTAGTAACTGATTCAATGAACTGCTAATGCCATAAGTTCCACTCATTAAGTCATGAAATGACCAGGCTAACAGTGTTTTGAACCTGAGTTTCAAATGTACTTATAGCATTTCAACAACTATAACTTTGAGCTGCTATTGAGAAGGGGAAAAGTTGTGGTGGGCAGGCAAGACAGAGCAACAAAGATCTTTTAATTTCATTTTCAGATTTCTCTTTTTTTTTTTTAGTTGTTTAAAGTATGTTTTTTTTTCTCATTAGAATAAAATAAAGCTGAATTTACTACCTAAAAAAAATAAACCAACAAGCACAAAGTGGTTGGAAAACACTGGAAAAAAAATGCTGAGAAAAGATAAAAATAAAAGGATATAAAAGCTGTAGGTACCTCATGTAAGTACTGTTAGCAAGAACTGCTAAGAAGTGTTATTAGCATAGGTAATGTCAGCCAAAAAAAAAAAAAAATGTAATATGTCTAAATTATTTTATTAAGATATGAAATACATACTAAAGCTCACAGATTTTTTTGTAATGCATTAAGAATCATTATATAAGTGTAAGTTATTGTTTATTGTAGCAACATAGTCTCTTTTAAAGCTCACTTTTAAATATATTTTCTATTTTAAATAGAAAAATCATGCCAGAAAAATTTTAGTGGTTAATATTAAGAAGTAGAAAACCATCTCCCCACACTGGCTATTACATAGAATTAACTTTGAATATTATGGTGTTTAAATAACTTTTTCCTAGGATTTTGTGTTTCTTTTGCCCCACTGAACCTGGACCATATGTTGGATGCAATTAAAATATAATGCACTTCAAACTGAGACCTAACAACTGGAATTTAGTCAATTACAATATGGGATGGTGTTACTTCTATTTGATGAGGCATTTTGTTTTAATTTCAAGTCACCTGTATACAGATGAAACATTTTTTATGGGAAGTCCTGGAGAGGGAGAGCTGCTGTCTTTTGCCAGAACAGACACAATGTACGTAAGTGCAGTATAAACATTTTCCACGTCATCATGTTTCCCAACAGGACCACTTCTGAGTTGAGAAATTTTATCTTTTGGCCTTGATCTTGATTTTTATGCCAGAGTTTCCTGAAAAAAAAAAAAAAAAAAAAAAAAAGTATTGCCTGCTGGATGCTATGTACAGTTGTGTTCCCTTCTTCCCAAGTATGGATCAAGAGCACCAGTTCCTAGCTCTTCTCAAATTAACATGCCTCAGGCTACACCTCCCTCTTCTTTCAAATCCATTCCAAGGAGAGCACTGAAATAAAAAAAGACCCTCACTATCAAGAATGTGGAACGTATTTTGTTCCTGCCTCATTTAGATAGTAAATGTTTTTAGAAAGGACTATCTTTAAATGTCTTGTTTACCATTTAGCATGCTAGCAGAGCTTAAGGCCAAGTATTTATCCTATACCAATTACCCACCAGGTAATCATGAATGTGGAATAGTGGACTTAATTACTTGTCCACTGGACAGGACAGTTTTAGTCATGCTGTTTTAGGACTCTGCTGTTTTCCTCTTCTGGAGGCCACTGGGTCACATTCTGATATGTATGAGATTTCAGCAGGTCTCTATCAGATTATCTTTATGTTTCTTCCTGTGTAAATCTTGAATATCACCAGCTGCATAAGGCAAAAGATCATTTATAGTGTTAGGCATCAACAGTGAGATACCAACATGAATTTTCTTCTGTCAAAGACTGATGATCTCAAAGCCACACAAACCATGGTGCCCAGCTTCTAAATGAAGACACCATACCACAAAGATATCAGAACTACATGGAGATATCAAATATTTTCAAAGGAAAATATCTTTCCTGTTTAGACTACTCAGGTAACTATCTAGGGATGGATCCCTGGATTAGTTGTAATATCTACGTATAAACTGTGAAGGAAAAGTGCTGACTTAGAAGAAATACATTAGGCACTTGAGAAATTTAGACAAAGTTTCCTAGGGAGAAGATCTGCTGCTCTTCATGGCCTCCATTTTATATTAATAAATAAATAAATATTCCTAAGCATGGTTGTAAACTGAACAGTTACCAATCTATTTTCACATCAGATTATACCTGAATCCCCTACCATAGTTTTCTAATACCAGCATAAAAAATAAAGTTACACCTGCCAAGTCCGAGACCATGCTTTTATATTCCCAGGCGATAGCTGAGGTTTGGAAATTGCACCGTCCATGTAGAAACAACACTGAAACACTCATCCCACACAACAGGCAATAAACTAGCTCATGCAGAAGACGTTCCACGGCCGATACTGCTGTATTTTGCAATCTTTTAACTAGGGAGTGTAAAGATTTCCCCAGGTGTACACTGCAGACAAAAATCTTTGCAAGAATACATTGATGTTAAATGCATTCCATTCACATGTTTGTCACCACTTACAAACATCAAATTAGTGTTAAGTATTCGTACTGCAATTATTATTTCAGTATCTCCCATATTTCATGTATGAAATAGTTGTACACTCTTTCATATCACTTATTGACTTTTTAATAATAATCTTTGCAGCACTCTGTAGTTTTTATTTTCCTGGAATGATGATCTGCTGCATCCTCCAGAATAACAGGAAAATACAGGAAATAAATTTGAATAATTATTAAAAAAAATGAAGTATTATTTGTAAAAATAAGCCATATCCTGAAAGAGAAAGGATCAATCTGAAAAATGCAAATACTAGCTAAGAATCTGAGTGACATGCAATGCTAATGATTGTAGCCATTCAGTGAGTTCAGTGAATGTTTTCCAGTAATCTCAAGAGACCTAAATTAGGGCACAAGAGATCTATTTATTTATTTTTTTCTCTCACTCAGTGGCCACACAGTCAAGATAGTCTGAAACTGGTGAAACACTGGTGAGCCATGGATACAGTGGTTTCTCAGTAACCCAGATGCCTTCACAATCTGGTCAGCTGCCCAGCCTTAGTGCAGTACTGTGATGTGCATGTAGACAGGAGCTGACAGTCACAGTTCAAGGGATACCTAACAGAGAGAGTCCTTACTCCAAGGACTATTCATGCTCTATTGCATAACACATGAATACTTTTGGACCTGGGTAAAAATGCACAACTCTTCTACAATTAGTCTGCACAGTATTTCTCCTCTTGTCTCACTGAGCCTCGAATACCTCATGAACAGCTTCCCATGGCACCACACGGAGTGTTCTCCTACTAGAATACAGCCTGGGAATTAAGGCTCCACCAAGTTGATGGCAGTTTAACGTGAATAGGAACCCTCTAAGAGAAAAAGAACTGAGCCTGAATGTCTCACATCCTTTGCAAAAACACCCTGAGCATGCAAGTCATGACCATCAAAGTCTGAAAAGGACATTTGCAAACTCAAAGCATGCTGCTTCATATCTATTGAATGAGGACAATCTGGTGATGTAATTAAGGACTTTTTTTTTTCACGCCACTATCATCAATTGCACAAGAAAAACTCTCCATGTAATTTCGCTGTGAATACAAACCTCCTCTGATTTATGTTGCTTTAGAAGAAGAAAGAAGAATCCCCAATTCTTTGGGACTACAAATGCCCACACTGCAGTGGAAATGGAAATAAACTCGCACGGGAAAACTTCATCAATGTTTTTAAGGATTAGATTTTAAACTTTTTTGCCTAAATCAGATATAAATTTCATGTGAATGTTCTTGCAAATCCGTGTCGGAGTCCACCAATGTTACCCAGGGACTCTGCACAGCCAGAAACTAAATGCTAAGCTTCTAAAAACTGTATGAAGATACTGGATGTAGTAGCTGGAAAACTGAACATATTTTTCAGTTTATCCTGACAGTAAAAATAGTTATTAAAGACTTCCAGGGATACAGAGGGGTGTGCAGCATGTATGTTGAGATGGAGCAGGTCTTTCATTCATTGACCTAAACCTTTCTCTCAATGGAAGACAAATTGTTCTGCCAAAGAAAAAGCTGTTTACCATGTTTTATGACTTCAGCTAATTTTAAAAGTAAAAATAATAATAATAATAATACCATTTTAAAACACCAAAACATTTTGTTTGAAAAATGTCAGTATGAAATATTTTGACCTTTTTTTAAAAAAAATAAAATAAAATAAAATGCGAAAACCTATTAAAACAGGAAGCTGTACCAACAAACACTCTCATTTCCTAAAACTGATTAATCATTAATTTGGTATTCTCTAAAGAAAATTCACTGTTCTGTGAGTCCAAAGATAGCTTCCTACCCATTGAACCATTCTTCCTTTCTAACAAGTTGTTGATATTACTGTCATCCTCCCCTCAAAAAAGTTGAGCTGTGCTTCCACCGCTAATATTGGCCTTAAAGGTCTTTTAACTTTTAAATTAAAGAGAAGGTTTTTGAAATGAAAAAGAAAATCACTCTTTAATGCATTTGAAATTTTCTTGACGAAGCATTATATTAATTAAGAGGAAAGAGTTTTTTTTTTTTTTTTTTTTTAATTAAACCTAATTATAGTATCTGAAAGTACAGCTTCTTTGAGCTCTCATTTCATACAGGAAGGGGGGAGGAGATCCTTAGTATTTTTTCATATGAAAACAAGTCTTGATCTATGCACGTTTGGTTAACCAATTTTAATGGAGTTTATGTTTCTTGTGTGTTCCTAAAGAGGAACATGAGAAAAACGTTTGCATAGCACAAATGACATCGAGATGTATTATCCTAGGGTAAAGGGGGAGAAATGCAGTATCTATGAACTTTAAAGACTAAAATAATGTATTCAAACAAGTACTCTAAAATTTTATCAGACTTCTTTGGGTGGATATCAAGGGGATTATCTCAAAGAAAAAAGGGTTACTCTTATCTGAAACTTCCAGATCTAGTCAGTATTCAAAGGTGACTGGAGACTTCTGCTGATACTGCACTGTGTTTACAATGGACATTATCTTGGCTTGTAGCTCCCCACGCCAGACAATGTGAGTTTGCATTGTTGTTCCAATGAAAAGGGAAATTCCAGGGGCAATGGCTGTGGTGCTGTGCAGTTTGCCTACCTCTGTAGAACAAGTACTGCACTCAGAGCTCCACTGCAGCACCAGGCAGCAGCGAGGAGAAGGTGTTTTATGATCATCTACAAAACTAGTTTTCTTACATTCAGTGCCAGAGCAATACCCCTGTCTGCACAGTTCTCTGTCCCTGCTAAATAGCCCATCTTACCACTTCCTAGCCCCAGTGCAGTGATGCCTCTCTCTCTCCCAGGCAGGGATGTTCTATAGCCACCAGGGCAAAGAGCTTCACACAGATTTCTCAGGAACCAGCACGTGTTTATAATAACATCTACATTTCTTATCTGTTAACATTGTGGGTGAAAATTATTACTGAAAGCCAAAAACTTCTACAGGAAGGAGCTCTGTGTTGAAACCCAAAAGGTACTGAATGAAATGAACAACTAAGTCTGAAACACTCTGCTGAGCACGAGGTGCAGTCGGTGGCAGAGGAGACCCTGCACTGCTGAAAGCTGGTGGAGTCCTTTGGCTCCTGTGCCTGACACGTTCAAAAGTCACCTCGGATCAAGGCAGCAGTCTGTGTTCCTACAGTGCCAACAGCTACAGCCCAGACAAGAATGTAAAAGAGAAAACACAGGGCAATCTGTAAAAGAATTTATAAGCTAGGAGGTAGCAAAAGTGTGCTCAACAAGTAGACTGTATGTAATTCTCACTGTGTCAACTTGTCATTACCTCAACAGGCCAATATGACTGTGCCATAGTTCTGCTCCTGCTCTGGGTGAAGGCTGGAAAACCTAGGTACTGTTAGCAAAACCATTGCAGGCAGTGGGGTTTTGGGGGTGGCTACACACCGGGGCTGTCAGTGATATTTCTGTGGGTGTCCCCAGCTCCTGTTCCGCCACCAGCCAGGTCTGCAGTAGCAACGTGCCTGCATCCACCAACAGTGAGGATTCTCCTGTGAACTGTAGATAGGAGTTCAGTGGGAACCAGAGAGAGACGCTGGAATAACCTTCAGATTATAGACTTATGTTATTAATGAACTTGAAAGGTAATTAACTTATTTCAAGCCTGGAAGAAAATATTACATTTGAGTTGGTAAGTCCCCAGATTAATTCTTTCAGTGATTTTTTCTGCTGTAAGGGTGCTGCTGTTAATTCACATATGCCTGAGTTTACTCATCTGTGTCATGATGTTGATGGTACTTAGAAATATATCCCCCAACAGCTTGGCAAGGGTCTTTTAAAATGTCACAATGCTGAAAAATGCTAATTATAATCATCTCCATCACTGTGCCCACCCCAAGTAATTATTACATTGCAGAAACAAAGTAATTTTACTGGAATAATGGCACAATCTATGTAGTGATTGTTTTCTACATATGTCTCAGTCTTCTCCACATATAAAAATACTGTGGGCTGAAATTATTCCTTATTTATCCAGTTTTGAATTTTAATGGACAAGAATGCCACAAGTTTATGAATTTTTTAAAAACCAAAAGATGAATTAGATTAATAGGCTTCATAACCCTCCATATTCTGGCAAAAGGTACTGTGGAAACTTTTAGGTAAATAGCTTTTAATTTAATTATTTAGCAGTATAGTGCATCCATTTCAGCTCAGAAGAGATAGTGGTTAAAATACAGAGGCTGGGAATTCTAATATCCCCGTGCAAATTTTCAATATATTTTTAAGCAATTCAATTTTTAAAAGGGTATAAACCAACATAATTTTGCTGCAAAGCCTGATTTTATGCATATTTATAGATGCAGAAGCTGGTCTTGCAACACATGCGTAGTTCTTCTTTAGTGTTGTCTTGGAGAGACATGAAACTAAACTAATATTGTAGCTTTGTTAAGTTCATCATTTAGAAGAATTGTGAGCAGATTCAGCTACTGATAAAAGTAACAAAGCTGCAGATAAGGAGACAAATTCACTGCCTGGGCTGTGTGCAGACCCTACGGCTGGAATAGCAGAGGATACTGAAGGTTAGAAGCACTTTAGTCCATTAAATATGTCTGGACCGTGAAAGTCAAAATAACCTGAGCTTTCAACTAGTACCAAATGTGGGTTTACTGGGAGAAGCGTGATGGGACTGCAACTACTGCTGGCACTGCCCAGTGTAGTGAAGATGCTGTACCATGTCCAAGGTGCAGCTGCCACTGCCTGCCCACTGCTGATGTACATACATTATGGCTACGAGCAGCAGGCTCCAGTGGGAGCATTTAGCATGAAGCTGCTCTAGAAATGCTGTTTCAGGGAAAGGGGTTGTGAACTGCCTGGGGTCTTGCGCAGGAGGTCTGAGCTGCTGGGGAAGATGGGTAAACAAAAATTTCCAATTTTTGTCTTCTGTCACTGTAACTGCCTCAGCCCAGTCCTTTGCTTTTGTAAGCATAATGCCAACTCATTAAATCCTAATTAGAATTAAATGCTTTAACTCCTTCCTCACCACTCTGACGCTGGCTGGTTCTCACGTTGTTTTCAGCCCTTCCTGGCTCCTCCTTGATGGCTCCAGGATCCTCATGTTCTCCTCAGCAAGGAGAAGGCCAGCAGGCTTTGCTGTTGAAAGCCCTCTTTACCAGAACACTTGTAATAATCTTCTAATGTGCTGGTATTTTTAGATGCCAAGCCAGAAGTTTCACTGCACAAGAAAAGAAAGCAATTTACAGCTTCGCGTAGAAACACAGCCACTTCCAGTTCATTTGTTTTTCATCTTGATTATCAACACGTTTGTCATATCTCTGTAATTTATTCATTATCTTTAGTCGAGGAATGTGAAAGGGAGGGGTAGGAGCGAAGGAGTAGATAAGTGCACTTGTCAAAATGTGAAACAGATGCTCTAACAATGATTGGAGACAATTAATGTTCTCAGTGAGCATCAACAGGCAAGGTCCGTGTATTGCCTCAAATTTCTGCAGCAAGCAGCCTTTTGGAAAATGCAAATACAGAGCCTTTATTTTTCCAGGCACGTGAGAGGATGCCTTGTTGGTAATGAGCTGTCCTAAGGAACTTCACATTGCTGCTTGACAGTGCGGCTGTTCTGATCACTGCCGGCCTGGATACGAGCACAGCACCAGGAGGGGGCTGTAGGGCTGGTGTCAGAACTAACGAACCTGTCACCACTCCCTCCGTCTGGTTCAGGCTCAGCATGTAAAGCAAAGCACTTAGCACGTGTTTAACCTTGGGTTACTCAAAGTCAATAGCACATAAGAAGCAGGTAAAGACGGGCACATGCACTGTGATTGCCAGGGTAGGCAGGCAGCTAGCAAAGAAAGGTCTTTGCTGTGCTCGGGTCTTCTGTTACTCGCTGGGGAATGACCCCATTTTTAGAGAGCCCTAAAGGGAAGGTCGCTCATTTGGTCTTGCATCCAGAACCAGAGAAAAATCGGTACAGCAGGGAGTCAGAGTCAGACTTCAGTCTGTATCACTTTGGGGAATTGGCAATGAATTCCAATCACAATAAATAACTATAACAAGAAAGGGAAATAAAAATCAATGACAAATAGATGTGATCTAATTACTAACATTTGTAGTAATAGTTTATTGTTCCACGCCACATGTAACTTTCATCTTCCCTCTCTGCACTCTGTCAATTTAATTTTCCCTTCTGCTGTTCTGCTATCTAAAATGATCAAACACCTACCATGCCCTGGAAAGTACACCAATTAAGAGCTGCATTTAAATCTGCCTGAATGTGCCTGTCATAAAGTTAATTGGAATAAACACATATTTGATATGATATTGTTTGAATTCTGCTCCAAGCCAGAGTATTGCCCATCACAAACTTTCTTTTTATTGGTTTATATTCTTATTCTTCTTAGTTTTCCTCCTTTTATTTCATTCTTCCCATTCGCATTTTTTTTCCATCATTCCACAGCCCATAGATAACATCTGCATTTTGAAGGAGCTTTTAAAAGGAAGCTTTTAAAACCTCAATAATGGTTTATTTATAATACATTCAATTCTCTGCTAAATTTATTTGTAGTTGGTCAGTAACAAATGGATCTCATTTTTCCATAGGAAAATAGTGCAAATGTAAGGTAACTCCGGCAGGGACCAAGGGTGAGAGGCACAATTTAACAGCATCTCCCTAGGGACTGAAGGGGGAACCCCTGGTCATGCTTCTTCTGCCTACTCCTCCACAGCACAGGAGCATGCACGGGGCCACCCATGCCATCCTTTGTCCTCTCACATTCCCACATTGCTTAGGGAATGAAAGCGGTTTCTTCACCGAGGGCCCACACTCAGGCCCTCATATAACAGCCGGCAGGGGGCCTGTCCTCCAATGGCCTGTTACACACAGTATATGGCAATGGCTTCTGGGTCATACATAAACCAGCGTATTTTTACATGCCATGTAAAAGAACACTTTATTTCTGTTTGCCTCAAGCCTGTTACCATGTCTATTATAAGCAGGAAAAAAAAAAAAAAAAAAAAAAAAACATACATCAGCCAGCTAAAACTATAACCAGAGTTTACTTAATGGCTGTCAATCGTAATCTTCTTTTCAATGTTCAATGACTTCAGTCCAGCTAAGTACCAACATTACAGGAATTTAAGGCAGCACGTATGTTAGCCTATGGCCACCATTGCATAAACTCTGGATAGATGCACAGCCAACTGATAAGAGAAATTGATGCCTGCAGCACTGGGAGCACACAGATTTGATCAGCAAGTAAATGAATTGTTGCATGAGAAAAATATGTCAAAAAAGAAATCCTCGTCCCTTTACTGCTACTGTGTTTTGAGTCTTGGGTGTTTCATAAGCTTACATGACTCAACCAATTTAAAAGGAGACAGCACACTAATTTTTCTCTTCAGCACCTTATCTTCTGGAATGAATCAGCTACCCGAATGCATGGATTAAGCTGCATTGCTAACACTGGACCTATATTAGGAAGATGTATCATTCATGTAAATGATGGGGTATGACATTTTTAACCATGCAGATGTGACTTTAAAATATTTCTAGGGAAACCGTCTAGGAAAGAGTACAGGTTTCCCCAGTCATCAGGTGTATGTAGCAACCAGGCATGACATGCAGCATGAATTCAGTGTGAAAAAAAACACCTCATCATTCGCAAAGGGCATGGCAGTTCCACTGCATGCATGAAATGTATATTTCTTCTCTAGCAGTAGCTCACATTGAGGTAATCTATTTATCCTTTCCAGCACAGGCACATTTATTAGCAGAGTTAATAAGACAGTCTTTGTCAGAACATATTGTCTGTTGTCAAAAAATCTAAGGATTAACACTGTATTGCATGTCTGAATAGAATTGCTTTCCCATAAGATTTGTTATACCAAGGTAGTTACATGGTCCAGCAGGTCTGGTGCCCTGCCAGATGGCAATAAATAAATGGCAAACAAAATTTCACAGAAAAGTTTAATTCTGGGACACCATCTCACTCCCACATGTGTTATGTACCCTGATAACTGTTGCAGCACAGCACGTGGGAGGAAACATTTCCTTCTGACCTCCACAGGCAATTAGTTTAAGCCCTGAAACCTGGCATTTGATTACCCTTATCATAGCTACAAGGACCATTATCAGAGATTCTTCCAGGATTTCCACAGCCTTATCACATCTCCGATTAGGATAAGGCAACAAACAGTAAAGCATTCAGAAGCCTCTGTAGTAAGATGAATTAGATGAAGTAGATTTCAGTACTAAGAGCTTGATAAAGGAATATGTTCTCCTTCCCCTGATCATTTGTAAACATGTAGACTCGAATAACTAATTATATTTGATTTTCAGGAGATTACTTTTCTGGGATTCCGTCAACAAAGATTTTCTTTGAGATGTGCTCCTAAATTCTCGGAAACATTCAGTTCAAGGTTTCCAGATATTCGGTAAATGCCCGGAGGAAGGTCTTTTTTATGTGATGTGTCCTCCCTCAGTCTGAACTAATTAACTGATACAAATGTGGAAAATATCCATTTTGCCATGGTGTTGAACTTTTCAAATCTTTCCATTTAGAAGATCAGAAACAATCCAATCAAGCTGCTTGCCACCTGGCTTCTCCACATCACTTTTGCAGTGGAATTAAATAAAATTATCATTTCCAATTTGAAAATAGAAATGAAAACTAATTATTCAACAGTGACCTGGATGGCCCTTTAATTAATGCTCTATGTTCGCCCAAAACACAACTGGTTTGAATTTTATGCCGGATTTCTACTCCTAAAAGTGCTTTGTGCTCTCATGCAGAGGTCGGGAGGGAGCTGGGAGGGGGGAAGGAGGGAGAATTGTTTTTTTACCCCACAGCATCCCCTACTGTTGCTTTTAGGAATGGTATTGATTCATTTAAAAGGCAATTTCACGCGGTTCTCATCTAGGAGGAAGGCAGCCCAGACCGGTCACAGGCTTTTCAGCAGAACTGCAGGAGCGGGAGTGGAAAAATAGAAACACTTAGTGTCCCCAGGAGACTCACAGGTGGTGCTTCAAGGGAAAACTACTGCCCCAAAAAATTACGTTTCACTAACAGAAAATCTCAGTGGCTAACTGGAGCAGCAATTTCCTAAGGAACCTTGACCACGACAAGGGACATTTTTTTTGTTTTGTTTTGTAAGTACCTCTAGAGCTATTCAAAAATTTGGAACATTCCTGACTGCCTTAAAACTGAAATGTACTCTTAATAAATCCTTTTCTCCCAAAGGAACCAGTAAATACAACGTTGAATTTTCATTGCTGGGGTATATTTTTCTATATGTAGGAACAGAAATTTGCAAAAATATACATGCAGGTGGAGGCAGGTGTCTGAATATGCAACTGCTGATTTCTCTGCATCTTTCTTTCCTTATCTATTAAATTGGGTTAACAGTACTTCTGCACCTCCCAGGAGTGTTGTGAAGCCCTACTCATTAAAGTTTGTGAAGTATTTTGAGATCCTTGATTGCTGATGCTACACAAGTGCAGAAATACATCACTTGATAGATATGAATGGAAATTCACCCTCAGACTCAACAGTGTTCAGTAAGGGAGCAACTGAAGAATATCAAATGCTGCAGGCTCAGATGAAAGTGAGCTCATCAAAATAAACGTTTTACCAGAGGCTTCCAAGCACCTTGCTTCCTACAGATGAGATGAAGAGTTCATCCCCTTCTCTGCTTGACAACAGAGAATAAGCCACAGCACTGCACATCACAAACAGTGGCTGTAGCATTCTTCCCTGCTGGAGAATTTCACTTTATTGTAGAGCCCCATTAACTGATGAATTGAGGTCAGAATGGTTCAAGTTATCATTGTGAGTATAGAAAAGAGCTAGGCCCAAACATGGAAACAAAACAGACTTTCATCATGAAAAAGGAATCAGGTATAGTGATATCTGTGAATATTGCCTTGTAAGAGGGTCCTTTTCCCCCATTTGCTATTCTAATTAAAGGAAGAAGCTTGTGAAGAAAACACTTTTGAATTTGGTTGGAGAGCTCACATACATTTCTACCTGATCTACAGAAGAGAGATTTCTGCATCTTCAGTTCTAGGAAAAGCAACCCAAATCCATGAACTCTTCTCTAATTTTAGGATTTTATACTGACACAGTAACCTGTGCCCCTTCTGGAGATAATCTAGATCTCTGGAACAGCAAAGACACTAGTGCATTCATGAGTTCCCAGTAATCCTCAGTCTCTGGAAAAAAGGTGTTCATGAGATAGGACTTCTTGTTTTTGACCAACCTATTCAGATTTTCTGTACCTGCAAACTTGAAACCTAGATCACACAAACTGACCCAATTTGGTTTTGGTCAAAAGAAGTCTGATGATGAAATCTCTTGCACATACTTCAGCTGGACAAGAACTAGTTCCATCATAGCCTATTTCAAGGCAAGCCAACTGTCTTATACTTGAGCTCAAGGAAGCCTAAAGGAAGCAGAAGCAGTTAGTCCAGCTCCAGACCAGCCCTGACTTCCTCCTCATACTGAGAACTACTGCACCTATCTAAGAGGGAAAATGTCATTCTATATCTTAAATAAAGATGCTGTGCCTAAGGCCTGATCCAAACTACTTTGAAATCTGAAGCAACATTTCAAGCACTTTTGAATCAGCACTTCAGCTTCTAACAAGTTTGCTAAGCCTATGGAGGTTTAGAAGCCAAACTGACAGATGAGAGGCACAACTTATCTGCTAAACACCTTCTACTCCATTGATTTACCAGGCCAGACTGAATGAATGCTTTTAGCTTGATTCTTACTCAAAATGCAAGTTGTCTGAATGATGGTTTAACCAGCAAGTTGACAGAAATGATTTGCAAACAAAAGAAAGTAATCTTGAAAACTGAGGAGGAAGATAGTATTTCCTTTCCCTTCTACCTTTATTTTTGAGCTTGTTATTTATTTTCTTTATTTTTTTTTTTGTTTGATCTGAACAATACATGAGCAAGCAAACTATTCCTTTCTAGTCCTTTCTTTAAAAGAGATTAATTATTTCCATTGTTAACTAAAAGGCTTTCTTCTAATTAAACGAAATTATAAGGCATTCACCAGTGGCATTACAGTAGTCAATAAACTAATTAGGGTTGCGGCAAATTAGGGAAAAGCCATCAACTGATTGTAGGACCATGATTTAGAAAACTTTAAGAATGTGTTTTTCTCATTCTTTGAGAAAGCAAGGAAGAGCTTACACATACTTTTAGTCACTGTTTAGAATGCACAGAAAAAATATTTGTCCTTTGAAATGAGCATAGTGGCTCCAGAAATTTCTAGCTGCATTGCCTACATTCACTTGGTATATCTTTATGTCATTTGTTTTTTTCAATTGGAGTAGAAGGAAAAGGAAGGCTAGAATTTTCTTTTTCTATTTTTTTTAATCGCACTATTGCCCTCTAAAATTCAATTTCAATCGAATCAAAATCATTCCAAATAATAAAAGTAGTATCTTTTTCCTTTCATAATAATACAAAAAAAAAAAAAAAGTGCTGTGAAGAGTTCCATGATTTCTCCCTTAGAAACAATATAATTATCCTCATCATCTTTACAGCAATGAAACAGATTCTTCACAACTCAGTAGCGGGCTAAGAAAGTTGCATTAACTCTACTTTTCTCCTGTTTTTGTCCATCTTCAAGACATTTTTGGCACAAGATGAATGAATGAGAACAGATTACATTAAGTTGAACTTGTGATTACATTGAACTTGTGATTCAACTCAACAGAGATGCATCAGCTGCTCAGACATAGGTTTGTAGTCCACTGCCATGTACAGCAGAACTGGCTAACTGCTGGGCTGTGCAAATGCATTATTATTATTTATTTCCTGTATTGTAGTGCAAATGCCAGCCTAGTCTATTACTGCCTCTCATTTGTGGTGGTACTTCCTGTTTAAAGTCATTTTGGTAGGGTTTTAAGTTCTGACCTGATCATACTGTCAACCCTGGGGAAAGAAATAACTTTAAAAAAAAAGAGTTGATGGAATAATAGAGTGGAAAATATCTAGTCTGCATTCTCAAGACAGACACTACAACCCAAATTATTCCTCATAATCCGAAGTATTTCAGCCATGCCACTAATACTCGTCTCCCTTTTTGATAGCTTACCTTCTCCATGACCTCATGAAAAAGTGAACTGCATTGAAAGATATTTTAAGGTAATTTAAATTTCTGTCAGAGAACAGTAATTATATTTGAAATCATCAATATCATTTAATTTCTATTTGGTAATTTATGTCATCAAAGCAACTTTCACAGGTATCATTGGGGTTTTCTGCTGAAGTTTTAGAATTTTGTTTTGAGACAACCAGATAGTAAGAATGAGGTGCTAAGGTTGTTAAAGCATTTCTGAAAATCTCTCAGCGTATCTAGCACAATCTTTGACACACTAACTGACTCTTCATTCCTATGCAAATGCATGGAATTTTTTCTGCAGTCATTATCTAAATTCTACAGTCTCACTCACCTCAGCTCCTGTGTGTGTGGGTAGGGAGGGAGATTTGCTGCTGGTTGGCAGTGGACAGCTGGGCTGGACTGCTAGGGATATCCTGGCAAACACAAAAGATGCAGTCCTGAACTTCTGGAGTCGCAGATTTCTCCTCTTCCTCCTCATATAGCCACACCTCCCTGGTTGACCCACTGCCTTCCAAGTCTCTCTGGGGTAGTGATCAGGAGGGAAAGATGGAATGGGCCATGAAGAGAAGAAAAAGAGGTTGTTACATTGGGGTGAAAGAGAAAGTGAAAGAGATTATGGAACTCTTGCTGGACTAACGCAAAACAAAGAGTGGAGTAGAGAGGAAACCCAAACAGTTACTAGCTGAAGATGCTATTTATAATATTTACATTTTGCTGAATTTTCCAGAAAATGGAAAGGAACAGAACTTTCCTTCAGCTCATTTTCTTACATCCCCTTCAGTTTTTCACTGCATTTGTCTTTCATGTTGTGTGGATTAATCATTTCAACATTCATCTTATGCACATCAAATTTGCAGCAATGTTACAATGTCTTTTCTGAAGCTGTTCATGTTGCTCTCAAGGTTATCTTTTCTTAAGTGAACCAGGGCCTGTAATTTCAGCCTAAATTACTGGCCTCATTTATGGGGCAATGCCACACAATGTGGCCTTTAATATTAAGTAACCCCCTTGGAATGCTGTCAGTGAAAGTCTTTCTCCATATTTATTGACTTTCCTGTTTTCCTTCTACCTTCAAGTCAGAGCTCAATTCTGACCTTTTCTGTACCTCAGCTCTCATCTATGTTTTTCTACTCCTTCCTACTGTTTGCTCACTTATTGTTAATCCGTAGTCTCTTCTTATTCACAATCTCTCACATCTTTTTAACAGTCTCTCTGACCCTTTGACAAAAACCCGTCAACTCTGTCCTCAGGAGTTACAACTTTAAATCCCATCTAATCTAGTTCCCACTGACATAGCAGATCTCACCCCTGTTCTGACACAGTCACCATTCCTCTCCCTGTTGTGTCTTGATTATTTCATTCTTGACTTCAGGGGGGAAGGGCAAGGACCTCACATGCAGGGAGAGAAGATTAGTGGGGATTTACATGTTTAAATTCAGACGTTTCCCAAAATACCCAGCCAGTTTGGACTGAACTTTGGAAGAACACAGTCTCCTTTGGTGCCTCTGAATTAAACTGTGGAGATTCCCTGTAATTTCAAGCTTCATGCTACTCAGCTGAGTGGACTTGTCAAAAACTCTCGGGTAAGTTTAGGAAGATTCGCATACTGGATTTTTTGTCTTACCTTTCTTCCTCAAGCAATTCTGATTTACTTGAATTTCTGAGGGTCTACTGACCAGATCACAGATTCCAGGTTGTAATACTTTATCTTAAGTCAAGAAATTCTGGCTTCTCCTAGCTTTTATACAATACCAATAGGTGGAAGAAGTAAAATTAGCTTTGTACTCCACCTCAAGGAAACCAAAGCTACATCTCCCAGCCCTCAGAGACTGCCCTTACTGAGCGTAGCATATTCAGAGTTGAAGAGAATTTAATTACCGCCATTGTGTCAATCTGTTACATGATTTGAGAGATGATTCAAAACTTTTCCAAACAAAGCCTGAAAAGGCAAAGATGGAGGTTGTTTTGAATACTGGTCCTGTTTGCAATGCAGCCTCATTGCAGTGCAGCCCCTTAGCATATCCAGCTGAGCAAGACAGACCCTTGTGCTGCAGAAATGAAAAGGAAATGGTGGAGAAGTGAGAAACTCCTGAAGCCCTGACACCCCAGAGCTATAGTTTGAGTTATACTTGCACAATGCCAGATACCCTTTAAGGTCTTTTATGTATATATTGACCAATTAATTTGATTTTCCAGCCTCTGACTATGCAGTTCCCTGCCTGCGTTTGTGTATGAGATTTCCAGTAGGCATCAGAGTGAGTATGAAACTGAAAGAAGGCTGTAACAGCAAAGGATCTGCTGACTGCTTGAATTGTTCTGTGGAAGAGTAGGAGAGTAAATGAAAGCATAGATGATTTTTTGTGGTTAAAAATCAAACAATCAAAACAGCATTAAGGAGCTATGCAAACTAGCAAGAGGCAAGATGTGTGACAGGGCAAAAGCAAGATGGGTTTCAAAGGTTAGGACAAGAGGCTTAAAAGCACACTGGAATATGGCCAGTCAGTGAAGGGTGTGAAGAAATTACATGATCTGAAAGACAGCACAGCCAAAATGTCCTGGCTTCTCAGAAACATTATTATTTGTATCACACTCCCACCCAGAGGCTCCATGTAAGTATCAGGGCCCCATTGTGCTACATATTGCACAAACACAGCAAATGACAGTCAAAGCCAAAATCACAGGAATAGCAGAGAAAAAGCATCAGCACTGCAGCATATAGGAGGCAGAGCTCTAGTTGAGTGGGGAGCGAAGTGTAAAGGTTTCATGCCAGAATGACTCTGGGTTTGCTCCAAAGGATCATGAACTTCTCAATGAACTTGCAGCCCGGTGAGTTCTGTGTAGTTCCAGGTGCTGTAATGAATGTTTCACAGAGAGATAATTAACCCCCCTCACCCCAAAGCTCCACAGAGCTGATGCTTTCCAGCACAATCTGTCCGTGACACCATAGTAGAGTGCAGAGCCAGCTTTATTATTTCAGTTTGTTCTGTTCCTTTTTACTGCTACTGCTCTCTAAGGTTAATTGTATTCCCTGTGCTGATGCACAGTGGTATCTATACTTAGACCTTGCTGTATGGATTCTTTCTTTTTTTTTTTTTTCTTTTCTTTTCTGATTTTTAATCAATAAGAAGTTCAAACACTATGCAGTTTTCTCAATAAAATGCCAGGAGTCAACCAGTGAAGTGGGAGAGGGAAAAAGTAAAGAAACAAACCCTTGACCCATTCTCACTCAGCCTACACTTTTCTTGGTTTAGAAGAGGATTCAAAGGAGATGAAAAGCAAACAAACAAATAAATAAAAGAATCACCCAAATGCAAAATTTTCCTTCTGGAAGATAGGAAGTAGTAAATTGTAGCATGTGTCCTTGCCCTTGTTCCTGTATCTGTCTGTTTTCAGACTGAAATCTGAAGAACAGATTGCCCAGTGAAGCAGTGGATGCCCCATCCCTGAAAATGTTTAAGGCCAGGTTGAATGGGGCTTTGAGCAACTTGGTCTAGTGGAATGTGTCCCTGCCCATGGCAAGGGGGTTGGAACTAGACAATTTTTGAAAGTCCTTTCCAACCCAAACAGTTCTATGATTCTATGATCCATCTAAATAGTTAGGCCATTCCTTTCTTCTTCAGAGTCCTGAGTTCATATTCACTTCAGAGCTATTTTGGGAGACTAGACCAGTGGAAGCCAAAAGAGTGACTAGGCGCTATATTGTCTCTGGGATGGACTGTGACTACATCCATACCAGCAGTAGCACACAGATCTGATCTTCCTCTGCTCCAACTAATCCTGCAACCAGAAGTATGGATAAGCACAAAGGACGAACCAGGTCCCTTACCAATGTGTTTCTGTTACATTAGCTCAGTGAATTTCCAGCCCTGTGTCTAAGGTAGAAGTTAGCGTTCATCACATGCTAATGTAACATGCTAATGTAACTTACCCAGTTGAGTCTCTGTTGGCTCAGCTATCTTATTGCAGTGATCTCATGAATGTGCATACATGATCATAGTATACAAGATGAAAGAGAATGAACAGTGTCTCAAGATTATAGGCATGAAAAACACAGAAGGACAAACAAGTTCACATGCCAGCATGCAATGTTATTTGAAAGTCCAAAAATGTAAAGATTATGGCAGATCCTCTTCAGCGCAGTGACTACTGGAATACTTTTATGTATCCTGTTTGGTCAGGAAAAAATATCTTCCTCTTACTGTTATAGCCCAAGAAGGTGCATTGTGAGAAATTCACTCCAGTCTCTAATAAAACTATCACTAGGGTCTGATGGAGGCTAAATGGACCATTACACTGTTCTACTCTGATAACTGTTACAGTATATTTCCAAGATAATTATTTAACACTGTTCACCATTAGCAAGAACATTTGATTTATATTTTGAGTTCATTTTTGTGGGGGAGAAGATGATTGTAATTTAACAGAGATCCATAACATATTCATGCTGGTAAGCGGGGAAGAGATAAATCAGATAATTCATTTCATACTGAAATCAACCCAAGCTGAAAGTAAATAACCACCCTTGCCCCCTTCTGGATGATCAAGCCCCATTGTTTTGGAATAGTTAATACTGAACTTGAACAAATATCTCCTTGTTTAAAAGTTTAGATTTGAGGAACAGACCAAGATAGATGGTTTCTTTCTCTGTAAGGTATTGATTAATGGATTGTACTAAGTGGTGTGACATGCCCTTTAAATGGAATTTACAAGTAATATATCGTATGGCAACTGCATTATTAATGATTTTGATACCCAGTATTTGTGTCTTCCTACTCTGAGCTCTTCTTATTTATACTGGCAAAGGTGGAGGGCAAACGCTGGCTCTCCGAGCTTGCTGAGCTTTGTTCTCACAATCATATATATTCGTTGGCTTATTCTCATTATTCACATTACATCTAGCCTGACAGCTTTACTGACTATATGCCAGCACTAGAAGGAGGGAAAAAAAGAAACACCACCATTTCTTTTTCAAGAGAATCACCAAACCCTTTAGATAAATATATATATCAGTAAGAATTTAAGATTGCTGTGAAGCTCATTCCCCTCATTATTAAAAGATGTTTTCAGTCACAAATAAAGGAATCAGAGAGAATCAAATTTTACATTTTTTTTTTTAGTTTATAAATTTATCTGCTTATTTTTCCTGCACTTTGAGAGGCAGCCTGCACTGCATATGTACTGATGTGTTTACCAAGAGGTAGACTTGTGCATGGAAAACTGAAATGAAGAGCAAAGGCAAATTAAAAAGCAATTACACAAGAAGGCAAAGTCAAACAACAGTATTGTTCAGTTTGTATTATTCAGTCTATCAAGAACCAGAGAATCATGAACTCCCAGAAATAGAGGGATAATTTACAGAAAATGAAGACATTGCAGGATTTTTATTTTTTTTTAGTCCTTGCCAGAGAAGGCATCAGGGAGATGTTTATGTCAGACCTTTTCCTTTCGTAACAGTGAAAGATGCTGTTAGCAGATGAGATTTTAGAAAAGAAAATATACTATCAAACTGAAAAATTAAACAACAATGAATCATCACAATTTAGTAGAACAGAACTGCTGAGGAAACTGGCAAAAACTGACTGAAGTATCTGGCAAAAATATCAGGGGCATAACCTTCTCATTAAGAGATTTTATTGTCACCCCATCAAAATCAAGAACCTGGCTTGCAACCAGTTGGCAGTTTTACTGAATACTGACTGATGTCAGATATTGAAATCCGTCTTTGATGCTAGGAATGACAGAGTTGCCACCTGTTCAAAGCATCCTAAGTTCAGCATAGGTATCATGAGGAACAGGATGTTGTAAGAACTAGAGGTAACTAAAATCACAAGTTCCATTTTTGGAAAGCTGTGGACTTGTAAAAATACCTTATCTAACTTCAGAATGAAAGTTATAGCTTCCAGAATGAGAGAAATGGAAGTGAAGTCCACAACCAATGGTATGAAATAATCAAACCACTCAGTGATGCAATTTTCCAGGGTGATCCAGATTCATACTTGGGCACTCTCAGTTCACTGCCATTTCCCAGTTTCAGCCCCACTGGACCTAGGGAACAGACTGGGACCCAGGTGTGCACAAACTCAGGGAGCCATATCCAGAGATGGATACCTCAGTCAGGAAGTCAGATCTCAGCTCTGTGACAGGGAGCCAAGAAACCCTAGGCCTTGAGCCAGTTTGGAAGTGACTCTGCCTCAGAATGGAAGGTGCTTGAGGCTCCAGGTAAAGAAGCCAGACAAACGAAATTTTTTTTTAATGAAAACAATTAAAAAATAATAATAATAATAAAAAAAATAATCAGCAAATCATTTTAGATGGAAATAGCAAGTGTTATTGAACAACATGGCATTTTTTCACCTTTGACAACCTCCCTGCAGTGCTTCTCTTGTTTTTCCAATAGAGAAAGGGATAATGAGGAGATAAATAATTACCATTTGTGACCAGCTAGTGTGAAAGTATGAGTGTGCTTTCTGCTGAGCACATCAGTATACAAACTTACATCCTATGTAATAATTTCATTGTTCTATCTTTTGACATGGGGTGACATAAAAAATCTCAGGACATCAAAAGACCGCTAGAAGAAGAATAAATATTGAACAGGGCTGAAAAAGCTTTGAACAAGGCAGTAAAAATAGGTACAATTCAATATTCATCAAAGTAATTTCAGGAACAATTGCTGCATTCCAAGAATAAATATTACTTACAAGCATTTAATTTGTCTAGTGAGAATTTTTAAACATTTTATGTCTTAGCAAAACTTATTGAAATTAAGCCATTTAAAAATTAATCCAGAGAAGCTAGATTTTTCTCAACCAGTTCTTCTGCCTCCAAGAGTTTGAACTGTCTACTGAGGACATTGGAAATGTTTCCATGAAATACGGTGTGATTCTTTACCATTTATGTGCCACTGCAAACAAAGGAAGTTTGATAGCTAAACTAGTGGAAGATGTCTTTTTAAATCTAATTGGCTTCCCAGGTACATTCATGCAAATTTGAATTTTCTTGAATCCATTTATTGAGTGGTATGTATTGAATTTTCTTAAATTAGAAATTATTTTGGTCTTTGTTTTTGCATCATTAAGCGACTTTCTTTTTTTTCTGTTTAACATAGATTTTATGTCACTTTCAACAGCATTTTAAATGTCCTCTTTGTTCTAGTGTAACGTCAAACTGCCTGAGACATTAACTGGGTTTAGGTTCACAAAACCTGATCTTTAAGAGATATACACACCATTACAGTCAAAATGAAGTCAAAGCCACAGTGTACATGTGGTTATAGAGAAAAAATAATAATAATAATAAATTTGAAAGAAAGTTACCATTCTTGTAGACTCTGTAAGCACTGGGTAAAATAAGAAATTATGTCATACATATGCTCAGAATTCAGAAACTATTCAGAAACTGAGCCAAACCCTTCTTTGAGATTTGAAATATTAGTTAATATCTTTATCTGCAAATTATTTTAATTGGTCATTTGTTTATTTATCTATAAAGAAAAAAAAATCTTAGGATACTTTCATTCTGTTTGGAGACAGTAGGTATGAGAAGTCTTAAAAAAATAAATCACGGGGAGGAGAGGAGAGGAGAGAAGAGGACAGGACAGGACAGGACAGGACCGGACCGGACCGGACCTAAATGTCTAAACTTCTTGACAAGCATGCGAGTTTTTTAGTGTTTATCTACTTATCTGCATTTTTTACAGTAACTCATTATTTTTAATAGATTTCATTTATCTTTGAATAAAGATAAATAGTGAAGTTGGAAACCTTCTTTTCCCTTCTTACATTAAGGTAATAATACTAATTGAGGAACATGATCATTTTCCAAAAGTGTGTTATTTCTTTTTTATTCAAAAGAATGGTATAATAGAAACTAAGCTGACAAAGAAAAACATTGCAAAGCATTGAAGTAAAATTGCCAATTGAATCACTTTCTGAAAGAAGTATAAACAGTCAGGTGTTTCTAATTGCTTTTTTCAGTCAGATAACAGAATGAAGAAATTTCTTTCATTTACCTAGCCAGTCCTACACTGCAGATTACACCTAAACAGAGCCTACTGTAAGTATATGTGTACATTGATTTTATAGCTTACAAATGGCTGCACACAAAGACAATAAATAGTCTCCTCTACCCGAAGTTTTCTCATTTGCTTATTAAAACAATATGTGAAAAGTCAAACAATTGTCTTTAATGAGTTACCTGTTTAAAATTATTTCTAATGCTCCTGGTATAGCAATAAGTTAAACATGTATGCAAATAAAACAAAATGAAGTTTACTATAGATCTCACTGTTATCACATTTCCATTCACCTATAATCCGCTCCTTTGACCCAAATGGCCGCTTTCTAAACTGATTTTCTAAAAACCATCTAAATACTTCTTTTTGAAGGAACTATATCTGTAAGGAAATGAAGCTTCAGAGGCTAAGATTACACAGCACAATAATATAAATGCTACACACATATATATACAAAACCACATACATATACAGTCCTTCTATGGACAAAGTCAATGGCTGTGAAAACAGAAAACCCACCATCATCACACCACTGGTAAATGTGACACAGAGTAAACACAGGTCTCACCCCCAGATAATCTTTGGTGGAATGTATGAAATGTGTCATATATCATAGTACAATTCCCACTATGCAGGTATATATCATAGTAAAGCATGACCATTTGTCAGCACCCTGGTGACAAGCCATTCTACACTGTGAAATGGCTGTCACAACTGGACTATCTTTCCAATTCTTCCTTTTACCTTGTCACAAAACTCTCATCAAAGCATTTAGCAGAAAATGCTGCTAAATGCTCTGTGATTCTTTTTTCTTGATAAAAATGTTGATTTCAATAGGATTCCATTTGGAAAAGGAAAAGAACCAACACAGTTTGATATGAGAATGCCCCATTTCTTTCAGTATCTCCAGAGGGAAAAAGTTCATAATTAATATATTTTTGTGTACATTTAAATGAAAAAAAAAAAAAAAAAACAAAAAAAAAACCCTAACCTGAGACAATCAGTTTCTCTCTCATGGAACAGATAAAAACAACATATATTTTATTCCCTTTGGGAATGAGAGAAAATTAGGAAATACAATCAATGCATAGCTAGCCATGATAATGTAGGAATGAGATAACTCTTACGAAGCAATGATACTTCACACAGATCCAAACACGATAATGCCAAACATGTGAAATAGGTGGTAAGAATTCACCGCAAGAGCCAGTGGAGAAGACAGAGCTAGAGATCCCATGCAGTGCTGTCTGTGGAGCACAGAGGTACAGCTCTGACCAGGGCTGGCAATCCCCTCCCATAGCAGGACTGTTCAAAGGCAGCTTTAGAGATTCCTGACCTCAGCTTGCTCCTGTGGAGGTGACACAGCGTCATCAGCACCCGCCATATTATTCACACCCAGGCTGGATTATGAGCCCACCTGTAGAGAGGAGAGGATGAAGTACAGCGGAATCTCCAACAACATGGAAATCCTTCTTTGTTTTTCACTTGTCTGCTGCAAGTGATTAGATTCCACATTAGGTCTGAGAAAAGTTGTAGGTAGAGGTAGATTAAATTCTGTTATGTTATCAAGACATGCTATACCAAGATCTATAAGTAACAAATACAGTTCTTCAATGCATTTCAATTGGATTTAAAATATAAGTTTAGTTCCAGCTATTTCAAGGCCTGAGGCAAAAGACATTTGGCCCTTCCTCTGTTCCACTACAATGCACTCATGCTGACCATTCAGCCACTGGCTTGTATAAACTGTCAGAAAGATATCCAGCAAATTGCTGAAATACCATCACAATCAACATTGCATTAACAGTGATGTGCCTACAATTGCTAATTAAAGCTAGGAATTGGGCTCTGCCCAGCTTGCCCTCAGCACTGTCCAGCCTTGTCAAAGTATTTGCTCTTTTCAGGGGAACATGACACGGCATGGTAGGGTGAAAATGGCCTGCCACATGGTGCTCTGTGCACAAGGACAGACTTTCTCCTTCCTTTGACTTTTATAAGAAGGAGTTATCTCCCTTTCCACAGGAAGCAGAAGGTCAGGGAACATCTGCATTTAAATGGAAAAGAGTGCTAACACCAGGAGCAGCTCATAATTAGGGATTATTAGCTCAGCAATATGGAATGATTGATACAGAGTTAAAACTAATGACTTTAAAATGATTAGACCATTTTGTCATTTGTTGTTTACTCTGTCTATAGACACAAAAATCTGTTTACTTTAACCACTGAAGAGCTCTATATGATGCCATATGGGGTAGGAAGAGAGTACAAGCTGTGATGCTGTAATACAGTCTATGATATATGGTAAGCATGTAGGATATGTATGTTGAAACTGAAGAGAAAACCTAGCATTTAGTTAGATAAGCAAGCTGCAGCACAACTGAGGATTGTTTTGACTGTTTATTTTAGAAATTCCTAAAGCAGGAATTTCTACAGCAGACTTGAGGCCACATCTGAAACCTGTAAGAGGTTTGAGATGAATTTACAATTTTCAATGGTTGCGAGAACTTTTTTGCATTCCATATTTGTTTTTGAAACAAAGTTCACAAAATACTTAGAGACAAAGATATGAAATTAAAAAGATAAAAATCTTTTCTGGGTAAAACTATCTGAATGTGCATAAATGAGGAGATGCAAGGCTATAACCTTTGTTGGGAATCAAGAACCTAATTCACTACAGAACCTGATTCACTACAGAACAAGAGCACCCACTTGTAGCTTCACAGGCAGCAGGCCTTAATCACTTGCTTGAGATAAGTATGTTCTTAATATGCTTCACTGAATAGAGGGGGGAAAAAAAAACTTCTTCAAGTGCCTTTCTAAATTAAATTTTCAGTAGAGACCTTTGAGCAATTGGAAGCAGCTCCTGAGTGAACGCAGAAACAGAAAAACTGCTGGGAATCCCAGGCCTGACGGCAGCATCCCACAGGAAAGGGTCTCCAGCCCCGCAGTGGGAGAACAGTCAGAGGGAGATGGTACACCCAGGGCAGCCCCCAGGGGAAGAAGGGAAGAGGTAAGGAGGGAACACAGGGCCATGCCATAAGCCATTCCTCATTGCTGCAGCCGCCTTGCAGTAGACAACCCTGTAATAGTAGCTGGCTAATTTCTTTAGAAATATCTCATTAGTCCATTCCTGAGCTGCCTCTCTATTAAAATGTGATAAATGAATTCTGCCAGTCCCAATTCCAGCCTGTCCCCTTAGTGAAATGAAGATGTGTCACGCTGGCCAGGGCTCAAGACAGAAATAATTATACAGGGACTCAAGGAAGTATCTCAGCTGCAGACTGCAGCACTGCAGTATCAGCAGTAGAGATGGGCTCCTGCATCCTTCTGAATGCTTGAGGAGACTCTGGGAAAGAGTAAGGGGTGGAAAATACATGTTGCTTAGAGAAAACGTTCTATACACATTTCCGTGCAACGCTTTATTGTAACCTACATGTGACTGATTGGGAAATGGGTTCTGATTTTAGTGCTGAGTAGGCCTTCCCATTTCAGTTCCATGCTGTGTGCAGGGCTGTGCCTACTAAAGCTACCTAAAGGTATATGCATTGGCAAGGACTCATGAGGGTGCCTGGCCACTGCAGCTGTGCAGAGAAGATGTGCTGAAGGGCTGCAGCCAAAGCTTGGCTCTCCCTCTCTTTAGTGAGTAGCCACTTCTGAGAGGACAACTTACCTGTGCATTGTGCAGGAGGCTTGATGAGGCAGTTGGCACAAAAGGAGATGGCTTCTGCATTTCTGAAGAAAAAAAGGAGGACAAGAATTAAAATCTTCAGGTTAAGTTGCCTGAAACACTGAAATACAATAAGAAAAACACCATTCAAGATTAAAGAAATCAGATTGTCCTTTCTACCTCTCACCTGGCAACATGTAACCTCTCTGCCTGGTAATAGAGGGGAAGTCATGACTGAAATTTCATCTTCTACTTTCCTTCCCCCGCTTGTATACTCAGAAATGTACTTCTGACTCCCATCACACACACACATACACTGCTGACTTCTACCGGGTGTTTCATTTCTGGCAGGCAGCTTATGGGTCATAATGAATCCGAGAATTTGACTGATTTTTCTTTTAGCACTTTGCCCTCTTAAACACAGAGAGCATTTCAGAGCCTCTGCTACTTTTCACAGACAGATAAGTAATGCACTGATATCTCGCCAGCTGCATTTGAATTCAGTTTTGTACAAGACAGAAGCATTTTCTACATGTGCTGGATTTTAATTTGGTAAAGAAAGAAAAACAGAAAGTTATGATATGAGTGATCTGAGAAACAAATTGCCATATTTCATCCACGCTAACTTAAGTCAGTGATAGCATAAGTAAATCAACCGTGCTTTTTCCCCTAATCATTATCCTCACTTCTTTTCTCAGAACAAGTACTACCTGAGATTAAAATTAAAAGATACATACTTCTATTTTTATTGCTTAAATGTATATGATATGTTTCATCTCTATCAGAAAGACAGGCACCTCAGGGGAGGTTTTGATATTTTCCATTGTTCTGCAATGTAATAGGTGAGAGAAAATGAAAATAACACCAAATAAAATGCAAAATGTCATATGCGCTTGAATAATTCCAGTTCCCCACACTTCCCACTCCTCAAACTTTGCCCTTAAGCAGAAGCAGAGTGTCATTCTGTGCATGTACACCATGACTAGTAGGCAGAGCCATACCGTGTGTGTCAAACAGCATACACTGGCAGAATATCCCAAAGCGGTCTGACCAGGAAACCTGGGCTTGTTGCAAAACTCTGGTAGAATTAACAAGCAGCTTTCATGCATCTGCTAAGGGAAGCCAAACCAAACCAAACCAAACCAAACCAACAACAGAAAAAAAAAAAAAAAAAAAAGCACAAGCAAACAAAACAAACAAAGAACAATAGCACTGGTATCCCTCCTCCTTTTTGACCTCCTCTTTTATTATTATTATTGTGTTATATTGGATATATTCTTCCATAGAGAAAGAGTATTTTCACACTAACAAAGTCACTGCATTAGAAAAAAAGATCAGCACATGTGAAAAGCAGAAGTGAGGCCTCTATGAGGGAGCTCAGGTGGGTGATTCACAGAAAGAAAGAAGAAAAACTTGTAAAAGTAAATGTCTCTCATCCTCTCTCTGATACTCTCAAAGAAATCTCTCCACCTGTCTGTTCATCCTACTCATCACATTTACCATTCAGACAGCTGCTTCAGAGAGCAAAGAGTAATTGTGCAGTTTGCAGAGAGTAACTGTACAGCTTGTCCAAGAATATACAAAGGTCAAACTCTCCCAGATATCCCCAAACTGGCTGGTTACTGCCTGGCTGACCTGGGGTGACAGCAGAGAGATCTCATTGCTGCTATCTGTAGAAGAGAAGACCTGGCCCGTGAGTTCCAGGGAACAAAGGCATAGGAAACAATGACATCATATGTGAGCAAATATAAAATATAAAGCTGCATAAATGATATCCAACACTGAGAACAGGAAGGACACAATACATTTAGAGGAAGAGTAGAAAAGAGGTATCAGATAAAAAGAAGTTGGTACCACAAAGATGATTCATCTTGCTTAGATCTTGCTCAAGATAACCCTTGAAATGTGCACAGCCCAGACAAATAGTTCCAGTGGCTGACAAATTATTGACCTATGGTACTCAGATGCAAAGTTGAAGCAATGCTCTGCTGGTTTCAATTAAAGGCTTGAAGATAGCTCCCATGCCCTTCAAAGTTAATAAAACCCTGGATTCTAGAAGAGCTCAACCTCCATCTCTGAATCCACTCTAGACTGGATGAAATAGCCACTGGGGCCTGGAAACGAAATCTCCTTGTTTCAGTTTGCTAATTTCCAAGCTGCAGAGCTATTCACACTCCTTTCTGGTTTTCTTCGATATTCTCTTTATACAGTGTTACACTATATGGCTTCTCTATGGATATTTGAAGGACTTGTTATCTTTTTGAATATGCTCCAAACTGAGGCCCATGTACTCACATTTACAAGAGAATGAAGGAAGTGGAAAGCGATGCATTGCTGCAAAGTGTTCTCTAACTTGCACGTATGTTCATCTTCGAAGGGGCTGTGCTCAGAGGTGTTAAAATGTTGCTGACTTCTGAGTGCAGTTGGGAAGTTTGCAACAGACAGTTACTGTTTGATCTCTCCTTAACATGTCTTTTCTGTACGTAATAAAAGCAAAGCTATGCTAAGAATCTAGGTAGGTGATTTTTCAGTATACTGCTGCCTCTGTCAAACCTCATCAAGATCTGTACTTTTAGATTCTCTTCTCGTATTAACATTCCTGGGTGTATGGCATGACCCACAACTCAGTTTTAGTTTCACTCAATCATAGAATCAGAGAATCACAGAATAGCTTGGGTTGGAAGGGACCTTAAAAATCATCTAGTTCCATTTAGTTCATCCATATCCCTGTTTAAAAGGTTTCACCTAAAAGACATGCATACACAGAAAACTGCACAGAGATTCATCTATCTGTCTCAGGAGGATGAAAAGCCAAGAAAATGATGACAGAATATGAATCAGTACTTCTGGAGTGGCTGAATATTTCAAATCTGATTGCTGAAATGGCTGCAGGTGCCAATACCTTTATTCAAAAGAGAATCTGCGCATTGCATTTGGGTTCTACATTTTGCTTTTATCCTCAGCTGCTCAGAAAATATAATTGGAGAGGCGTGGAATTGAACACTTTTGATTCAAGCTTTTATAATAAATTCTATATAAGAATTTGAGAGTTGTTTTTCCCATGTAGTGCAGTGGTCAAGAACATTCAAGTCCTGCATCCCTCCTATTCTCCAGTCCTGTGCAAGAGACCTGTGACACTGAGGAAGCATAAAGGAAAATGCTTATGAGCAGAAAGCTCTCCCAGTGTTACGAAAGCCCACTTAAGTCACCATCATCACAAGCTGACTCTTGCCCTGGGACTCCCCTGGCCTGGGGAAGGTGATATTTCAGGGCTAGAGGCCATGACATAGAGGAGTTATGATGCACATTTTTCATTGTCACAGAACAGAGTTTTCAGCTATTTCAGCTAAATAATGGAATTAGAGCAGCCCAGGTGAGTGACACCTGAATTTAGGCTGGTGCTCTTTATGAAGTAAATGCAAGGTGGTTTAACAACATTGCAGTAAGATTACAGAGGGTGCGTGACATGAGCATACCTTGATATGTCGAAGGAAATCCCTTGATTTCCATTTTTTGGCCAGAAATTGCATCAATATTTATAAGCAGTTCAATTTTTTATTATCCTAAAATATTGTGACTAATATGGTCATGTTGACTTTGTTCTACCTCCATGCCTCCCTATGCTCTCATGGAGTAAGATTTAACCCTCAAGTGGGTATGAGAACAGAGAACGGGCAGTGAATTAAAGGAGAGTTTCAAAACAAACAAACAAGCTGATGTTCTGCTACATTTTGTCATTCTTACTCTTCAAATATATGCATATGCAAGTACTAGAAATGATATGTAGATCCTGAATAGAAAGAAACCTTACATATGTATATGTAGGTGTGTTTATATGTATGTATGTTTACATTTATATTATAAGCAAAGCTGCCATCATTTGCACTAAACACAGCCATCCTGAGTGGAGGTCTGTCTAAGTCGTGGCCAATCCCACTCCAGGACAGGCTGCAGCTATTACCACCTTGAGAAATTACCATTTCCACAACCACTAACACATTTTTCCAATTAGTTTGAGGGAGGAAATGAGACATTTTTCTTCTTTAATGCCTCTCTCTCTTCCTCTCCTTGCCCATCCATTTTATGCTTCCTGATGGTGCTCAGGAGGCCGTCCAGTTCCCTCCAGCACACTTCCTGCTTCCACCCAGCAGGAATAAACTGTTACTGCTTTGTTTGAAATGATTCCTGAGAAGTCTGATTCCTCTCACCAAAATGTGAATAATTGTAGCATTTGACTCTTGGCTTCCTCCTCAGGGATCCTTCTGAGTTAAACAGTTATTGAATTTATCCTGACAAGGATTGCCAAAGAAAACTTTATTTGAAGGACAGAGGGGGGAACAAACTGTTTGCTGTACTGAAAAAAAAAAGTATGAAATACTATAAAGGGAGAGAAAAAGTCCTGTAATGGAAGGTGGAAATCTGGGACAGACAAATCAGGCCATAAAGTGTAAGATAAACACAGCAGTGGGAAGCAGGAAAGCATACCCTGGGCCAAACATACCAAGGGAGACTATTACACACACTGACCTCAGATGTCATATACAACATGTATCTGCAAACCACCTCATACTTCAAAGTCCCACATTACCCTAAGCTCAACAAGTCCATGCTGGAAGGGGAGAGGGCCTGAGTCAACCCTGTTAAATGTTCAGGGTATGAATCTAAGGCACAGGTATCTTCAAGCCTATGTATTCAGTCTTTCATTGCTGAACTAAGGCCACTGCCTTTTCCATTTTAAACACCAAGAACATGGTTCTAAATCATAAAAATGGGGGTCATTTTGTACAGCACATCTGTTTAAATGCATGCCTTTTAACCGCACCATGCCTTTTTACCTCCAGACTGATGAAGATGGCAAAAAAAACATTGAAGAAGCAACACAGCTCTGAGAAAGGGAGCTTGACTCTCTTTTGGCCCATGCACCATCAAGTAATTAACAAGGCTCCTTGAATAACAGCCAAACTGCTAGCGAGTTCCATCAAGACAGGTGACTTTAAATTCCACCTTCATGTACAAGTACAAAGCTCAGATGTGATTTTCATCCCTTCTTGCTTCCAGTTGAACAAGACAAGCAAAAGTATGTGAGAGAAAGTTGCTCTCCAGGTGTTCCAGCAACACTTGTCTGCACAAGGTGTCAGAGATTTTGCTACAAAGCCTGCTTTCCATTAGATTTTTGGCTTGGCTGTGAAATTGGTAGGTGGTCCCCTACACTGAGTAACGTCACGCTTTGGCTTGCACATAAACCGAGTGTCACCTGCCAACAGTAATGATACAGTAGCAAAAGCCTACTAGAGGATCCCTTTTTTCAAGCGAGATGGTCAAACAATAGCAGGTAACATACAGTCTTCTTGCTACAAGTGACTGGGAAGTGCAAGGCTTTCACCTTTATCTCAGCAGCCCATCTTTCCGGGTGTTTGCTATTAAATCAGTTGCAAAATGTGCATATATACAACACTTCTCTTGGCTTTTGCAGGAATACTGTGGTTCTCGTACACATTCATACAGTAGTCATGAATGGCAGGTACCCTACTGAGATGCATCAGACCCAAATCACCACAGGATGTGAATGGCTCACAAACTGATTGCAGTATGTATCTTCACATTTCTCTAGTAACAGGAAGAAACACCACTGCCAGCCTGGAACTTAGTCTAATGAAAGAGCAACAAATATAGCATGGGCACAATCATCTGCCCCTTTCTATGTACTAGAACATCAAATCTCTCCCCATACCCTGTTTGCAAGCACTCACAAGAACCCTGACCAATAACACCTGGGTCTCTGCTGGCAGTCAGATGTATTGTGTGACAAGAACCAAACCAACCTGGTATACTCATCACCAGGAGAGCTGCCAACTTCACCACTGCCCTACTCTGTTCTCACGGCTTTCCAGGGACCTGACTTGGGCCAATATCTTCAAGCCAATGTCCTTCCCCCTGCACTCACAAGTGAGCCACTATGAAGAGTTATATTTGTGCATCAGAAACACTGGTGATGGTGGTCAGAAAATGGAGGCCTTTGGGCTACTAAGAGAAAGAAGGGAGGTAGGGAGATGGTAGACCAGATTTTGGCAGTCTGGTGGTAGAGTCTTATATGAAATCAACATCAAGATGAAAAGTTTTCAAAAGAATAATTTCTCTATATACAAGGGCTATACTCTGCTGATAATTATGTGATTTCCACAGAATAATCCTCCAGAGCATCCCTTACAATTTGGAGTTTCCCTTCCATGTTCACCTGTGAGAATGAATTGGAGTGCCAAGGTGGGCAAAGGGATTAGGTCTCATCTACCTCCTTGGCAAGTTTAGAGAATCCACTTTAGGGACATCCTCTTACCTCCCAGATATCCATGAATGAGAACTACCTCTTTTACCAAATATGTGTGTTAAATGTTATTGTAAACTCTACTAACCAGGGTTGGCAGATGTCACCTTGACAGCTGCAGGTGCATATTCTGTCTTTTTCCATGCTAGAGGTTGCCTTTGGAAATGTTGTCCCTTCCCAGTGCATCAGAGGGGAACAACTGATCATGGTCTGCAGATTAAACCAATGTATGGAATTATGCACAGCATCAGTTGGTATATGCAGTATCTCACGAAATCTCCCAGCTGCCCACTTCTGTCAGGTTTGGCAGACTGTGCACAAACAGTGATTTGATAAAATAAAGAACTGCCATAATATGTGGATCCTGGCATTAGTGGACCACCCCTGCTGTAATCTACTCCCAATGTAGCTTTCCTTCCTCTATGGCTCAGTTCTGTGCTCCAAGGATTCAAGGCCCAGCTCTGATCTGACATGATCTGTGTCACCTTGGCTTGGACTTCTCAGCAACCTCTGAAAAACAGCCATGAGAAAGCCTGTAAAACAGAGCCCTGCAGAATAAGAAAGCTAAAATTACAGACAGAAGTGGGATTATTGAGACATGGACTGCAGGTAGTTCAGAGATTCAATAAGAAAACCATCAAAATGGAAAGTTATAAAATCCTTAGGGAAAAAAGAGGGAAATGGCACCTCATCAACACAAAGGACTGGCTTCAGGGAGCTACAGGAGCTGACCCTTCTGCAGACTGATGTCTGCTTGGACAGGAAAGATGCTTTCGGTGCTTTCTCAGGGTGGAGAGCGTGCTGACATTTAGCCTAGTACCTCTGTAAACCCTATCTATCTCTTATGTGTGTTATCCATAAATATTTCTGTATATCTTGCTTGTAGAGTATTTTTACTCTCAAGTAAGGTGCCAAAAAAAGTGTCTCAAAGAGGGAAGGTTGCATTGTTCAGGGTATGAGTAAGGCACTCAGAGGTACATGCCACACATTGGCAGACACATGTAAGTAAACCAAGCTTTAGCACTAGGAACTTATAAAGTGGATGGTAAAATCTTCCTAATCCAGGTTTTTTACCCAGTATCTCTTTGTTATTTTTATGTACAGTCATATTGCACAAATCGCAGACTTACTCTTGGGCTGCTATCAAGACTGAGAATAGAGATGCACAATACATTCAGAAATTAAGGTCAAAATCTGTTTGCAGTGAACCAATACTGTTATGTAAGCAAATACAGTATTTTTGAGAATTAACACTACTTTCTCAAGGAAGAAAAAAAGAGGTAAGACACAAGGCAACTGTCACTCTAATGTACCCACATTTGTCAGATGGAATTATCTCAGTCATTTGGGATAACATCATAATACAGCACTGTCAGAGGATCAGTGTCTGCTGTTCTGACAATAAATGCTTTGGCTGTTATGTAGCAGCAGGAGATGATCATCTGCCTCAGATACATTAATGCCTTAGTCCATTCTCATTATCCCTCAACTCATAAAAACATTAGAGCTCTCCTCACGGCAACACTCATAGTGAAGTATCTGTGGGAGATAGAGGTGCACACGGGGCATGGTGGCAGAGAGAGGCAGGCACTGTTTTGTATGTCAGTAGGGAAACTACTTAGTCACATATGCCTAACGCATGGGGTAAATGTTGCTAAAAATGTCTTTCAGTAAGTAATTTTCCAAATATCTGCATGTTCTCTTCTCATAAGATAAATGACAGTGGGCTCCCTGGAAAGCTCAAGCTTACTCAAAGCTTCCCTTTATCATTCTTGTACATCTTGTCCACTGGAAATTTCTTGTAGCAGCAGCCTTCAAGCAAATATCCCTGTGCTGCAGTTGTCTGTATGTACACGGAGGATCACAACCAGCTGTTAGCTGTGGAGGGCACATGTGATGTAGGGTAGGCATATAAACACTTGCCAATTCATTATGGTACCTGCCAGCTTGCTTTCATGTAATTCTCCAAAAACAATTCTTCAAGATGTCCCTGGATAATCACTGTATATATTCAACAGAAACCCACAGAAACATTAAATGTTAGCCTCTGTACAGGCTTGGAAATGTTGTTACTGTCAGTATATACTGTTGGTAATTCCAGCAATAAAAGAAATAAAATCAACATGGTATTTAATGAGCTTTTGCCTTGTACAAACATATTGGAATGCAGATACTGGACATGGAAAAGTATGTGAGACAAGCCACAAGCCTACAAGACTGTGGCAACCCACCTGGGGTTTCTGACTTTGACGGAAAGTAATGAGAGTTTGGCAGCTTTGGCCAAGCGTCCAAGTGCTCTTGTAATTGCTTCACAACCCCCCAGTCAATCTGCCACAATTGTGTGTCTGGAACAGCAGAGTCCCAAAGCTAAAGCAACAGGGCTGATGTTAAGTCAAAATTGATTTTCACAGCTTCTGGCTACGCTGACCCTCTTTCTTGCAGCCAAGACTCAATGCCCTACCAATAAAAAGTACTAAAATTCATCTTCAAAGTGATAATGCAAACTGAAGGAAAAATGCCAGCACAGTAGACCCTCAGCACCTTTAAAGAACACAACTTGCTTGACAGACTCCATGTACTTCAGCTAGTGATCTCTTAATAGTCATTCTCCTATATTTATGTTATGGAAAATAGAGTCCAATTATAAGGCGTCAAACATCATGACAGTCATCTTGAGTTCAACAGTTTCATTTACAGATTTAATTCACCTTATGTGAAGCATCTGGGTGTCCTCTGGGTCATGTAGTCTGAAGCAATGTTGAATCAAGGCTTCTTATTAGTGGTCCATCCCTCCTTCCAGAATGATAAGCTGGAGATTGTCCAGGCCACTTCCTTTAAAAGAGAGACAGAGATTATGCAGTATGAGAAGAGATGAGGGAGAACTGGTATAGGATGGGGGGGCTAGGAGAGCAAGGCTTGCTGGTCCCCCAGGAGCATGGTGGTTGTTGCTGTGAAAAGTCACCAGCCTACCAGGGGCCATTCAGTCTCTCTCAGCAGAGACATTTTCAGGCATCAAGCACAGGCAACACAAGCAACTGGGGTATGCTGTTGTCAACAACTGTTGCATTAGCAATTGCCAGTTTTTTATGTTCCTCTTTTTGATCCTGCAAGGATGTTTTTCTAACTCATTTGGAAGCACTGTTGAGAAGTAGCTGAGTATTATTTCAAGTCCACGTAATATCATGGACCAATGATTTTTTGTTGCCATATGAGGATGCTTAAGTTAGTGACAGAAACACAGGCTGACTAAGATGCAGATATAAGCAGAAGACCTGGCAGACAGCTAAGCTTGCTTATTTGGGATCCCTAGAGTTCACAATTCACAAGTCATCCTCATTTGAAAATTAATTTTATTTTCTACTGTTAATTTTCAGTCAGAACATTTCTGGTTCCCTGATGTGGCCACAGGAAAACTATATGCCAGCAGAGGGGAAAAGGCAGGAACATGTGTCATAAGGCTAATAGGAACTGCAGCAGCGCTGACTTGTATCTGCTTAAGGTGTCATAGATACATGTGGTTACATACATAGCTTAACCTAATCGCTGCATTACAGTCTTAGACCAAATTTAAAAACGTCCCACTAAAGTGGAAATCCCCTTTCTGCTCATCGGCACCAATAGGCCTCAGACTGCCTGACAGAAAACACATACTTTAGAGAAATGAAAATGTTTGTACACTCAATGAACATTTGATGAAACTATGCAAATATAGACCTTTAACTCTTGCAATCATTTCCATTTCAGAGCTTTATTAAGGGACAAATTTATTCTTAAAAATGAATACAGAATGCAATGTAGCATATTGGGTTGATAGATTAAGGTACCTGAGCCTGTCATAGGTGTTCAGTCTGTGCTCTGCTCCTGGTGTATTTTGTACCTAAATAACTGGGGGGGAAAAAATCACAGATTTTTCATGGTAGGAGAATGTGATACAGCTTAACTCTAGACTTTCTAAGAGGAAGAATACTGAGAGAAAGAAAAGATTGAACTGCAGGCACACTCCTCACCAGAAGAAGCTGCTTTTTATCAATAGAAAACCAGTATATGTGGTTTGTAAAGCCTCTGCATACTTATTAATTAAAGACACCATTCTCTGTACAAATCACTATGCTATCTTTCTTTCTGCTAATATGACCTCTTTCCACGTACAATATGTTTATTAAAGTAATTTAATTGACCTGAATACATTAACTGACCAAGGTACGAACTTCTTTTTAAACTGATCTTTATTTTCACAGATAAATCTGCACCTGAGTTGTACATAAGTTTCCCTTGATGCTTGTCATTCACAAGACGTGGTGGGTTACTTGAATCTCATGGTATTCTTTCTGATCCCCGACTGAGTGAAATTGTTTAAATGCATGACAAAGGAATATAGAAAAATTTCTATGCACACACATGCTCTTACGCACAACCCCATCAATGATCGTTGTAAGAGCAGCCTTTCTTCAGACATCCAGCTGCCTGAATATTCATGAATAGCAAGAAGTGATGCAAGCGAGCTAACCCGCCATCGTGAGTTTGAACACTTGTGACCCAGCTGCCTTGACTGGCACTGCATTTAACAGCCTCTCAGTCTCATTTTCTAACATGCTTATCTCTGTGATATGCAAAACATTTTGGCATACTGCATTGCTGTGGAGTGAGTACATTCCTTGTTATGAAAGCCTTGCTGACATTTTTGCACTGAGTGAAATAAGCAGGAACATTACTAGCCAGATCCTAGTCAGGACATAACAGGAGAGGAAATCTCACTTCTTACAAGGTTCAGCTCTCTGGGAATTCATTTATTTCTTTCAAACCTAACCTGAAGCATAAGCAGCTACTTCAGGCTTGTAACAAAAATGGTTTGCAAATAATGACCCAGTTCTCCCTTTTCAACTTTTGGATCAAGTATAAGTGTGAGTGAATGTTGTTTCCTACCTCTTTTGGCATAGCATGGCACTACAAATCATAACTTTCCTACTCCCTGTCTAAGCTCTCTTGTAGGCTGCTGGCAACAGGAATAAGAATCCTAGGGCTCTTTACATAATTTCTCACAATGTCAAAGAGACAGAAATTGTAATGGACTATTCTTTTCCATCTGTGCCAGAAGCCTATATATCCTCTTGATTCATTAACTGTGGAGCAAGAGGATACTAAAGAAATCCATGGATTACAACTGTCAGAATGAAGCTGCTTTTAGGAAATGAAATGGCAGATCACTAAAAGTGGCCAGACTAGTTAGGCCAGAAAAATAAATTACTCAAACCTTCTTCACAAACCAGCTGGGCTACACACAGGGCTTTAGCAAGTTAGGAGACACTAAAAATAGGGAACGTGCATTAGGTCTGCCGGTGCATCACAGCTTCTATGCTCTAGCAGGATTGGTCCCTATACAAGACTCCCTACTGTATTAGGAAGTCCAGTTTTAAATGGGCCAAGTGATGGGGCTGCTGGTGAATCATTTGGGGAAATGATTTCACAATCTCAATAAATCTTACCATTAAGAGTTCTTCCTAAACTTCACACTGAATTTTCACAGGCCTTCACCTTCATACACAAAAGTAAGTGAACTTGCTTTTTTTCTTTTCTTTCTTCTGCAAATAGCAGTCAAAAGAAGAAGTAGAGGTTGTAAAATCCTTATATGAAGGCTTTGGGCATTCTTTTTTTTTTTTTTTAGAATCTCTAAATCAACAGAAATGGAGGAATTATGTCTGACCATCTTCACTCCGTCATCTCTGCCTTCAAAGTTTAGCAAAGTTATTGAACATTTTATCCTCATTTTCTAAATGATGCTGCTGTCAGCAGCCCCTTACTTCTTTAACCCACTGTTATCAACACAGCTTGGCTTTAATGTCCAAATAATTATTCATTCCCAAAGCTCTGGGCATTCATCAAACACCATTCAAATCCTTCTTAAAGACTTATTTTCTTGTAAGACCATAAACCTTTATCTTCATCATCATATGGCATGTACATAATTTGATATGACACACAGATAGATCTATAACATCCCAAGTTAACATCTCCCCAGGGACCTTCCCATGGAGTTTTCCTGTTTGTATGCACTGATTTTAAATTCTCCTGTGTGCAGCCTCTCATTATTTGCTACTTGCAGGGGGGCAATAGGAACAGACTTTTACAAAAAATGGATGCAGCCAACTTGTTGTGTCTGCATCCAGTACTTGTCATGGGTGTCATGTCTGTCTCATTTCTTCTGTCTTCCAGGAAGATAAAAGTCACAAGCAACAACAAAACCAGATATTTCATTTGTAACTGGCAGAAGAGTCTTTGCATTTCATGATCAGAATCTCTCTTCCCTTCCTGTTATTAAGAATACAAAAGATAATGATCTGCCTGTTGGGGAATATTAAACTGTTGTCACCCAAAAGTATCTGATCTTACATGCATGCTATTACTCTCCATCTTTCTGTGTCTTCTCACTCTGCACCCAAGCAATGTGTTCTGTGACTCCAGTGAAGTGAAACCCAAAGTGTCAGGTGGGGGGGAGGGGGAGGGAGCAACACTGCCACCTACTCAGAAAGGCATATCTGAGCCTTCATTCAAAATTAGACAGCACACTTAAAAGCTTCTCCATCATTTTGCAACTTTCCCTCCTGTACCTTTCTCAATTATTCTGTTCTGCTCTTTTTCATGCACTTCTCTTCTTTCAGTGAAATTGGCAATGACTTTAAAAATAATATATCTTTTTGATGTTTTGTGGTGTTGTAACAGAAGAACAGATGGTAGCAGAGACTAACATAAGACCTTTGAAGTCAGTT